>VXBT01008029.1:554085-891522 GCA_013400235.1 Oriolus oriolus | reverse complement strand
TTTCCAGGTTGGCCTCTTAGACATCAATTCCATGTAGAACTGTGGGTCTTTGAGCTGCATTTTGTGCGGAAAGCTGTATTTCTGAGCCCAGACTACCCTTCAGGCCTCGCTGCTTTGCCCGCCCCCTGCTCAGAGAGGTGCGTGCTCTCTTCAAGACTCTTGTAGCCTCCTTCTTACATAATGCTGCCTTTCACCGAGGCTGCATCGTGCGCTTGTGTGTGGATAAAACACGTGTTGTCATGATGCTGCTTCGCAGGGGCTGACAGCTGGGGTTTAGCTGTGGAGAGCACCAAAGGCTCCAGAAGTAGCTTGCAGCCTGGGAGAGAGATACTGAGCAAAGCTTTTTCTGACGTGGTCAGGGGATGTGCATTTTATACATAAGGGTTCACAAATTGCAGGTTTATTTCTATTTTTCTTCTATTTCTATTTTATTCTGTGCCAGAACTAAGCAGTGGGGTTTGCAGGAGGCAGTAGCTGAAAGATGGAATCAGGCAAATGCTAAGAAGGAAGCACACTTTTAATCTGAGTTGGGATATCCCTGATAACAAACTTTCAAGTGAAACAATAGAATTTTGTGGTTTCCAGTCAAAACAGAGCCAAAAAGGTTTTAGCCTAGCACAGCTTGTGCCCTTAAGTCAGAGCACTTCATTAGGATCATAAGTAAGAATTCAAAGGGAAGTTTGATGGCTTGTGTTACATAGGTCTGACCTGAGAATCCTCTTAAAACATGTTTTTCAACATTAAAGCATATTTAATGGTGTAAATATAATATCATGGTTATTTTGCTCCTCTTCTTTAGAGCTACAATAATTGGACCGTATCCATTTTCTATCTTTTCTGCTCTCATCTCAGTTTCATTCTAGTCTGAGATGTGGATCATTATCCTATGGTACAGACTATTTACCTTGGCAGATTCTAGGGAGAAAATAGTTCAATTACTTGAGCTGTTTTGGATAGGCAGGATAAGTTTCTATGAAATCTTTTTCACAGTTCCTGATTTTTTGCAATAAGGAGCTTGCTTTAAAATAGTTGGCAAGAGACAAATCAGGATTTAAATTTGGGAAAAATAATGGAGATTCCTCTGCAGCAAGTGAAAGTATTCAAGCAATGATTTTTTTAACAATGCTATTCCTTTTATTTCTGTAAATTAGGAGTCTGGTGAGTGACAAGGTTTGGAGGTGCAGTTTGCTGTCCCTGCAGCCAGCTTGACCACTTCACAGAAAACTCTCACTCCCTATGTTAGAGGTCCAAAAATGGAATATAAGGCTCCTATGAGTTGCTGAGTGGCAGGAGAATTACTTTTCCAGTTGAGGTTTCCTGTCTTTTTTGGGCTCGATTGTGGCCTTCTGTTATATAAGAGGTGGAAAATTAAGTTTTTACACGCACACACACGTGCACACACGCAAACCCCCATTTGAAAGAAAATTACTCCAAACTGTTTTCCTGGAGCCCCAAGGCAATTGCAAAACTAAGAGAGCACTTCATTTCAATGAGCACCAGTAAAGAGCACCTTGGACACCATCCTATGATCTGTAAAAACACTCATTCAAACAGATAAAATGCATCAAGTCCGTTGAGATCAATGGGTCTGAGATGTCCTTCCTCCTGCTGGGGGGTGTTCCAAAGCAAGAACAATTGATTAGATCCCTAATCTGATGTGTTACTGCTTAAATCATAATGTATGAGCTACCTGAAGCTCCTGAGGTCCCATCAGCAGAGGTGGTATCGTGAAACAATCAGATTTTTGTGAGCACAGTGTGAGTGGCTGAGAAAAACTTGGCTTTTGAGAGTCTTATTAGCAGGAGTGAATTTTAGCTGTGCATGCTCAAAGGCAACGTGCCATCACACCAGGGCTTCTGGATTCAGTCATTATTCATCCAAAATTTTGCTGTTATCAATAAAATTTTTCTCAACTCTGTATGTTCAGTCCTTGCATTTAAAACAGGAAGATGCAGCAAAATCATTGTTCCGGGTTTTCTACCTGTCAGGGTGTTCCTTCATCTCATTAATCTGTGCAACAGGCTGATTGGCTTCAGAATGTCCTGGGGAATAAAAAAGAAATGTCTGCTGTGTTATGATGTGCTGGGTGAGGCAGAGCTGCCTGGTGAGAGACAGCTCACAGTGATTCATGCAGACTTGTGTTCCCGCAGTCCCCTCACACTGCAGTGCGCTGGTGAGCTCTGAGCTCCCACAAAACTCAAAGACTTTATCTCTGCCCTGAGTCCTACGCCTTACTTGAAGGAAAATGTTTGCCTTCATTTTGGAGATTCTTAAAAACTATCTGTGGCCACGTGCATTCGAGTTTGGAGAAAGTCAGGGTGGTTTGGATGCTGTAAACCAGCAGAGACAAAGTGCTCTGTGCCTGGAACTGGCTGCTGTGAGCAGAAGGGATTGGTCCTTCCAAACCAGCCCACCGGGGTGGGTTTTCTCCTCGCTGCCATGCTGGCCTCTCACAGCCAAGGGTGCTCTATGAGATGGGAGTTCCCTTGAGATGTTGGGGTAAATTGTGAATTTGAAACTGGGAGAACAGGTCCTGAAGGCTCCTGCCTCACACTTGGGGGTGATTTCAGCCTGGGTGCAGCTGCAGGTGCCATTTGTGGAGTTGGAGGCATGAGCAGGGCAGGGTGTCTGTGAGGGTCTGTGACAGTGTCCGCAGCCCTGGTGGGATTTTGGGGGATGTCCTGTGAAGGGCCAGGAGCTGGACTTGGATGATCCTTGTGGGTCCCTTCCAGTTCAGGGTATTCTGGTTCTGCTTTCCTCTGAGTCATCAGCCAAGTCATGCTCAGCCATCAGTGACTGAGAAAGCCAGACATATATATTTAATATTCATCTGCAGAGAATACCTTGGAGCTTGTAATAGCCAAAATTAAATGATATCAACTTAAATAAGGCAAACAATCCCTGTGAAAAAAAATACCTTTAAGTAAACTTCAGAGGCTTTTTCTATTTTTTTTTTCATTTGCGTGTTTTTCTTAAATAATGGGAAAATCAGGGTGTGTGGTTGAAAAACTGGATTGTAGCTCAGATAATGACAAAACTTCTGATCATTTCTATAATGTAATGAACGTGCTTTCTGAACTGACAGTTTATATGCTGAGTTCGAAATGGCTTGAAATTAAAACTTAAAATAGGACATTAAGCCAGGAAATAAATCTGAACAATGGTAATAGCCAAACTGTATGGAAACTGGTTAAGAAATCACATAGCTGTGGACATAATTAATAGTTCTAATAGCTGCATTAATAGAGGCTTCATGCTGAGTATTACACTGATATTTATTTTCTCACATCTCTAACAATGTGCATTATTAAGGCACTAGCCTTTATTCTAGTTTTAGGTAGTTCAATGCATAAATCAGCACAGCTTTTAAAATTCATTTTGGTTGGAATGAGCATAATATGGCAGTTCAATGACCAGCTTTGCTTAGAGATTTATTCTCTCAGATTAGTTTCATGTTACGGATTTCTCTGTAGTGGCTACAAATTTTTCCCAATGAAGTAAATAAGTTTGAATGAACTGGGTGGGTTTTTAGTTTGATGGGGACTTTAATCTCATTTGTGTCTGCACTAGATGACAGAAGTGCACTTAAAATACTGGTTCAATTTAGTCTACAAGTGCTTTAGACTGGAGAATAATCTGTAATTAACTGAGTATTTTACTAACTTTCTACATAGCCATTAGTTTAAAGGGTTCATTTTAGTAAACTGAAGAATGTAAGTATCCCTGTAAATAAAAATCCACTTAAAATATTCTTCTAGAGCTACCTTTATTACTCATTTCCACAATGGCTTTGTTTGAGTATTTTTTTCCTTTTCATCTCTTCTCTTTATCCTTGTTGACTGCAGAAAATAAGAAAATGACAAAAATCCAGATTCTTTTAGGAGAAAGTACGCAAAACCCCTTTTTTTGAAAGAGCAGACCTTGCAGCTTCTCAGACCTCCTACAATTTGAAATTTTGAAAGATATTTATACACATTTATTTATTTCTTTACACAAGTAACAGGCAAAGGAGGGGCACCTGCTGACAGGGGTCGTGCTCTGTTTCTAAAAGCAAAGGGCACGAGGGCATGGTAAAATCGGGGAAGATTTTCAAAGGAAATGTCACCTAGGATTTTAGAAGGCACAGAATTCCCGAGGAGTATTTAGAACAGGAAAAAGTATATAATTCTGTGCTTACTTCTTAAGTATTTGCTGGAGAAAAAAAACAAGAAACAAAGTTAAATAGGGGTTATAATCTCCCTTATTGCTCTGTTAGTGGTCAAGTAAACACCAGCCACACAAAAGCAGGGGAAGCTTTTGCTAAGACACCTCTGGGAAATGAGCCTCTTCTGTCTGTGAGACAAGTCAGTTCCCCCCATGCTGCTGAAAGGTACTGATGAATTTCTGTATATCACACAATCATTAGGATTGGAAAAGACCTCCAAGATCTTAAAGTCCAGCATTTGACCGAGTGCCACCATGGCAGCTAAACCATCTTGTGAAATCCTGCATCTACCTGGGGGATGTTGGGGTTTTTTAAACAGTTCCAGGCCTGATATGTATTATCTTGTGCTACTTGAGAGGGAAAAGTGCTTTCCAGCTCCTGTGTGTGGATTTGCCTTTAAAGCATCGATGCTGTAACTTGCTTCCAGTTTAACTGCCCTTTATACACACAGTTAAAAATAAAAGCAAGCACCTGTCTATTATTTTTAATTACATTTTTCCAGATCTGGAACAGAAAAGTAAAATATCCAACCGTTTTAACCCTGATGTTAATTGTTTTAAATAACAAAATGTACCACCTGTCGACTGCAGCAGAAAACATATGCTCGGTACAATAGTGTGCAGACCGAGTGCTACGCAGCTCCTCTTCAAAAGTTACCCACCTATGATTAATCTTCCTCTAATGGACATGGAGAAACATTGCCACAGAGTACGGTTTGGGTTTTCAGAAGAACATATTTGCTATCTGGTGTGAAGAATGCATCCTCCATACACAGGCGGTCCTCGAATTATTTCTGCGCGCACGAGATGGGAAATGAAAAGTTGTCTTGTTTTGGTGGTGAAAAGCTTGTTTTGCTGGGATTTAAAACTTTGCCTCTTTCCATAAGTGGGAATAATTGGCAAGGATGTCTGTGAAGCCATGATTTCAGTCCTCTCCAAAGTGCCTCTAAAGTGGCTCCCTTTATTTACCTCTTTACCCAGAGGCTTGGAATAAAACATCTTCATTACATTCATGTGAGCAGATAATATCTAGAAGCATGTGCGCCAGGTGGGTTAGCTGCTTCTGGAAGGAAAAAGCAGGGTTCAGTTTCCACATGCACAGCAAGGGAGTTTTGGCCAGAGGTAAATAACTTCAGACAAGTCTTTCTCCTTCACCAGCAAGGGTGAAACCTGACAGAGAAACTGCCTTTCCCGAAGTGCATTAAATACAAGATCATCACTTCAAGAAATGAAACTCTTGCAGCATAAAGACATTTTTCTTGGTCTTTATTGTCCCAGTTTGTGAGGCTGAGTAGAGAAAGGGCAAACAGGGAACAGCAGTAATGGAAGAAGTAAAATAGCAAAACAAGCACATTTAAAAAAGAAAAAAGCATAGATTGTCTGGTCTTAAAGACTGTGCTAACTTATATGCTAGCATAGCACCGAGTGCATTGGGATTTAGGTATTGATTGAAGGGATCTTTTGATTCCTGAATGGTCTGATGATAACACAGCATTTAAAGTTCCTTTTGCTCGTGTTGCCATCAGTAACAGATGTGTCCTTTATAATGCTGCTCTGAGAGAGTATTTGAGTATTTGCAGAAGCATCCAGCCCCAACAGATACAACTGTGGCTGGGCAAAGGGACTTTGCTGCTCTGTAAGAGGGGATTTTGTGTCATTCCAGTGGGGCTCAGTGGAGGTGGGTGCAGGGGCAGCCTCTGGCTTTGGTGTGTCGTGGCTCTGGTGGCTGAAACCTGAATGGCCTCTTGCAGCAGTGTAAGGGGGGGTGTCTGTGACAGTAATCAGCTGAGCTGCACTCCCAGAGATTATTTTTCAACAACATTGAGTGAATGTTTCATTGGCAGTGAACAGTTCTACTGCCTGTCAGACCCTGGGAAGTGCTGCTTTGATTAGGGAACGAAACCAAGAGTTTGTCTGGCAAATACACCTGCATTCTGAACACTGATGCAACATGCATTCCCAAATTCATGTTTTTTGATTAGTTGAGAAGTTTTGGCGTAGCATTTGTTGATGGACACCAGCAGCACGTGCAGGAATAGCGTTGCGTGGGGAAAGACATCTTAGTTGGATATTGATCAAGGTACATCTTGTGTAGCAAATACTGAAACATAAGGTGTTATTCAAGCTTCAAAGCAAACACCAGCCAAGTTCATGCTTTATTCAGCATCATAAGCTACATTTTTCAAAGTCCTAATTATGTTTCTTGTGGTATTTCTTGCGCTGAAGCTCTGGAAGGAGCTGACTCCAGGTACTCACAGCTGTCACTGCAGCTCAGTTCTAATGCGATGATCTGCATCCTGGTAATGGCATGATCTGAAGCCATCTCACACTACTGTATTTTACAGCTCAGTTAAAGTGCCCACTAAGAAATTCATAAAGCATGTTGTCCACATTTACTCTCAGGTTAATGGAAATTTCTCTGTAACGCAGTAGAAACCCTGTATGTTATCCTTTACTTAACACGTTCCCTGCAGGGATGTTCTCTAGGTGTTAATGTGTGCGAGCCAAGAGGAGGTGAATTCAGTCGCTGTAGATGTCAGCTAATTCCCCCTTTTTTTTTTCTTCCACCTTTTTTTTTTGTGTTTCTCATAAATTTTTCCAAGAGAAAAATACTGAATTTGCAATGCCCCTTGGTCCCCTTTGTCCAAGCCCATCTACCTTGAGAGCCCTGCATGCACACAATTTATATTATTAATGACTTTGTAACAAGAAGAGCTTAAAGGCTTGGATCAGTCAATCTATGCCTTTATTCCAAAACCAGAAAAAAAATCCCATCTGAGGTAGATACATATTGCTGTGCATAACTGTGTGATCTGTTTGACTGTGGTGTTGTTTGAGGCAAACTAATTCCCTCTTCTAAGATTTAACCCCAGAAAATGCCTCATGATACTGGGACGAGTTATGTTCTGCTTATGGCATAGAATTAAAGGAGGCATGACTTCAATTGTCCTTGTTTGCCGTCTGAGCTTTAGAAACCTGTCTGTACCACATGCTGGAAACCTGGGAGAAGGAACTATAATCCCTTAATCCTGGATTAAACATCCTGTGTATCTCTAGGATGACACCCCACGTTAACATTGCCGTTGTGAGCTCTCCCCTGAGGGACAGCTTGGCACTGTCTGTTCATGCCATTGTCCAAAACTACATTTAAATGTCCCCTTTTTGCAGCAGCTCTGTGTCTGTTGGCAGACTCAAGAAACCCCCTGACATCTGAGGTTTGCGCAGTTTTCTGCAGCTGCAGTGTATTTTGTGGAATTTACCTTCATCCCCGTGGTCCCCAGTATGATCACCTGAAAGGTGTTAATGAAATACTGATTGCAACAAGCAAGGACCTGGCACAACAGGAAATGTTCTGCTGAAAGGTGCTGTCCCATTTTTCCAGTTCATCCCGCTGTGTGCCCAAGTGCCTTGGAGGTGATGCAAAAGGTTAAGAAATTAGGTGTCATTTAGGAATGGATATGGAGAGAAGTCACCTCCCTGGGCATGAGTACCTCGAGTGCCACAAGTCAAGGAAAGTCAAAGAGGAGAGAGCACACGGAGAATATTTTAAAATTTCTCCTTAAAATCAACATAATGGAGCAGTGGTTTTTCCAGCTAGCAATTAAAAAAATAAACATCCTAATGATCCTTTTTCTCGAAAGCCAACTGTGAAAAGCTTTTGTGACTTGTTTTTCTGTGTGTTTAAGTTCTTCTGCTCTGCAATGTTCTTCATGTCCCACATATTTTGGTATTTTCTGGTGCCTGATTCAATATTTTTTCAGTGATCAAGTGCTTCTGCTATGAAAAGGATTTTAGTTCTGTTATGAAGCAGTCAATAACCATGACTGACCTTTCAAAACTCTCTGGCCTTTTCTCCAGCCACCACGAAAAAGTGAATCTGTATAATCCACTTGTGTTTCTTGATAAGTGGGCTTTAGAAAGGGTGTGTAAGCAGCAGCAGAGAGCTGGCCTTTGGCAGAGCCTCTTCATCAGTGGGCAGTAGCGTGGCTGTCCTGTGCAGAAGCCGACAGCCATTCATTGGCACAGGTGATGAAAGCATGGCAAAGCCCTGCTCCTCCTGCTCCTCCTGCTCCTCCTGCTCCTCGACTCTTGCTCCCTGTCCCAAACAACGCTTTTTCTTGAAAACTAAATTTGCTAAACAGTTTAGAAATGAATTGACTGTTTCTGAGCAATCTGCTTTGATCACACCTGAAGGCTTCTTAAAGGCTTTTGGAGGGGGTTGAACATTTCCTTTTATCCAGGTGGTGGTTGGTGCCCCGCAGCAGCTGTGGGGAGGGAGATAAATGCCTAGGCTGACCTTCTTCAGGTCACCTGGTCCTAGTGGCAGCCATGTCTGGGTGCTCCCTCAGCCCCCAGAAGTGGATGGGAGGAGGTGTTGGAAAGGGAGAGCAGAGCGCAGGAGCTGTGGAAGGAAGGGAAGGAGGTGCTGCCCCTGTGAGTGGGACAGATCTGCAGGGGACAGACTCTTTTGCCTGTGTGCCTCTGGATTTTCTACAAGATGCAGAAAAAGAAATTCTTCCAAAAGGAGAGCTTCTTCCAGGCCACTGGCTCTTAACCAGTATTTTGGCTGCAATTAGGGACACAAGCTTTACAGCACCAAATTTTGTTTCTGTTGGGCAAATGGGCAGCAAGCATGAAGGACTGGCACTGCCCAGTGCAAAAAATATTAACAACATTTCTGATCGTGCTTCCAGCGTCTCTTGGACTGTCTTCCTTCTGCACCAGCATTCCACTGCCCCTGTTCCCATAAAAAGCCTTTCAGTTTATGCCTGCTCTGGTCTGCAGCCTCGGCTTTGCCACTGGTACAGTCTCATCAACCAGAAATTTTTATTTATTAAATGGCTCACACGCAGATGTGCCGAGAGAGGGGCTGGGAGAGAGCACTATCCTCGGGCTGCTGGGGAATGGAAACCTTCCCTCCCAGCAGCAGGAACAGCTTGCCAGCCTCCCGAGCAAAGAGAGCAGAGCTGTAACGAGGTCCCTGCCTTAACAAAGCTTTGAAGGCTTCTCTTCAAATTCCTCACCCTCCATGCTTCTGCCGTGCTTTGAGATATGAATAATTCTTTATCATGGACAACAGCTATGTTTTCTGGGAAAACATTTTATGATGTCTGCCTCTTCCAGAAATAGCACATTTCTGCTAGGGGTCTTGCATGAATAAGGATGTTTTTTTCCCTCCCAGTGAAATGCTGATTTACTGATGCTGAAAGCATCCTTGTTGAAAACAGCTTATTTCAGTAATATTTCACAGTGTCAGGTGCACAAGTAAAAGGGAATCATCGCATTAGACATTAGCAGTAGGTTTTTTATTGCTTATGCCTCCTGTAAAATCAGACTCATGTTTTGCTCAGCACAGGAGAGGCATCTCCTTGCAGAGAGCCTACTGATTAATGGTCTGCTAGGCTGCCATTTACAAGTGGTAACTTCACTGCTGCTATATTGGCTGGATTTGCTTTTGGGATATAATTAAAGGGAAAATAAAATATTACTCGAGACATTACTGAAGCGACGGCATTTTCCACACTCTCCTTTCAAACCTGTGATAATTAATTGATGTCTCATTATTAGATTATTATGAAAGATGGACTGGGTATGAATTGCAACTGAACCCATGGCATCATCAGCTAACACCCTAGTTCAATGGTTCATAAACCAGCTGTGTAATTATCCTAACATGACAGATAATAAATATATAGTGTGGCTCATTCCTATCAAAGGTGATCACACAAGCAAACTTCCTCGCTTGGGAGGAATATTTTTTGACTACTTTTTCTAAAAAAGTTGTCTCTTCTGCTTGCTTTTGTGCAAGTTGCTGGGTATAATACCATGAGCTTAAGTGGGAGATATGTTTCCAAAGCATATTCAGGAGTAAGTTATTTGCATTTAAACTCAATACACTTATTTTTCTGCCACTATTTTGTAAGTTCACGTCAAAACTTTATATTTGATTTACCTGTATAAATCTCTGAAAAGCAGAATTACAGGAGTCAGGAAAGGCATCTTTAAAGGACTTCCTATGGTGACTGTTGCTAAGGAAACCTTCATATTGCACCAGGTTTTGAGATGCTGGTAGCATCTGAAATACACAGCTGAATCTCGTATATTCAGATCCAAATTAAGGGTGACAGGTAAGGGGGTATAAGTCACTGTGTGTCCCAGTTATGGAGAAATAACAGATAAGAGCTGGATGCAAAAAATACCCAGGGATTCATGATTTGAGAGAGTAGATGCTCTGTGCTCCTGAGATTCTGCGTTTCTGAGCAGAGGCAAGCTGCTGAATTTACAGATGATGTATTGACCTAGACAGCAGTGACTAGCTGGGGGTCATATCAACATCTGGGTACAAAGGGAGTTTAACTGCACATTAGTGCATGTTATTAATTAATGTTGTACTTGAATTATGCAAGGGAGCTGCGGAAGGTTCCCAAAGTGGGGCAATTTGCACAGATGCTACAAGTGACGTCATGTGTTTTGGCCAAGGGCAGCCACTTGATACTTGAATTGGTGTTTCTTTCCCCCTCTTCCCATTTATCTGCTTATCTCGGGTGCATCTATTGTATAGGAGAGGGGCTTGATGTGTTACCCTCGTTTCCAACACAGCTGAAAAACAGAGGGACACAGCTGGTGCCTGGCACCCACCTGAACCCGGAGCTTTCTGTCTCAGCAGCTCCGAAGAGAGGAGGTTCTCCAAACAGGGAATTTCAGTTGAAACTATTTCTGTTGGCCTCCTGCATCCTTCCTGTGCAGGGCCTGAGCACAAGCAAGTCAGAACAGGTCCAGAAAGACAGAGGCCTTTGGCAGCTGCCTGGGAAGAACAAGACGGTTTAATTGTGTAAAGCACTCATGCATGTCTGAGAGAACACTTGGACTTGCATTGACAAGAAATCTCTTTAGAACTATACTTAGTAGCTTAACAAGGAATAAAATACGTACCTGAGTATCCTCTCCGCATGTAACCCTGAGCAGAAGTTTGCACTGAGCTAGGAAATTAAACTTCTGCTGCTTGGAGAGGTGACAGTTGCAGCTGATTGGAAAGTGGCTGTCAGAGAGAATTTCTTCTTAAAAAATGAGTTTCAAGTGTACTTCTGAATACAGCATAATCCATGAAAGTGGGACGAGTGCTGCTTCCAGAGTGTCTGTAGACTTGGTTCACTGATCTTTGGGAAGTTTCACTGTCATGGAGGTAGAAATCACACCTCTTCAACAAGAGATTCAGGTTCTTCAGCAAATGCTTTCTGGCCATTGCTTGCCCCTGAGATATCTGAGCTGTTTCCTTAGAGACAGTGTCGTGTTGGTGAGCGAAACGCAGCACTGGAGCCCGTGTGGCTCTTGAATTCCTGAGCACATGTTGCTGCTCACACGCATAAATGGTAACAAAAGCTATCTCAGAACACCGTAACTAATTGTACATGTTTTTATCTCCTTTGTTTCACTTCTTTTATAATGTCACTTTACATAAGCAAGCTCAAAAATAAAATTCACGACAGCTGAGAAGTGTGGCAAATTCCGAAATATATTTACACTACTCAAACGTTGAAATGCACGTAATATGAATATAAATTTCAGGGACTTGCTAAATAAAAGATTAGAGCTGCTTTGTAGGATGCAGCGACAGATTCTGGGCTCTGTGCAAGGAAAGGTGTTTATCTCTTAGGTGTATAACTAGACATTTATATGTGTAAGTAGCTGACTTTGTGCTCATGCAAATCAGGTACAAAATCAGAGTGTTTGCCATGCATAACCTGACTTCTCACTTTAAAAGCTTGGGATTTTGGCTGTTTAGCAGGAGCCTAGGTTGTATTTTCTCTTGTACCAGTGTAATCAAACTAATATTTTTACTACTTCTAGGATCAGTGCATTTGTTTGTTTGTCACCAGCATTCCTCTGCTATGGTGTTTCTCTCCTTGAGAAAAGCTAAAAATAAGTTGCAAGACTGATCTGCTGACTCTGGAAAAATTGGTGCCCAGGCAATCTGATCTTTATCATAACTTTGTGGCTTCAGCCATCTGATGGTTCCAGTAGGCAAACCTGTGAAATCTTCAACATTTCCATTCTGCAGGAACTCCCCTTGTTGTGAACAAGTTTTCGTTCACAATTATGATGGAAATAAACCTGGTTTTCCTTCGGTGGGAAAACAATCAAATTTTAGAGGTTAAGAAAGCAAAATGTTGGTGGAAGTGATCTTTAACTGGATGGGAGGGTTCAGAATTTTCTTCTGTGCCTGGGGGAGCCCAAAATATTTGGAGCCACATGGCTGGACTGTGCAAGCTCTGCTTCTACCTCAGAGCAGCCTGAGCATTTTGCACTCGTGGATGCTGATTTTGGTAGCAAACTGGCTGTCTGTCATGGAAGCTGCCCTCTGCTTTCCCTAAAACTTCCTTGCAGTAACACTTCTCAGAAAACTCCAGCTAGAGCTCCTCCCGCTTCCAAAAACTTGGGCAGAAAGCTTAAGAAACATTGGAGATTAAATTGTAATTTCCAAAGCTCGGTGGATTTGTGCCATGAGAATCAGCCGCAGGCTCTCAGGTGTCACCGTCGATGAGAAAATGCCCATTGACTTAATGAGAAATAAATGGGCCCAAATCCACCAGTTTCAGCTGGTGCACAGAGCTACACTTCCAGTAAGGGGAAAATACTGGCAGCTGAAGCGTCAAGGATGCTGCCCCTATTTTTTCTGGAAGTTGATTAAAGAAACAAGATCAATACAGCATGTAACATGTCCTGAGAACTTCCTAGCTAGTTATCCACCTTATTAAGAGCAAGAATGAAATAAAGCTCAATTTAATTTTGCATAGTTTATTCAAAGTGAATAAATGAGCAGGCAAAGATTGCTGTGTTTATACATATTTCATAGAGGCTTTTGATAAAAAGCAGAACTAACCATTTAAGTTTAATTGCATCCAAATAAAGAACTATTTCCCACGGCTACTGAATAATACAACATTGTTTTTGTTCTACTGTGTTCAAAAACAAAGGCATTTCATAGTAGCTTGGGAGGTAAAATGTGGAAGCCTTTATTTATATGTACTGGGGAGAGGGGTGGAAGGAAAGTAATTACAGTCTGACAGACAAGGCTGGCTAAACCTCAGATACTGGGAGATAAACGTGATTTGAAATGAGAACGTCAGATAAAGGGGTTTTAAAGAGTTAACATCCCTGCCTCTACAGCAACTGCAGTAATATTTGTTCAACCAGAGGCAGTTATGATTTTTTGTATTGATAGCTTGTACTGTGAAGTATGAAATTCCCCAAAGATTCACTCCGTGTGGAGTTAGTATGAGAGACTCCACTGTTCAGCCCTCCCGGGAGCTGCAATTGTTGCTAACAAGGCATCAAGAAGTGAAACACTGAAAATTGTATTGCACACACGCTTTTCCATAATACCAGAAAAACAAACAGGATGTTAGAAATTTGTACCGTTTCTATGAGCCTCAGCTTATCTCGGGACACAGCAGCATTCTCCCTTTCTTTTGTTGCTCACTTAACGGTGTTTTATACTCAAGGATCTGAATGCTGAATATTTTTTACACGGTCTACTGCTAATAAAATAATTTTTTAAGCAGAAAGGAGAGAAAGAATGTGGGAGAAAACTCCTGCCAGTAAGTTTGCTTATGCAGATGGTCTAAATTTTTTGGCGAAAGAAACTTTTCCTATTTTAAGGTGAACTGTTGAACCCTGAGAGCCAAGTCTGTCAGCACGAGCAGCGCACGTGCTCGCTTTATGGTTGAGTGCCCAACTGGGAGCAAGTGTGACAATTGTGGGACTGAGATTCCAGTCTGCGAACAGTTAAGGATACAAGGAGAAGACTGAGGGCTCTGCCTTGTACCCCTCTGTCCTTTGACGCTTTGCTGGGTGACACCGCTTCAGCGGCACAAGTGGCAAAGGGAGCAGGGTGTCCCCTGCCAGGCACTTTTGTCCAGCTCCTCCTGCTGAATTAAAATATTGCTGCTTTCAGCTCCTGCTGGCAATGGAAGTGCTGAGCCTGAGAAGCAGATATGCTGCCAGTTTTCCAGCTCCTGTGAGGAAAGCTCTTTGGAGCCAGCACTGGTGCCTCCAGGAGGGCTGGCAGCCAGCTCTCGGTGCGAGCACCAGGGATGGGTGTCACAGCCCAGCAAAGACAGGGCTAAACCTGCCGGGCCTGGGGTTGTGCCTGGGTTGGTCCAGCACAAAGCTGGTCTGGTCCAGCAGCCCGTGATCCCGGTGTGGAGGCACAGCTGAGGTGACTGAGCCTTGCTGAGAGCCGGGGATTCACAGCCCGAGCTGAGCACAGTGGCAAGGGGTTTGCAAGGAAGGGTTTGGTGCTCTGCCTGCAGAGCGTGTAGACCAACCAATTTTTCTTATGTTTAACGTTTTCACACAGTCCTGTTCATCAGTATCTCAGTATTCTGATTATTTCTCTTCCCTTAGTTTTCTTATTAAAACCATGCTGGAGAATATAATTACTCGCCCCCGTTTCGCAAATGTTTTTCTGATCATTCACTTGAGTAAATCAAAGCCCAAAGAAATCATCATTATTAACCATCCAACTGATTGTTCTGTTCAATGCCAACATGGCTGTGTGTGTTGGCCTGGGAACTGCGACTAAGAACAGAAAAAAATGCCCAACCCAAAAGGCTTTTTTTCCTCACAGAAAACATCTGGTGCTTTGGGCTGATCTATTGAGATGGAGGGAGGCTCTATTCACATAGGCTGTTGCCTCAACTGGAGATAAATTATATTCTTGCAGAAAGACTTTTAATTAAAAGGTGATGGAAAATTTTACTTGTGAAGTCCAAAGTGACTCCTATAGCCTAATAAAGCACACTCACTACTAAAACTTAACAGATTGTCTGTAACTTTTAAATATCTGTTTAAAAAAACCCACTAGCAGTACAACTGTTTAATCAAAAGTATTTTTTAACACCATGTTCACTTCTGGAAATATTGATTAGTGCCTCAATTCTTACAAAAGGGCAGAACAGAAATGTGGAGATAAACACTGTTCATGTTTCGTCTGTTATTTCCACTGAAGTATGCAAACCATGAGCTTGGCAGGCAGCAGGCTGGTGGGAACTCTCACATTACTCACAGCCAGAGAAGCTGAGCCCCACTGAAGCCAGGGCTTTGAATTATAGGAGGTGACTCTGATTCCGTCATTTCTGTGGTGGTGCTGTTTTCCTTCCCCTGGCAGTGTATTTAAAGACAGTTGAGGCTAAGTACGCTGGTACTCTGACCCCAATTATGGAGTGAAAATATGTTAAATCTGCCCCGATTTACTAGAAAAGCAGTGCTTCACACGTTTGTGGAAGGCGCCATGCTCTGAGTTGGTGGTTATCTGAAGAGAAAAAAGTTACACTAGCTTTGACTTCCAGCCATGTGAGGAGCTGCCCCTGCTCTCAGTAGGTGAAAATGGGTCAAACTCAAAGATTCAAATGTTTCTGAAAACACAGCTTAGAAGTATTAATTTTTCCACTGTGTTTCTTCTGTTTGGATCCAACTGGCTCAAACAGGTTCAAAGCACATAGAACCAGATCCATCCATTTCTAACCAGTTCAGTTTCCCAGATCTTCACCATTTCCCAGGTCAAAGTCTTTTTTCACTTCGTGTGTTCCTTCAGTCCAGGTAACATCAGCTCTAGCAGCTTTGAGAGGTATCAGAGGTACAGTTCAAGGTAGCTGGATTTGAAATATTTGCCAGGAGCATTCTTCAGGTGCTATGGTCCATATCCTGACAAGCCAGCACTGGATTAACTCCATGTACTTGCATAACAAACAGCTCATCCAGAAAAAACACTCCCTCCATAAATTACTGCAGGTGCATTTGAGCACTGTGCTTGCTCTCCTGATTAACTGCTCGTGTCTCTCCATGTCAGACTGCACTGTCCTTGTTCAAATTCTTCCATCTCCCTTTCCACCGAAGATCAGAGCACTTGGTGCAGCTCTCCTTTGTGTGCCAGCTGTAAGCTTTGGCCCAAGGCTCTGTGGCTGACAGGAGCCGGCGCTCATGAGCTGTCTAACCCCACTGAACTAAGGAGACATCACTAAAATTCCTCCCCCTTCAGCTGGAATATCGTGGTAAGAGGCAGCACTGCACGTATGAGAGCACAGCCCAGTCAGAACTCCCGAGTCCCTTTGGGATTCTCCAGAACAAACGTGCTGCTCTTTACAGCTGTGCTGGCTGGAGCAGCCCAAAAGGACGCTGAAGGTGCGAGTAACAGCTAACGGGAGCTGAGCGCTGGATGTGCTCTCTCAGGGTCTGTGAACACACCGAGAACATTTAGTTATATTTTCAGTTAATAGTCAGGATGTTCTTTGACTTCAGAGCACGAATCCAATTAGATTTCCTCAGGAAAGGAATGGGTTCTCTCAGGCAACATCAGGCTTTTCCAGTGTGTGCTTAGTGCGGGGTCTCCATCCGGCTCCCGGTTTTTGAGTGGACGCTCTTGAATAGATCAGTCATTCACACACTCCCTCAGATGCTGGTCCTTAAAACCCTCCCTGTAGCTGCTGCACCAAAGCTTCTCAGCATCATGGAGGATTGCAGAGGATCTGGGCTTTTCACAGTGTCCTGGCTTGTGCTATCCACAGTGTGGCCTGCAGGACAAGGGCAGTGACCACCCCTCTGTACCGGGCACTGGTGAGGAGGTGCCTCAAATCCTGGGTTCAGTTTTTACATTCCTCGAATGTAACAAAGCGACCTCAAACCGAAATGGTTTGGATTTCTCTAAGGATGAAGGGGTGATGGCTACAGGCCAACAAAGTAAAGGTCTTTACTTGACTTCAGTGGGGCTGCTCCATCGTTTGAAGTATGGGAAATACCAAATCCCAGACGCTAAAGCACATGGTTTGAGCTTGCTCTGCTCTCAGAGGAGCCCAGTGGCCTGTTTTCGGTTCCTGCCTAAATGTCTTGTGGCCAACTGGAAACATTTCTCGCAACTGCAGGTCTGCCTTACCCCACGGCAGCCACAGAGATCTCTGCCAAACCGTGCCTCTCTGCAATTTTGTCTCCTTTTTTGCATGTACAAATACAAAACAAGATTAAACCAGTAAAGTAATTTTCATGTGTGACCTAGTGCAGTTTCCATAGAGGCACTTATGCTCTTTCCTCCCTCACACCATATGAGTTCCTAATGAGACATTAATGAGACATTAATTGCTTATGCAAATTTAGAGTAGTAGACAATGAGAGTTGTTGTACCAAGAGTTTAAGGGCCATATAACTACTCTGGATGTTCACATAATTCCCATTAACATTAATTGGAGCTGCGTGCAGATTAGAGACTGGTATCTTCAAAAGTTATAAAATAAACCACTGAATACTAATAGGGTAACTTGTAGCCATGTATCTTTCTTACAAGCACTTCGGATTTTATACTGGTTGCTAGCGAGTCATCTAGTGTTAAAATGCTCCAGATGGCATTGGAAGTAGTTCAAAATACAAAAGAATTATTTTCGCTTAGTATGTCAGGAATGTGAAACTTTACCCCACATGATTAGAAATAGAATAGGGGGGCCATATATTTTAACCCCTTGAAAACTTCTGTGGAGTGTTTTAAACTTTGCTGGTGAAGTGGAGACAGGGAAAGGAACAAAAGTTGCATTTCTAAAAGTAACTCATGGAGATGTAGAAAAGAATTGATTCACTACTGTGGTCAGGGTCTGCTGATGAGGAACTGTGAGAACAGTGGCTAAAGCTCTTTGACCAACCAGCTATTTGACACATATGCTGGTAGCTCCAAGGCTATCTCAGTTGTCTGCCTTAATAACATCTCCGCTCTCATTTCCATCTCTCGCTGCTCTCGCTGCTCCCATGTCATTTTATTCAAACACATTTCTCGCAGCCCACTTCCCAGGCAGCTCCGTGCATCCTTGTCCAGAAGAGCAATAATGCCTCTGCTTGGAGCTCGTTTTTGCCATGACAGATTGATAGACAATCCATGTTCACTCCCTGCTGAGAAGCCTCATTTGGCCTGTTTAATGCCAGATCTTTTTAGGGTGAGCGCTGGGAGTCCTTCTCCCCGCTCTGCTGAGCGCTAACTCAGTGTGCCTTTCCCCACCCGTGGAACCGCCAGGGTCGATGAATTCAGCCAGCAAGGCACAAGCTCTCATGACTTTATGAATGCCTGTGTGTTTTATAACAACTCTGGCCACCTGGGAGATTTTTCAGTTGTCACAGGATCATTATGATGGAAATCCAGGGCTGGGGCTGTGGCAGTGCTGCTCCCCCGTCGCTTGTTACCAGCAGCCGTGACTGGCACCTCACACTCACTCACCTGCACAGGGCTCCTGCCACCCTCCCCACTCCCCACCGCCTGTCACAGCCAGTCCTGTCCACTTGCGGCTGCTCTGCCTGAATTCCAGCCCCTGGGTAGCCCTTGGGATGCTGTAATTTCAGGAACAGATGTGTCACTGGGCACCTGAGATGTTCATGAGGTCAATTAGGATGATCCGCAACACTAAGGGAGTTAAACAGCAGGTTTAGCAAGTACATGAGATGATTAGCTGTAATTGTCTGCAAACAATGCATAATATTATTTTAGATATTTTCATTATCAGTTAAATTGCTAGAGAAGCTTAAATTTTGCTCAAAGGAAAGTGCTTGCCAGCAGAATCTAAACATCTCACCTATAGCGGTGCTTTCATTTAGAACAGCAAAATAGTGGATTTGCCTCATGTTTCAGTGCAGCTGAGAGTTCTTAGAGCAGGAAGATATGGCCATTAACTGTTATTTCCTTAATAATAACACCCCATTGTTAAGTAAAATGCTTACCCCAGTTGCATTCAAAGCACTAGAAATCCAAAGTTAAGGCAGCATAAAATGGGTTCTCATTGCATTCAGATGGTAATGCACGGCAGTTCTTCCTTTTGCACTCCTAGCATGTACTTAGTATGTTAAATGAGGTGAAATAGAAAAGGGGAAAGGAAAAAAGGTATCTGAGGAAACAATAGTGCTCTCCATGGTACTCTTTGGACAGTACCAAACAAAGGAAGGGTGAGAAGCTTTGATGTGATGAATGAGTCTGTGGTATTAAGGCAGAGAAATGTATTTTATGGACAAATATGCATGCAATATTAAATTAATAACACTAATAGCAATTATAGGGATTTTTTTCAATATATGACATTTTTCAAGCAGTACCTGATGAAGCTGTAAAGGTTTGCATTGCTGTGCTGTGCTGTGGGGACAACATGCTCTGAGACCTTCAGAATGTCCACAGTTATTTGTTTTCTTTTAGTTTTAAGTGAGGAAAGCAGGCAGAACAAGGAAATGTTCTATTCCTAAGCACAACAAAGCAATCCTTTCTCTTGCTAAACGTCTGAGACATCTTTCCTATCTAATGCAGTTACAGGGAATGATGGGAGAAAAGTAAATTGGAAGAGGGGAAAAAATTTAGCATTCACTCAAAGGAGAACATTGCAGCAACTTGGGTAATGACAAAACAGCCCTACAAGGTGCCAGCTCCAGAGGAGCTGCACGGTGGAGTTCTATTAAAAGGAAAAGAAAAATGAGGAGTTTGTCCTGGATCTATGGAAACCCATTCATCAGGGAGAGGATTAAGCCAAACAACTCACAAACATCATGCAAGCGCTTAGAACAAGCTGTAGCCACTGACAGGGAGTCATTTCAAAGACTTCATCTGCTCAGTCCTGGGGTTACCTTGGTGCCACACGAGCCCGGTGCCTCCCTGCTGTTTGATCACCAGGATTCTCCATCAGAAATGACAACTCCAGGCAGGGAGGAGATAAGAAACGAGATTCGTTTAAAGGAAGAGGATCAGGGTGTTTTTAACTCCCCTCCTGCTCTGAAGCTGTGGGTCTCAGTTGGCATCCAGGCTTTGAACCTGGGCAGCAGAGAGGTGGGGCAGCAACCCAGTCACCAAGGAACTGAGTGCTGCTTTCTGCATCTCTCCCTCCTGCTCCAAACCCAAAAGAGCCCCTTCCATTCTCCTGGCAATTTGTGGTGCCTTTGTAATGTGGGTTTCCTTGCCACGGGCTGTCCATTGCAGGTTCTACAGGGGCACTTTGATTTTTCTTAGTGAGCGCTTTAGGTGTCCTCTCCCCTTTTCCAGATTTCAACCTGGGGGAAATCACCCCCCATGCACAGACTTTTCCTAACTCAGCAAGACTTAGAGGGCTTTGTGCTGACTTCTTTCACGTCTTACTTGTCTCTTTCCGTCTCCTAAAAACATTTTATCTCTGACAGCAGGTTTCACCAGGATTTAACTTCCCATGTTTTTAATATTTTAAGAGTGAGAGGGGAAGAAAATGTTATATTTTTAATACAATAACTGTAGAAAATGGGTAAAATGGGATCAATATTGAGAACAGTAATTAAAATGTTGAGGATAAATGACTATGCTTTGATTGACATTATTCACAGCTTTAAAGGTCAGATTGCAACAAATATATGGGATGAGTATTAAAATAAAAGATACTTTTAACGGCACTAGTGAGAGATTACTGCTGTTCTTCTTATTATTAGTTCCCTGAAAAAGAACAGTATAAGCACTTAATCTCCAAGGGAAAAAAAAAAAAAGGGAGAGAAATCCAGAACAGAGAGAAGACACATCTGCAATTTAGTTTAATTGGTCTTGTGCTCTGCACGCCAAAGTGCACAAATTCATACTCTACTCACAAAGAAACCAGAGTTTTATCAGTACACCAGCAATCATTTTCCACTTTTTTCACTCCATGCTCTGCTTTTTTTCCCCCCTTTCCTTCCAAATCTGCAGGAGGCGCTGCAGTGTGTGATCAGCAGCCGATGTGATGCTCCATAATCAGATTGCGAAGCAGTTGCAGAGGGGGGCAGAGGGAGGTGTGGTACCTCAGGAGGTTTTACAGACCCTGATGGGCTTTGGGGGAGAGCACAGGCTGAGAGTGAAAGAGCTTGGGACACCTCCAGAAAACTCATCACAGCCTAGACTTGTTCTCTTGCCGTGCTGGCAAGATCAGCCCCCTCCCCTCTTTTTTTCCCCTCCCAAAGTGTGCCATGAGTGTGACCCTCTGTAAAGCCTCTTTCATTATACACCAGCCTCCTCAAAATTCAGGCATCTTCCTGGCTGGCCCCAGCTCTGTCCAAGGCAGATCCCTCCTTCCAGGGGAGCAGTCTCCTGCAGATATTCAGGGTTCTGTGGGTAGCAGTGCTCTGTGTTACAGTGCCACTGAGAGCCACCTGCAAGTGAACTGCAATTTCTCCACCCTGCAGCCTCCTGGCTCAGCTTTATACCTCTCCCAAGGCTCAGGAAATTGATTTATTTTACTTTGGGGGCAGATAAGTATTCCATTAGTGCTTACTCTGACCTTTGCACACAGCAAGGTATTTGCTTTTCCTAATTCTAGCATCATTAGCGGTACATAAGTTTTGACATCTTCTTACACCAAAAAGCAGTAATGGTTATCTGCTAGACTTGCTTAATGAGTCATAAAATGAAATGGCAGATGATTTGTTGTGCATACAATTAATCCAATAGTTAAGTAATGGCCAAGACTGCTGAAAAAGGACAATAAATCCAGTAACCCTGACAACATCTCAAAGTATTGGCTTTACTGATCACAATCAATTAGATTTCTTCCACCCTACTTAAAGTAAAAAGGGAAAAAGTTTCAGCTTTTTTGTTTCCTTTATGAAGTTTCAATAGCAATTAAGCTTGTCTGTGCCATTCTGAGGAATGCTGGCTGTGTTGATCTTTGTTTGTTTTAATCATGTTAAAAGGGTTAAGCCAAATACTCCAAGAGCACAAAGTGGAGCTCTGAATGCAGCAGAGTGCCTTTATCCCACTAATGAAAAGAAATTGCTGGACAGGATTAGGTGCACACAGGCACTCAAGCCTCTTTGCATGATCGTGTCTAACAGGAGCTCCTCCAAGCAATAAAGACCAGTCAAAGTGAGAAAAGTGAAATTAATTATTTTGGCAACCTATTACTAGTAATAAATAATAGTATTGCTAATATTGATCCCAAATTCTGATGAACTTCACTCATGGGACAGAATCCACTCACGAAGGGCGTTGTACAAGGGCAGGTGGTGATACTCCCTCTTCCTGGCTGACAAGAAAACTTGTGTCCTCCCCACCCCAAATCCCATCCCTTTCCTCTCCAAAATTGTCATTAAAATGTGAATATTTCCAAGGCTGGTGAAAATTTATTAAGAAGATGAATACATAAATAAACAAACAGCAGGCAAAAATGGGTTCCTCTTGTCTGGTGATGCTTTATTGCTGCTTTTATTTTAACTGATTGAATTTAACAAATGTTTCGTTGTATACCACATATAAATGACAATTTTATTCAGGCTCTAATTGTGCAAGTCTCACTAGCTGTGTAAATATTTTAAGGTTTAAAAATCACATTTTTCATAACTGTTTCAGAAGAATTAGATTCAAGCATTGCTCAATATTGCAACAATGCAGGATATATAAAGGAAAACTAATAGACCACATTTGTTCTCTGGAGAAGAGCAGTTGCTGTGAAGGCAGATAGTTATTTCTGAGAGAGGATTTTTAATAAATTAAAGTGTATAAAGTATTGCTGTGTGCTTCAGCATTACTCCCCCTTCATGCTGTATGTGATTTTGCTATCATAAAATTTCTACGTGTTCCTCTCAGTCCCTAATCCTGCACCCTGATTTTTTAAATGTCTCTATCAGATTGGTCTCTTCCCTCAGCCCATGCTGCACCACCCTCTCTCTTGGCACTTTTAAACCTTGTTCCCGAGCCTCTTGCAAAGCTCTAAACACGATTTTGACCCCTATTTGTGCCCACTTTGCCCTCTGCTCCCCAGCCCGCAGTGACCTGTGCTCACCCTCTGCCCCTGCAGCCAGGGAGGCAGCTGAGTGCCCAGGGCACAGCACACGGACCCCCCCCTGCACCGCCACGTGTCCCTGTAAAGAAATGGGAAATGGAGGGAAACAGTGGTTTATGGTGAGCTGTCACTTGGTCACATCTTTGGGTGCACAAACACTGGCTGGTTCCTTCCCTTGGACTCTTCCTAAGGTGTGGAAATGGCTCTCAAGCGAACAATTTTATGTGTGACCTTGGACAAACCACTTCATTTTTTCGATAATTAGTCTCTCTCTTTGCACAAAGTGCTACGTTGTCTGTCTCAGCCCCAGTACCGTGTAAAGGAGTGGTTTTGGCCATGTATATTTCAGAACACTGCAGACATCACTGACTCCTCTAAGGCCCCACTGTCATTTCATGGGGATTTCAGCAGCAGTTCAGGTTCAAGAACTATTGTACAATATACCTCAAAAATAGTGCTGGGAATGTAAGCAAAGGCTGGGGGAAAAGGCATCAGTAAATTGTCAAGATTGGGAATGCTGAGGCAGAGAGATCAATCCACGGTTTGACACTTGTTTGATACAATTTACTGAAAGGATTTTTGATTCCTAGAAACAAGTATCAGAATAACATTGCAGTACTTTTTTCCCCAGAAGCAGCTATTAATAATCTCCTTTATAGTTTTCATCAACTCCATTAATATTTTTTTTCTCTATTTCTTTTGAATTAATCCAATTTTTTTGCAAATTAAAAATTTTTACTGCAGCAAATGCCATATTTGTAAGATAGGGGAAAGCTCAACCTTGATAATGAGGCAACCTTCTAAAACAACCCAAATGTGGGACCAAAATGAGAACAAAAATTCTCACAACTTGTCAATGAAAGCTGCAAATACATGTCTTCATCTGAGGAATGTCTTGAGCGAGGTCTGGTTTTGCACAGAGATATTTAAGCTGCATTTTGAACAGTGAGTTCATGTGGAATTGAAATATCCCTCCATTTTCATTTATTTTTCCTGTGCTGGTGCAGCAATTTAAAGCTGCAGCAGTTTTCACAGCGCTGTGTGAGGTGTCCAAGAGGTAGAATTGTTCCTGTGTACTCTTCCCCATTGTCAGCTGCAAAAGCCTTAAAAGTTAATGTCCACTGAAACTGGTTTTACTGCCACCTAAATGTAATTTGTTCTGATTTATGCCCCTGTAAAACAGGTCAAGACTGATGAAAAACAAGGCCAATATATTAAGTTCTTATAGAACAGTTTGTGGACGTAAACATTCGAGATCACGAGTGCCAGTGCACCTTATCACCAGGCAGATGTTGTTTATGTAAAATGAAAAATTGACACAAATCTTCCTACTGAACATAAATAAACCTGGATGTGTTTTGAGGGGAGAGCCAGCAAGAGGTGCTCAATTTTGAATGCAGGTTACTCCATGTATTTTTATTTTAAGAGAAGACTTATTCACAGCTGTCAATTTTTGAATCTCATTGCTGCCTGGGTACATCAGTGCTCATTCTGTAGACAGCAGCCCCTGAAATTGTTGGACAGCTGAATGGATGTGTCTCTGAGTCTTTCATCTTTCACACTTTAGACATGCTTTCAAGCCACCAACATTTTACATTTGCTTTTGCATATTACATTTCAAAAATACATCTTCTCCAGGAGTCCTGTGAATGTATTTCAGTCAGGATATGGATAACTAGCTCCACTTCTACCTCAGACCGTTTGAACTTCTCTCTTCCTCTCCTACTTCTTTTCCAGTGTCTCAAGGTTAGATGATCAAGTTCATCAGCAGTCTATATGGTGGTTTTTAAGATTCCTATTTTACCTGCATTTTTTCCATTTGAACAACTGCTTGGAGGAAATTTTTATTGAGAAATTGTCAGGGGCGATGCTGGCAGGAGCAGAAAGCTGACGACTGCCCTTAGGAGGACAGGGATCACTGAACTCTGAATAATATTTGCAGCAGGGCTTGTTTTCACATCTTCAGAGTCTGAAATGCTCAATTCATCTTGCAGAGCCACAAGGCTCACACAGAGCCTGGGACAAACCTGGGATGTGGTATCACCTTGTTTCATCCTGGGGCTGGGGGGAGATCCTGGAGGTGCAGAGGACCTGGTGGGAGTCAGAAGATTAAGCAGAGGGCTGCAGTTGTCTGCTCTCCTTTCTCAGCGGGCTGCTGGGCTGTGTTCCAGGGGAGGGAGGTGTTTCCATCAGCTGCAGCGGGGATGCAGGATGTGTTTTTGGATGCAGGGTGTGTTTTTGGATGCACGATGTGTTTTTGGATGCAGGATGTGTTTATGGATGCACGATGTGTTTTTGGATGCAGGATGTGTTTTTGGATGCAGGATGTGGTTTTGGATGCAGGGTGTGGTTTTGGATTCAGGATGTGTTTTTGGATGCAGGGTGTGTTTTTGGATGCAGGATGTGTTTTTGGATGCAGGATGTGTTTTTGGATGCAGGATGTGTTTTTGGATGCAGGATGTGTTTTTGGATGCAGGATGTGTTTTTGGATGCAGGATGTGTTTTTGGATGCAGGATGTGTTTTTGGATGCAGGATGTGTTTTTGGATGCAGGATGTGTTTTTGGATGCAGGATGTGTTTTTGGATGCAGGATGTGTTTTTGGATGCAGGATGTGTTTTTGGATGCAGGATGTGTTTTTGGATGCAGGATGTGTTTTTGGATGCAGGATGTGTTTTTGGATGCAGGATGTGTTTTTGGATGCAGGATGTGTTTTTGGATGCAGGATGTGTTTTTGGATGCAGGATGTGTTTTTGGATGCAGGATGTGTTTTTGGATGCAGGATGTGTTTTTGGATGCAGGATGTGTTTTTGGATGCAGGATGTGTTTTTGGATGCAGGATGTGTTTTTGGATGCAGGATGTGTTTTTGGATGCAGGATGTGTTTTTGGATGCAGGATGTGTTTTTGGATGCAGGATGTGTTTTTGGATGCAGGATGTGTTTTTGGATGCAGGATGTGTTTTTGGATGCAGGATGTGTTTTTGGATGCAGGATGTGTTTTTGGATGCAGGGTGTGTTTTTGGATGCATGATGTGGTTTTGGATGCACGATGTGTTTTTGGATGCAGGGTGTGTTTTTGGATGCAGGGTGTGGTTTTGGATGCATGATGTGGTTTTGGATGCAGGATGTGTTTTTGGATGCAGGGTGTGTTTTTGGATGCAGGGTGTGTTTTTGGATGCAGGGTGTGGTTTTGGATGCATGATGTGGTTTTGGATGCAGGATGTGTTTTTGGATGCAGCAGTGCCTGCAGGACAGGGGCGATGCCTGACGGTGGCATGGGAAAACAGCACAGACTTTGTCTTTTGGAAGACATGGATTGCTGTGGTATAATTAATGTTTTCCCACTCTGATGTATGCAGAGGAGTTGCCAGAGAGGAAGATCCATGGGCTGCTGGCTCCCGTTCAGACGAGGCTTTTGGATTTCTGTTGCTCTTTAGGCTAAGCTGCGCTTTCCAGTACTGCGAGTTGCTGCATGTCCTGCCTCCCTCGCTTCTGAACTTAAATATTTCCATCAGCTGTTCCAGCTCTGCTCCCACGAGTGTTGGCTCTGCCCTGAGCACAGGAGCCCCCCAGGTTTGCCACATGCAGGTGGCAAAAACAACAAGACAATCTGCTGACCTGCCACCATCTAACAGAAATAACCTATGAGAGGCAATCATATGCACCAAAGATTTTGCATCTCTGCTCATTTTTCCTTCTTCAGGTCCAACCTCACACCTCCCCACTGAGGAATTCATAACTTAACTGTATAAATAACTGTTCAAATCTCCGACTTAGGTCTTTAATTGCCTCACAGATTAGGCCACCCCTGTCCTTACTGACCCGGTCTGTTGGCTTTAAGTGCTTCCCGACTCGCTTTGCTGCATTTATTCAGGCAACTCCAGAAGCTCTTTTGCAATCTGGATTTGCATAACGGATAGGAAACATTGCATGTCTCCTGTAAAAGATCAGGAAGTTTGTCACAAGCCCAGCTATTGCACATTTTAAAAGGTTATAAAGCTGCTAGGTGTGTGATAAATGCTGGTAGAAACACTGGCGTCGCTGCAGCGTGAGGGAAATTCTTCCCTGGAGGAATTTTTACAGGGTTCCCAAAGCTGTGCAGTCACTTCCCAGAAAATATTATTGTGAAACAATTGTTTGGGGTTCGAGCTGTGTTTTGTCAGCTGGGAATTTATCTTGTAATGCTGGACTGCAACCAGCAGTCAACACTGACCCGTGATGCAGCTACTTCATGTGTCTGTCGTGAGACGTAAGCAATCCACATCTTTCCTCTCTTTCTTTTTAAAAGTTGTTTTCTTTGCTTTCCCTGCAGCAGACTGTCCCATGACCCACTGGAAAATCTGAGACAGGGAGCTCTAAATTGCTTGGATGGGTCTTGGTTGGAGGTCTCCTCTGGGTCCTGGCAGTGAGTAGGGACCTCACCACAACTGGAGAGCACCATGGTGTCTTTAAAAGCTCTTTCTTGTGAGACAGATAAGGATAAAAGTGCTTTTCACGACTCTGAGGCTCCTGGGTAGGGTGTCTGGAGCTGGATCTAGGTGGGGAATGCAAAAAGGGATCTGCAGCCCAGTTCAGAGCAGCAGCGCCCTGATCTGGGCTGAGCACTGGGCAGGGTGAACGTGAGGGGGCCGCTCCTTCGAGAGGGAGCGAATGTCACAGGGATCTTCCTTTTGGGGATCCTTTCGGTGAGAAAGCTGAGAAAGGCAGCATGTGGGCAGCCACTGCTGGAAAGCAACCAAAAGTGTGTGCCAAGAGAATATTTTCTTCATTGCTCAGATGGCTGTAGAGCCCCAGGATGAGTCAGACAGAGACATCCCAAGGAAAGCAGAGCTCCCTTAGAGCCGAACCAGTGATGTTCTGGGGTCAGCAATACCGGTGGCTCTCAATCACAAGCGGATGCTGTTGTAAGATAACCATACAAAGATGTGATTCCGGGGGCTTTTTTCATCTTTTCTGCTGGAGGCCCTTGTTTGAGCAGCTGTGAGAAGCTGCAGGGCTGCAGAGAACACTCACTGTAGAGGTTTCAACAAAGATTTGTGATCTGCAGCTAGCTGCAGTCCCCGGGTTGGGTTGTTTCTGTGCCCACTCTGGCTATATTCTTTGAACTGTGCAATTTGCAAATTCTTACCTGCACAATAATGGGAGAGCGTGGGACAGTCCATGCTGTATGCTGATGGCAGCAGACAAGGGAAATTGTAGCTTTCACTGTGCTCCTGACTGTTTGTCCCTTTGGAGAAGAACAGAAGCACTGACATTGTTGCAGGCAAACATTTCTCTCTAAATTAGGTGCTGGTAAGGTGTTGAAAATTTAACTTTGTGTTCTTCCAAGCCCTCGTGTTAAAAGATCTATACAATATAATTTTCTTTGCTGTCTGCTCCTTCCAAGCATTTTCAGTTAAGCAATTGAATATTCATAGATTTGGATGAGCAGAAAAGAAGCTTGTTTCTTTCCACATAAAAATGAGAGGGGAAATTAAAACGTACTTTCCATGCTGCTGGTACACGTTTCAGTAAAACATCAATGGGATATATGCCTGACTACTTTCCTGTGGAATAATTCTCATGAAATCGTTGATATTAAAATTCAATATACTGTTTTGACTAAGCATCACTGGGGATAGCACAATCTCTCATTATTTCCTTTTCAGCATAGACATTCCTCATGGTATGGATGTGCAGATTTTTAATGCAGCCATGCAGTGGTAAAATGGAGCTATTTTTCAGCTATCACAGAATTCAGCAGGCCTGGTGAATTGTGTCTTACAGCCACTTTATTTCCTCACTGGTTTTTTTTTTTTAAAGGCCTGCCCTGTGCCAACTCTTATTTGTTATGTCAAATAGGAGGCAGAGGGAAGCATTCCCATGAAAAAGTGTGTCCACCAGCCCAAAGCTTTGCTTTACAAATTTATTCTTTCAAGCCACCTCAGCTGTGGGGTAAACACTCTGCACTGAACATCCTGCAGGCATGCAGGGGACGCAGCAAGGGGAGGCTTTGTGTGTTTTCTTGCAGCTGATGGATTTGGGGACCCTCCACCTTCCCAGACTCAGACAGCTGGGCTGGCAGATGAGATTTGGGGCTTCAGTTCTCATCCCAGACTTTCCTACCTGGAAGTCACAGGGCTCAGCTGTGCACATCTTGTGCATCACTCTGGAGGGTCCTGGAACAGGGGTGCAGCATCTCTGCGCTGCTGGGAGGATGCAGCCCAGAAAAAGCAATGCATGCAGCATCCAGCATCTCCGTGTCCTGGGACATAAATCTCTGCAGAGAAAGACAGGCAGCAGAGCTGGATTTCTGTTTTCCAGGATTTAGTGTGTCAGAGTAAATATCTAGCAATTCATAAAAATGCATTGCAGATGCTTTTCTTTCCAGGTCAAACGTTGCATAATACCACCACGTGTTTGAAGTCTCTGCTTCCAAAATGTTGTGTTTTGCTAACAAATAGCTTAAAAAACAACTGGGGAAAAAGAAAGCCCCACTCCATTTGTACCTTATAAATTTTATGGATTTTTGCAAAGGTTTGGAAAAATAAAACCTTTCCTAAAATAACAAAGAGCAGCAGATTCCATGGATGATTCCCATGGTTTTAGTGACAAGGGTTAACCAATTTAGTAATCTGGCTCTGACAGGGCTTTGCAGAGTAAGTCTCTCGGTGCTTTTGGACTAAATGCTTTATTCAAATTTTGGGAAACCAAAAGATGGATTTTCTTTGCCTTTTGATTAAGACAACAGGATTTGGACATGAAAATCCAATGAGATGAATGCAGGGGGTGGGAGGGAGACGGGGAGAGAAAGAGATGGATGGCACGCGGCTCTGCTGCAAACAGACCTTATTCTGAAACCTGGACTACATCTCTGCTGGCTTTCAATTAATTGTAAAACAGCTGCTCCTCCCTCCCTGCCCACTTCAACAAAAGATCACGAAGTTTTAGACTTACCAGGCGATAGAACTGAAACTCACTAAAAAAAGAGAAAACTTGGAACCGTTGAAAATAAATAACAGGAGTCTTAAAAAGTGAGAGGAGGCAGTATTTTGTTATCTCCAGTATTTCTTGCAGTTAAGTATCTCAAATGATATTATGTGCTTTACTATCAATAAACCTTGCAGCAAACTCCATCTGTCTGTCATTCATAAAATGAGATGTTACCATTTCACAGAACCATAAACCACATAAAAGTCAAAGTCTAAGGATCCAAACAATTTCTGTGTGAAAGGCTCTTTGAAGCAGCTGTTTTCCTTTATTATTAGAGACAATTATACTGTCAAAACAGCAGAATATTAGCTTTTCACATGCCTGGTTCACCTGTTTATTGAGTGCTACCCAAGAGCAGACGTGCCAGATGCACCCTGCCAAGAGTGATGGGGAACAATAAGGCTCTCCACGAATCTGGAGATTGCTCTCTTTGTGCAGAGCAATCAACCATCTAATCCATCCAAGAGCTAGCAAAGGCTTGGGAAAAATGTTTTAAAGGAGAAAAAAACCCTTGCAATGGACCCTTATGACTTTGTCCTTGCTTCATAATTTCCTTCCTAGTCCCAGCTGTGTGTTGCTGTCTTGGTGTGAAGGAGGTTTTTTTTTTGCAAAAAACTATAAAATTTGTGCTTATCTCTGCAAATTCCTGTTGAGCAAACCAAGGAGTAATCTGTCAGAAGCTGCTCTTCAGCCTAATGAGGGCTCGTGACAGAAAGTTCCATGTTTGTGTCTTCACAGGGTAACTTGAAACAGCAATACAATAATTGCTATTTTTGTGTCCATAACCTAGATTTAGGAGCAAATGGACAAGAAACCTCCATTACTGAGAAGCAAAATGACCTTCTGGTGGAATTTCAGGGATTGTTTTACAGCAATACAAAAAAAAGCAGCTGAAAAAGCTGATTAAAAAAGCAGTTTTAGTAGATGAAAGACAAATGCATATTTGACAGAAACATTCCAGTTTTTCATCTATCTTGTTACCCAGTATTTTTCATAAGGGACACCTGAACATTGCTGTGCATTGATCAATTACAATCCACCAAGTTTTACACTAAAAAATAATAGTTATGTTCCTCTTTAAGTATGTCTTCACAACTTTCTGTGGTTATTGAACTTGCAGCATTATCTCTTATCTGGGGAATGCTAACCATGATAAACAAGGAAATAATCAGGGCCAAATGTGAGTTTTGGCAGTTGTTTTGGATTTTCAACATTTGGTACGTTAGGGACGTGCACAGATCAAAATCCTGGAGGCTCTGTAAACACTGCAGCCCAGAAGCTCATATGTATTCTGAAGCTTTTATTTTCCTTTGTGAGCACAACCTGGTTGGCAGTGATTAGTGGTCATTATGATTTCATCTAGAAACACTAACTGCAGTTAAAAAAAAAAAAAGAGTAATAAATTCACATAGAGAAAAGTATGTTAACAAAAGCAGTAATTGTTTAAAGTTAGAACTTTTCTTTTGCAGCTCTGACTGAAGCTGTCCTCTATAAACCCACACCAATGTGTGTGTGTGTGCATGCACATGTCCTGGGATATGTGAGGGGGTCTGAGAGCTGAGCCTGGCAGAGGGATGCTCTCGGGTCACCCTGTGTGACAGCAGAGCAGGTCACCGTTGAACTGCCTGCAAAATTAATTTATTGAAACCAGTGGTTTTGTTTTATGCCTGCTTTGGAAAGGGCTGAAGATATCTGGACCCTGCTAGAAAGAACAGGCCACATGAAAATTGCTTTCAGCACGGGAGAAAAAGCACACGGTTCTTGTCTCAAGTACATAATTTATCCGGTGTGGTTTGAAGATGCCTCTGTACTCCTTTATAAAATGAGGATTAAGTTGCACTGTGCTAGCAAATGGCTTTTTCTCCGACCCCTGCAGCACCTGCTGGTGACACATAAAGGACTGATTCAGGTAAACTGGGGCCAGTTATGACTGAGATAAAATACTTCTTTTCTTGTACTATGTGTTCCTTGGATGAGGAGTGTGTGAAAGGACACATGAAAAGCAAATTCTCTTCCGAAGGATAAAGCCCCTACAAACTGGAAACTCTAAAAAAAAAGAGCTCAAATCCAAGCTCTTTTCAAAACAGTGAATTTCAAGCAGTTAGTGAGGTATTGTTACACTGAGAGAAGCCAGGCTGTGCACTTTGTTTTCCCATGTTTCTAAGCAGGGGTAAGAGCCAGTTTATCTCAGACTTCCCTCACGACGAGCACAAGGGTAAGAGACCCCTCTGGGTCTCAGCAGCACCCAGTTCTGGGCTGTTTGTGTGCTGCTCACCACTGTGACACCTTCTAGGCAGCACCTGGATCCCACTGGGAGATTATCTCCTTTTTGACTTATCTGGTAGCCCGTGTTCTAAAGAGGGGAAAAAAAGAGGCATGTACAAGGGTTGCATTTACACAAAGGCAGCACTGGAATTAGCTTTTGTTTTTTAATTGTCATTTGGATGCAATGAGGAGGGTAACTTATCTACAAGAAGTCAGCATTATTTTACTAAATCAGCCCTTAACTGATTGTGTCTTGCAGTATTAGGTTCATTCTCCTCCTTTTCCCTTGCCATCTCTTATGCAAGTCAATAATCTGTCCTCTGATTGTTAAAAGACTGCAAATCACTACACTCCTGTTATTTACCACTCATCTGAAACTCCCACCCACTACTTATTCTCTTCTGTGTGTTTAACTCCCAGCTACCCAGAGTATGTGTCAAAATAGGTTTTCACATATCCTTTAAACAGCAGCAATTAATTGCTGTGGTTCTACACATTCCAGAAAAGCCCTGGAGGTATAAACTGAGATTTACTCACACTTGCTAGGTGCATGTAGCAGATTGTAGTGACATCTTAGCAACACAATTAATTGGATCTATTTTTTAAATTATTTTCTCTGTAGGACAAATATCTGAGTTAGAGGAATGCCTCCTGGTTCATATGATGTGCTTCATATTTTCTGTGTTCAGTACTGCTGTAATTAAAAACGTAACATTCAAGGTACTGTGGTACTGATAGAAGGGAAATGGGCACGTTCATGGTGCAGAATTATATGGGCCTTTTAAAAAAATCACCAGACCTGTTGATCCTACTCAGATCAGCATGTGGCTTTTACCAGCCGAGGTTTCTAGGTTATTCAGGTGCATGAATTTATCAGATAAATAGTGCAGGATGGGGAAATGATTCTGTTTACTCTCATCCAGACTGACAAATTTTGCATAGCACACACGTGTGTGAGCCAACCGTGCCAGCCAGCAGCACACCCACCTGAATCTTGGAAACTCTGGGATTTCCAGGTTCTGGGAATGCTTTGTAGCCATTTGCTTTGATTTCCAGAACCACTGACTGGCTCACTGAGAGCACCAACTGCAGTTGCTGAAACCACTGCCCAGCTTCAGCTTTTTCCTGCCTTTAATCACTGGAATGCCGTACATGGGAGAGACATTTAGATGATGAAAGGATCCTGTCTGTTGAATTGGCAGTATGTTTAAACAGAAAGAAAGCAGAAAATTAGTTTTTCTCTGGTCTATTTGTTGTGCATTTTCTAAGAGACAGTGGCATTAAAGGAGCATTTGCCTGAAGGCCTCAGACGAGATCAGGGCTCTGTTGTGTTCGTCCCTGCAGGGGCCACATAAGAGAAATATGTTGTTGTTGTTATTATTAGTAGCAGTAGTAGTAGTACTATTATTATCTTTCTCTCTAAGGATAAATAGTCACACCAAAAGGGTAGGGAGAATTAAGAAATACATGGAGATGGAAAAAACATCCTGTGGAGAGGGTGTCAGGGTAAGGGATGGAGATTATGAGAGGGACACTTGGCCACCAGTTCAGCACAGGGTTGTGATGACCATAAGAGCTGGGGAAGTTTGTGAGAGTGGCCAAGCTGGGCTTGGCTTGCAGGTCTGCACCAGGGAAATCATCTGGAGCTCTGCTCTGAGCCAGTACTAAATCAGATTTAGGCTTTCCCATTCCTGGCCTCCACTTTGGATTCACACAGCTGCTCTCCCTCTTTCCCAAATTCAGTGGCTGAGCTCTGACTAGGTGGGCTCCCAGAAGGAACCTGGTATCTCCAAGGGTTGTGTGGGTGTTTGATGAGGTCTCTGGAACTCTTTGTTCCCCTCGGTCTAAGCTTGGGACTGGGGACCCAGGTCTGCAGCCGTCAGTCCTGGGAGACCCCCAGAGGATGGTATGTGGGAGGGCATTTCTCATAAAAATTGCTCATTAGCAATCTGTATCTAGAAAAACACATTTGTATGGCCAGCTGGCATTTTCTAGCAGTCAACTGCTCATCATAAAGTTCCCGATACACTTTGGGGTTGGGATTAGCCTTAATCAGGATGTCTTGCTCTTCTGTGCGATTCTGCAAAATGCTCGCCTCCTGTTCCATTTTGTTTTTATAATTCCACTGTAAACCTTTCCAAAAGTCCTAAACAACAAAAGGCCAACAAAGCAAAACAGTCCTGTGCTGCTTTCATTTAAATATTTCTTAACTAAGCAGATTTCCAGTAAGTAGAATCCAGAATTATTTTGTTTTAGGAAAGCAAAACAAATGCATGAGCGAAATAATCTCTCATTTTCTCTTCCATTTATTGTTTTTTTAAGTGACTGGGAGACGTCCTAAGCCTTGCACTTTCTCTACAATGGAAGGGAGTTCAACCATTTGGAGGAAATATGTTAAGCTGATGGCAACGAATTGTAGTGACATTTGCATAAACTAATTTATGTACATTCATTTCAGGGTAAAAGTGGAGCCAAAACTTAAAAAAAGTAATCCAAATTGCTTATTAGATGTTTCTGAAACACAGATAACTTTGAATATCCAGGCCATTTGTCAGTGAGTTCAGTTTGTGTATTTTATTTGTATTGAGCCAGACTAAAAGAATTTGGTTTTGACGAGGAATTTGCTTCCTAATGCAAGAATTCAAATTGTGTCACCCTACTGACCATGAGACATTAATGTCATGTTTGCTCAACATTCAGTTTCAGTGGGGGACTGTGCAAAAAAGATAAAAGACAAAAAGAAGACAAAAGGAGTCTTCTGGCCTTTTCAACATGTGAACTCTATCTTCCTCTCTGATATTCAAATAAAGCAACGGCGGATGTTTAAACAGAGATTTCAGTCCCAAACACTCCTTGCCTGTTTGTTTAATTACATTTCTGGAAGGTTACAGCTCTCCAGCAAATCTGGGCTCTGTTTTCACAGGCTTCTCGAATTCTCTGCTTGCTTTGACCCCGCAGCTTCGATTCAGTTCAATAATTCGATACAGAACAAACCCAGTGAGCCCTGCTGAAGCCAGTGCCAGCTCTGCTCCTCGATTCACCAGGGACACTGTGCTGCAACAAGATTTTCCTCTTTATCTTCGCATTCTGGGCTTTGTGTGGCAGCTCCCAGCAGTTCTGACACACCCATCCTGGTGTCTGGAAGGTGCTGCTCATCACTCAAAGTGCACTATGGAGCAAGCACATCCCTTTGCGCCTTTCCCTGCTCTCGTGCCGAGTGTGGCAGGTCGTGGGGAAGATCCCCACCAGCACCTGAGCAGTTCCTTGACATGCAATCATTTGGAGGGCTGATCTGCAGAAATAGCCAAAAGTAATTTTGGGGAAAAAAAAAAATAGTTAAAGTCAGCGATCTTCACATTTAGATTCTGGTTCAGGACATCAAATATAAAAGGTTGTTATCGCATTATATGCACATACTTTATGTTCACAATTATATTGTATTTCACCATAATTAAGTTCACTACTTCTCCATATATTTTTCTTTCTTCTTCATTTGCCTGGAGCTTATCACTTTACCCTCACTCTTGTCTAAACGTTCTTACAGTTCCGCGGGAAGGGAGACCCTTTTATGTTAAAAACACATATCTAAATCTTTGTAAATGTTGTATATGTTTCCTGCTGAGGTCTGAGTAAGTTTTCTCAAATAGGGCCTATTAGCAATTTAATAGCGTACTCACACTAGGAAGCCTTTTTGTTTCACCAGCCAAATATGAAAATATTCTGTATTTGCAAAACAGTGATTTGCTGCCAGTTACCCATCAGAAATGATCCCCATCACGTGGAAAGTCAGGCCATCATAAACATCATAACATTACATAAACATTAACAGGAAATAAATAGCTATCAAATGATATACAAACCTCTGCTTACAGATCCACACCCTGACAACTCTAAATGGTTTCACGGTTTTGCACTCTGTGCTTATATTTGAGTTGCAAACGTTGGTAAATGTTGATGTCTCAATAGTTATAATGCAATTTAACACCTCACTGTAGGAGCATCCACACATATTCAAAGATGGTTGAATATTTTTTTTAAAATCTCCTGGGCAGATATTCTCCCCCACACTGTCTTACTATCAAATATTTCATACCCGTGAGATCATTTTGATTCCCTTTGCCTACACAGGGAAAGATCCTGTTCAGGGAAAGATCAGCAGTTGCCTCTAATTCCTTCTGGAAGGGGATATGAAAAGGAAAATTCTTTGGTAGAGCAGATGCACTTGCCCCATTTAGCAGTATCAGGGCAGACTTGTCTTCTGCCCAAGCTGCTGCAGCCCTGCCCACAAAGCAGAGAGCTGAGGGAGAGAGTGGCATTTTTGCCTCAGAAGACAAAACAGGACTCAGTGTTGGGTTTTTTGCTACAGTCCTTGGCAGAAATCTTAAAGGTTGCATTTGTTTCTTGGAGGTCCTTTGTTCCAGAATCTCTCCAATGAATAAATTCTTCTGTTTGCAGTCTGAGCAAGACAAGCAAATGAGGAAGAGCTGGAAATCCCTTTTGCTGCCCTGTGATCTGATGGCACAAAGCCCTGCGCTTTATATATGATTTAGAAGATGAATCAAAACTTTGTTTTCCTGTGTCTCTAATTTGTATGAAAAGATATCATTCCTACAGAAAAATCCAAGTCTTGCTCTTGCACTCTGATTCCCCAAGCTCAGCTCTGCTGTAGGCTACACTCAACCTTGAATCGATAGCTGAAATAGAAAGGTCCTTAAAACCATCAAAGTAACAAGTTATATTTTGCAAAAATGACAAATAACTTTGTCCTCACAGAACATGGAAACAACTTTACAAGCAAAGCAATAAAAAAAAAAATGCATTGTTATTGCTTGAGCATATTATAACCCTCATTTGAAAAGAATCTCAGTCTGGTTTGAAATCACTCTGTGCATATGTTACAGAAAGTCTACAGACATTTTGTTCCTTATTAATGAAGCATGAAGAAAATGGTACTGAGTGTATTTTGCTAGAAGTTTTGGCATCCTTATGCATGCTGTACGTTAAGTCTTCCCTGATTAGATTTTTGTAAGTTAAAAGGCTCAAGGAGGGCAAGTGCACATGACTATTTCTGTACTCACATTGCTTTTCTCCCCCAAAATATTCTCTGTTGTTTGGCACACATCATCCTAAGATGACCTTTCTAGCAGCTGAATGGAGAGAGGAGAAGAACAAATTGATCTCTTTGCTTGCAGATAGGGAATGAATATTGGAAAGCATGAGCGTTCTGGTGCCGAAAAAGGTGTTTGTTTCTTGGCAGTGTTTATAAAAGTGTGATGTGAAGTGTAGGACCTCTCAGAGAGGGCAGATGTGGGCAGTGATGGGTGTCAGTGAAGATGCTGTGGGAGCTTTCCTGCAGCCTCCCCTGTGGCTGCCCCACCCGTGGCAGTGCTGGGGGCAGACAGGACGGGGCTCAGAGCACCCTGCACACCTCTCCTGAGCTCGGAGTGCCCACCAGACAAACACCGAGGGTTTGGCCTGAAGGCAGACTCCTAACTCAGAAGAAAGGTGGTGGCTTTGCCCCTGGAGAAGTCAGCACATTCCTGCTGTCGCTCCTAATGGTCTTTTTCATTTGTAATACAAAACTAATGCGAGTTTTGATGCGACGAGGGTCAGGCCCCCTATCACAGCCAGCAGTCACAATTCGGCAGGCAGAAAACCCTGCAGCGTGGTAGCTCCAGACCTGGTTCCAAGGCTTTGCAAACATTTGAGGGTGAAAAGGCCTAATTTAATGCGCTCAAGAAGGAGAAACTTTCCCATTGCGCAGGAGCAGGGCTGTGACCTCGGCGCAGGGACAGAAAGCGGAGCGCTGCTCGGGCAGGGCTCCATCCTGCAGGGCTGCAGGGCTGGGTGAACACGGGAAGGCTCAGGCAGGCAGGGCACACAAAGGACGGCAGCACCCAAAGGAGACGGTGTCACTTGTCATCCAGGCTGGGAAATCACAGACTAAGGGTGCTGAGCGCAGGCAGCCCTGGGCAGGAGGAGGAGCGGCCGTGTTGGGGCCACTGGCCGAGCTCTGCAGCTGCCCTGCTGTGCCCCCTCGCTGGGCAGGGACACTCTGGAGCTGCCATGTATGGTTTGTGTGCTTTTCTGTTTAACGTGGAATCCCCAGAAGCTTCTGTTCGTGTTTATAACTCAAATTATAATGAAAAAGGAAATTAAAGCCTTTCTAATTTAACAAAAGAATGAAAATTGCATTGAGAAAGAGAGGGGGGGAAAGGAGCTTTCACTCTTTTGGGATTTGAGAAAATTAGTCCTGCAGTATTTTTTTTCCTGAAGAAAAGGAATATTAGATATATTAACTTCATTCTTTTGTCCTTTCCTCTCAGTGTTCCAAATTCTTTGCATTTAGGAAAAGAAATGCTGCAATCTGACCATTAAACTGATACTTTATTTCTCACTTTGTAGTATTTTAATGCATATTCTTTGTTCTGCAGACTGTTTTCTCAATAAGCAAAGCTGGTTACTTATAGATAAAATTATTGTTCTAAAAAAAGCAACAGAGCTAACACAGAATTGACTTGTGTGAAAAACCTTCACGTGTGATAGGTGGAGGTGTGCACATGTGTGTATTTTTCTACAAGAGCTATGTTTTAACATTCTAATGAAGTTACTACTTAGTATTGGTACCTGCACACTTTGTTTCAAATTTGTTGGCTGATAAAACTATTCCCTAAAAAGGGTAAAGGTTCAGATCCCTGAGTGTTGGGGTGGTTAAATATAAAAGCGAATTTTAGGACTGCGGATTTTGAAAATGGCCACTCCTCTTTGTTGCGTGTGTTCCAGCTCTTCCATTCAGGCAGCTTTTGGTGTTTATTCTATAGAGAATGTGGGAATACAACACTTGGCTTTGCAGGAGTGGCATGAGAGAGCCCCTGGAGCATCGGGGCTGCTGCCCCGGGCTGAGGCATCTCTGTGTGCAATGGTCCTGGGGAGCTAAACCTGCATGGAAAGGGAGAGGGAAAAGCAATTTTTATCCCCACTCAGCTGCCAACCAGCAGAGACACTGGCAAATTAAAGGACTTGCCTGAAAGCTGAAGCTTGGAGCCGGTTTTCCTGGGCCAGAAGGGGTGTGTGTGCTGCAGTGGGGAGCAGCAGCCATCAGGAGCAGCACAGTGTGTGAACAGGTCTTGTATTCGCTCCCTCAGAGAGCAGAAGCTGCAGGAACCTTTCTCCCCAAGTACCCCAATGTGCCTTAATTCCTTGGGCTGAGATCTCCGGAGAGTGAGGAGGAGTGAGGAAGGGCAGTTATGCAGTTGCATCAGCAGCCAGAGAGGTTAAGGAGGCCAGGAGAATTAGTGACCTTAACAAAGCAGCCAAAACCTCTTCAGGGTGAACACAAACATGATGATATGTCCTTTAACCAGAGCTTTTTGTGGATGCCTTCAACACTGTGAGTGCTGAAGGAGATAAGAGCGACTGTGGGTACCTCCAGTGATAGAGGGGCTGTTGCTGGAGGAGAACTGGTCACTAAATGAAAAGGGCACGACCTGCTAGAGAAGAGCTTGGCTGTTTGACATGCCAGCAGGGTGGCCTGAGGCAGGACAGAGCCAGGGCACTGGGCCAGGGGTGGCTGCAGGCCCTGGCACCAGAAAGGTATTGAGCCAAATCAGCATTTCTTGGAGATAATCCACCAGACTTGATAGGACCACTATTTTTACAAGGCAGTTTTCAGGAAACAGTTCCCAGTGATAGGAAAGAGATGAAAAGTATCATAGAAATTTAGTGCACATAATCAAAACTTTTATTTCCTCATTTTGGAGCTCTGGATTTATGACCATAGCTGCCAGGTGGAGGATGGCAGCTCTGCACATGAAGTGACCTTTGCAAACCTGGCTTTGAAAGTTTGCCTTTGGAAGGGGTGGAAGAAATTCCTCTTTCCCACTCCTTGGAAGGAGGGAGGATGTTCTCTGATCAGTAATATTTTGTAATGAGGTTCTTCTCCTTAGTGCCAGGTTAGGATTTAGCAGCTTGTTTTTCTCCAGCCTGTCTCACCACAGGACAGCAGGAGTGGGTGGGCACGGAGGGACAGGCACCCCTTGGTGACAAGAGCAGGACTGTCATCAGTCCTCTGATCACTGCCCCTGGCACTTAGAGAGGGTTGGTTTCCTGCAGATTTGTGTTGCTTCTTTCTGTAGGGCTAAAGTCACACATGATTCAAAACTGCAGCCAAGCAGATCAGTTTCCCCCCGCCAAAACACAAGTTCTAAGTAGGCAGAAATTATGCTCAGATTTGTGCTGAATCAAACAGAAAAGCTTCAGCCAGGAGAGAACATGGATGGATGATGGTTCAATTTGAAACAAAGCACTTGACACTTTCCTTTTGAGGGCATAGTTAGAGGAAAGTAAAACAATGTCAGATAAAAAAATCCCCCCGAAAATTAAGCTTCATTTTGGGTTCAGCATGAAAGAGCTTGTGGAAAAGTTTGGCTGGCTTTAGGTCAGTCCAAAGTCTACGTTGGACCTCTCCTACTGCCTTGATCCAGCAAGTGGGTCAAGAAGCCAGCTAGTGACACTGCTCAGCCCTGAGCGAAACTTTCTCCACTAGTGCCTTCTCAGTCCACCTGTTCACACACAAAAAATACCTAAAAATTGGTAAAGTGGACATCCAGGTTTGATTTAAAGGATCAGAAACCAGGCCCTTTGCAAGACCCTCATGACCCTGTCTGTGAATGCTGGGCCTTTCCTTCACGTTTCAAGGGCTGTTTGCAGCCTTTGGCCCCTTGACTTCTGCCCTCTGCCCTTAGCAAAAGCTCACGGAGGTGCAGAAGAACGGCATTACCTGGCACTGTCCTGATTTCAAGGGCAAAATTCCAGGTTAAAGCCAGCTTCTCCAATATGCCCGGCTTTGAGGAGTCAGAAGTGGATGGAGCTTTTAACAGACATCTCTGAAAATTAGGCTGGAGACTCAAAACCTGGGAATGAGACCCCTGATCCATAGGAACCAAGTGAGATTTTTCCCTGATTTCCTCAGGTTTAGGCTCCTGTTCTTGTTCTTTCCATTTATTCTGTGCTCTTTTCCACAGCCTTACAATCCATCAGGCTCTGAGGCTTTTTATGCACAAGCTTAAATTTGAGAGTATTTGTTCTCCAGTTGAAATAATTTTGTTCTGATGGCAGAAACCTGTCTTTTGAGCAAAGAAGAATGAACAAAGAAGAAAGAAAAATGCTTTTTATGACTTGAAACATTTTAGTACTTAGGCTTTTTTTTAGACCAGCTGCTCGGATGTGTCTATCCACATTGTCTGTCAGTTCTTCAGTAATACATTTAAACCCAATATTTCACCTACATTTGGCAATGGAATCGTGTTAAGTTCTTGTACCTTTTGTGAAAATAGACAGCTGGGCTCAGTGAAGAACCTCCATTAAATCACAAGAGAGGAAATGGTGAATAAATTCACTTTTTCTAAATATCAGAGGATCCACACATGGCAACTAGAACCTTAACTCCATTGCTCTCAGAACTATTTCTTATTTTAAAAAATGCCAGTGAAGGTCTGGACTCATTTTTCCTGAATTTTCTACTCCACAGTTGTGTAAATCAACCCACCTCCTTTCCTCCCAGTGAAGATATGTGGTTGTTCACCAGCTGAGGATCCCGACACACCGCTGTGGTGGGCAGCAGATATCACACAGTGATTTTCCCCTGCTTCTACCCAACCAGCAGTGAGGGAAATCACTGGAGTATCTCCGGTGGCAATGCAGGGATGCAGCGTGCTCAGTGCTTTCCCCTTTTGGCTGGAAGTGGGGCTCTTTCCATCCTGGCTCTGCAGGGAGCTCCTGTGCTCGCTGTGCTATGCAAGGTGGTGACAGCAACATCTGCAGGGAGAAGGTTTGGGCAGTGCAATCTCTGAAAGGCATCCTGAGCCAGAGCAGGCAGCTGAGGTGAGCTGATGGGCATCAGCTGCCCTGGAAAAACTCAGTCTCTGCTTTTAAATGCTCATCGTTTCTGCGCAGAGCTGAAAAGAGAAAATAGCATCACCAACAAAAGAAAAAAACCCACAAAATGTGGAAATAGTTTTGTCTGTATTTAAAAACGTGTCACAATATGCCCAGGGAACGTGCCAGAGCGTGGCTGAGCTGCAGGATGGCAGCTGAATGCTGAGAGCAGGGCACAGCACAGCTGGCTGTACCTGCATTTGTGGGAATCGCATGTGGAGATGGGAGCATGTGCTCTGAGTGAAAACGCACCTGCAGGAGTAAACCTGTCTCTGAATAGAGCTGTTAGCTCACAAACAAATGGAATATTGAACTAACCTAAAAGTGACATAATAGAGAAACAGTCAGGGACCGTATTGGCATTCAGGTGGCTATTTTTAGCTTGTATTTACTAATTGCACAGGAGTAAGAAAAGTAGGTGCAATTACAAAGACAAATGTTCTTGGTAAGTGGAATAAGCTTTTTTTTCTGCATGGTGTCTCCTTCAGAGGAACTCATACATTTATTTCTAGTGTTTCTCTAAGAACAGAAGAGCGAGCTTACTGAATAGGTAGTAATTGGTGTGAAGTGGGCAGCCAGTTAAAGCTGAAAGCACTTGTACCCACTCCCCTCTTCATTATATTTTTGTGTCATGTAGATGGCAGAAGTGCAGTAGCCTGACAATTTACTTGATTAAAAGTGACATTGTAAATACAGTCAAAGGCAATTTGTATTAGAAACTATTTTTGATAAGAAGGTTGTCCTCTGTAGTGTTATTAGCCTTTATGAGATGGAAGACAATGAAACCCTAATTTGCATATAATTCCACTTAGTATTTTTTAATAAGGCTTTGTGTGATATTCAGCCACGGGTTTTGATTTGCACAGATGGAACCAAGTGCTGGAACATTTTCAAAAAATGTCAATGTAAGGTTTGTATTTCGGGCTGGTTTTGCTTTCCATTTCGACAGCAGTCATGCAGGCAGGGAGAAGAAAGGGGAGGTCAAAGAATATCCATGGGCTGTATGGTGTCCTCAGACCGTGCTCAGGTCTCCCACCCACTTCCCCATCTCCTGGCACAGCAGCTGCCGAGCCAAGGCTCAGGATTTACATTGCTGTCCCCAAGGTTATGTGCTTATCAGTCTTCTTCTTCAAGGAAAAAAAAAGCAGAAAACCAGAACACACCTCACCCCCCCGCCAAAAAAAAACCCAAAATGGGTCAGCCAAAAGAAAGTTCCCATGCATGCTTCAGAGGCTCAGTTATTCCAGACAGTCCAGGTTCCCAGCGTCATCATGAGGAACTAAAGATTAATCATATTTCACATATTGTGGAGGCTGAAAAAAACAATATCATCATCTCTGGGGCTGATATTTGTGAGGCAGTGCAGCAAGTGTCTTTCTGTTGCTGTCTTATCAAATTTGCTGTTTATTAGACCAAGGACAATTTTTCCCCAACTGCCAGCACTTCTAATCAAATTGGGAAATTTTAAAATCAAGCCAGTGGACCTCATGGCTGAGAGAGGCACTGCAAAACCCCTCTCTCTCTCTTTCTTCTGTGTTGACTTGGCAGAGGTAAAAGGTACAAAACTTTTGTCCTGCCAGGAATATCAGATAATTCTGTTCCAGTTTTAAACCCTGGAACTGCACACCATTGGTATATACTTAATACTTTCAGCAAAAGAGGAACAATTTTCCACAGCATAACAGGTTGCTTACTCTGCCACAGTTTATTGAATTGACTCCTGTAATTTCTCCTCTCCCTACAAAACTGGTCGGGGAAATTAATTTATACAAATCTCCAACCAAAACACAAGGGAAAAATCAGCCAAATAAAGGAGATCCATCTCCATGTTTGAATAGCCAAGCCAACACAAAAAAGATGCTCAAGCAGCGCGTCTACAAAGTAAGTGAGGCCCACTGGAACACCTTTCCCGCTTTAGTCATGCTTCCAGCGTGGCTGTTGCCACCCCTTTTGCTGTTTCCTTTAAGCAGGACCTGCCCCTCCCAGCTGGCGGGGTGAGGTGGGGATCCCTCTCACACACAGCCGTAGGACAGCTCTGACTCTTCTCCCTGTTGGCTCTGTCAACTCTTCTGGTCTGTGCAGGCACTCAGATCCAGCCCTTCACATAATTCCTGCAGGGGATTTGCATGGTCAGCTCTTCCAGTGCTCAAGAAAAATGTGGTTTTTCAGCAGGGCTGCACCCCGGAGAAGCTGTTTTGATGGGGGACATGGAGGGGAGGGCTCCAAACTGTTAATGAAAAATTAAACCAATTATTCCCAGAATGTGTTAAGTACTCAAATGAAGAGCCCTTGGTGCAGTACATCTATAGAAACTGGTTTGGGAAGATTTCCAATTCCACAGATTTGTCATCAGGTGTCATCCTCATTTCTTTTGCTCCTCTGCTCTTTCACTCTTCCTAAACCAAGCCAACAGCTGCAGCAGTGCAACTGAACCTGGAGCCCATCACCACCTGCCTGCTTAGAAGAAAAGATAAATGACACACGGAAAACTCCTCATTTTCCTTGTCCCTGTCCTCTCCACGTGCTCCTCTCACGTGGGAATTGTCCTGTGCAAGTGTTAGTGGCTGCCAGGGGAGTCAGGCACAAACCTGTACAAATTTAGCTGCAAGTTTGGGAGGACACAGAGGAGTGGCAAATTCAGCAAGGCAGGGTTAAACCAAACAATGAGCAAACGCAGGTGGCAGAGTGCAAGGGGAGCAACACTGGCTGTGCACTTGAAATGAGAGGGGGAAATATGAGTGTCACTGAGCAGCTGCTGCTGGACCACAAACACAGCCCCTGTGAGAAGAGCAGCGCGGCCTCCTGCGCGCGAGGCTCCAGCGTCCCCCCTGCTGCGGCCAGAGAGGTGGGATTGGAACCTGAGCAGGAGGGACCATAACTGCTCAGCACAGTCAGATCTCCAGGCACCGAGGAAGGATAATACCCAAGTCATGTCTGCTGGGCAGAGAGGAGGAGAGAGAGTCTGCTGGCAAGGCAGGGTTAGTTCCCCAATTACCATCCCCGGGGAGATGCCTGCAGCCTTTTGGTTGAGCAGAGCAGCCTCAAAATGTCATTGCCCGTGACTGCTAAGGGCTGCATGCTTCACAAGCCATCCCCTCAACTTCTGCCCTATTTTTATCTTGCACTGGTTGCTTGCTACCCTTGATATGAATATGGAAACACGTTAATTCCAGTGTGAATACATGTTGGGAATGCTGAAAAACCTATCAATTAATGATTATTTTGAGAAGTTGTGAGGGAAGATGATACGGGAAGATAAGTGATTAGACGGGGCTGGAGAAGAGGAATAATTGCAGTGGAAGATGCTGAAAGTCAGATCTCAGCTTAGCAGCAGAAGTAGAAATTAAATTATTAGGATTGGAAAGGAGAAAAGCTGGGAGGATATGGGGTAAGAGTGGGTATCAGAGACATGGGAACAGCACAGGCAGGTGACCAACAGAAAAAGAATATTTGGGAGCAGAATCAGTAGTGGGCAGAACAACTGAAGATGGAAGAAGGAAAAATGGTAAATGCATGAATTGGCATGAAAATGTGGAATGTAAAAAATGGAGGATGAAGCTTAGAAGATATAATAGGGCATTTTATCAAAAGAAGATGCACTTGAAAAATGACACAAACAGCTCTCCACGGAACACTTTTTTCATATCCACTTGGTTTTATTTTTTAAGAAAGACAATAAAGCAAAATGAAGAAAAAAAACAAAAAGCTTTTAAATGTCCTGGCTGTTTAATAGAGCGGTTGGGACATTATGTTGAGAAAACGCCATGCCTTTGTAAGCTATTTGGAGAAACCTCAAAGGGATTTATATTACATAGGGACAGCATCTTGACAGTCCTCATGGAGGAGAAAAAAACTCTGAATTTTAAAAGAATGAATTTTAAAAGGAGAAGCTGCCTCAGATTTCTAAGGGTATTTCCACAGTGCAGTGTAGTATCTGCTTTAAGAAGAGCTGAAAGGGTTTATTCAAGAGTTACGAAAATTATGTTCCCTTTAAAGTTATTTGTATTTAAACACTCAAAAATCATTAGTCACTTTAAAACGTGTTGGCCACTTTTTTGTACACTACATTTTTCTACGAGTACTTGTGTATCATGGAAAAGACGCGGTGCTTCTGAGCCAAGGGCTTTTGGTATAAATCGAGTGGGTTCTAAACTAGAGCAGAATTATAAATAAATGAAATTTATTGCACATCTTACACTTTCTCTCTTCCCTTCCAACCCTTGGTCAGAAAAATCTAAAACGCTGAGGATCGTGTGCTCCAGGGTTTGTCACAGAAACTTCTGCATAGAGAGATTTCTTGCATTTCCACAATTCCCAGTTTGTATTTGCAGAAAATGGTACCAGGCATCCGGATCTCTGATCTTTGTGGAGCCAGAAACTTTGAAGGCAGTGAATGACTTCCTATCCGCTGGAAAATCATGCCCATTCTCACTCCATGAATCCACAGCAGACAGGGAGCTCCTTCACGGCACTTCTGTTTACTCCGTGTACAAAAAGGCTCTGTTGATGTTTTAAGCTCCTGTTTGTGAAGCCAGAGCGTAACAAAATCTTGCTTGTGGGCTTAGATCCTCCCTCCTCAGAGGAGCGTGCTGCTGGAGCAGGGAACTCTGCCGGAGGAAAGCGGGAGTTTCCCGCAGGAGTGCCTGCGTGGGGGAAGTGCTGATCCCCCTCCAGGGGCCCTGCAGCCTCCAGCCAAGCCCTGGGTGCGGGACAGGGGCACGAGGCCGCCTTGGGTCGATGGGTTTTTTGTGGTTTGGGTTCTGGGTTTTTGACTTTTCCTCTTGATGCCATGATGATTTTTTGCTTTTCTTTTATACCCCCTTTTATACACTCTTTTATATAGCTTTATATATATTCCTTGTGCCTTTAGCTTACATAGTTATAATTCTTTAAGTTCGATAACTCCCCTTAGACCCAGTATTTTGTTAAGTTTAGAGACTAAACATTCTAAAACCCCAAAGAAACCAAGGTCCTCTCCAGAACACATTCTGTAAACAAAGATAGGCCCATCCAGGGAGAGGGTCCCTTGGGTGGGGGGTTTCACCCGAGTCCCTCATTGGAGAACCTTTGATAGATGTGCTAATTTTTGCAAGGCCTATAATTGTATACTCATCACATCATGAGTAGCCATTTTCTTCGGTGGGGACATCGGGGTGCATTTCGATGTACATTTCATCACACCTAAAGATCCTTAAATAAATACCAAGGTAAAAACCCTTTTTCCCTCCTAACTTTTTGCAGCTCTCTTAATTTTAAGACCAGGAAAAGGCATCACTCTCAGCGGCACTATCCTTCCGTTTTACGGGGCGCAAAGCGGCACAGAGCAAACATGATCCAACAGTACAAGGCACGAGATGAAATGAGGAGAAAAATCAAGAAACACAACCATTTGTAAGACAGACCGAGGCGAGCATTTCATTGCGTGGTGAATACGTACCTTTAGACCTTCTCAGCTATTAAATCACCCTCTTTCTTCTCATAATGAAGATTCAGTTCTGAGAGTTAATGTACAGCTCGTGCATACACCCAGATGGAAATGCAATAAGTTTTGATAACCATATGGTACAACATGAAAGATAGTCAAGTATAAAGATTATAACAACCCAGAAATTAATTTAGTGCTGAGCTTGATCTAGATCCCACTAAAACCCAGTGTAAGCTTTTTCAATGACATTTGGGTCAGGTCTTTCAGGTCTTTCTGTGCTCTTTGTGTGTGACTTAAGATTATTTGTCAAAGGTCAGCAGAGCTGAGCATTAATAATAGATAGCTTGAAGCGTTCTCTCCCTTTAAATCTGCCCACAAATCACCTTTTGGGATTTCAAGAGGTTTTTTTACTGGTTTGCTTTTCCTAAAACAATAATTAGATAATGTTCCACTTGCAGCTGTAATTTGTGCTGGCAGTAATGAATGGTAAAGTGTTCCTCCACGAATGACCGGGTGAGAGTGATGTGAAAATTCAGCATTTAAATGTAAGATAAAGTACAGCAGATTGTAGACTGGCTATGATTCTAGGGCAGTCTGTATTCTTTGCAACCAGGAAAATAGCACTGGTTATCTAGGAAGCAGGTAATTTTTCCCTAGGTTTTGGACTACCAGTCGTTTTCAAAAGATTTTGGATTCTTTCTAAGAGCAGCTTGTGGTGACAAAAACACAGGCCTTTAAAAAACAACGGACAGGACCATTGTACAAGTGAAAGCAATTGCCAGTAAAGAGGCATTAGCTGAGTAAATATTACCACCCAGCTCCACTTAATTAAATGCTTTGCTAAACACATGCAAGTACTTTAATAGACACCCAATACGCAGGGGAATGCCAGCTGACTTACTGGATTCTTATTTAGCATTTCCTGTTTTCGGGGCTGAAGCCTCTGAACAGAGCTGCTTTGAAGCATTCCCTGAGATCTGGTGAATGCCAGTGCTCAGGGACCACGGTGTCACTACCAAGCAGACACAGGAAAAGCACAGTGAGCGCTGAGCAAAATGTGGGTTTGCTCTCCACGAGGCCCTCAGCAACACCTTCCATGGGCTCACACAGATGGAATCCCTCTTTCTGTGTGGGCTTCTGCCCCATTCTGAGGGCAGAGCCGTGGATTCCTGCCAGTCCTCCATCTCTAACACAGCAGCTCCTGTGAACAGCCTGTCTCTATTAGCAGCCCACCCCTCTGAGGGCTGCGGAGCAGCAGCCTTTTCCTTGGAGAGGCTGAGCTTTGGTCCTGCCCTGCTCTGTCTGGGGAGCAGCACTCCTGCCTTGGCTGCAGGGACCATGGCACTGCCTTATCCATGGAATATCTCCTGGCCACAGGCATCCTGTGTGGGTTCAGCCTGTCTCACCCTGCCTCCCCAGCCCCCTCCGACCAGCGTAGCCACTCGCTCAGAAGCGGCTGCCTTGGACAGAAGCCAAGTTTTTGACTAAAAAAAAAAGATCAATTTAAATGGATGTTCATCAGAGTTTAATGATCCTTGTTAGCTCTGTGCCAGGGGCAAGATCGTCTCCTGACGCCTCTGTGGGTAACATCGCTCTGCTGAGGTACAGAGACAGCAGGAGAGGTGCCCATCCAAAATGGAGCTCGCAGGCTGACACGGAGTCCCCGTTAATCACATCTCAGCCAGCTGCATGCAGACAGATTGCCACCTTGCACCCCCCTCTAACGTGAGGTGTTCGGAAGGTCATTGCTTATTCTTATCGCTGAAGGGGATTCAGGTTGTATTATGGGTATTTATTGTTCCTGAGTTTTTATTAGGGATGCTCGTAATCAACCCGCAATGTTATCTTCTAGCTCAGCGAGTAGCACAGTTTGCTCAGGCTGCTTATTTCAGAGGGCAGGCAGTGTACCTACCACCCAAAACACACAAACAAATTCATTCCCAGCAGGATCATAACCTGCAGTTCAGGGAGTCAATTTTTCTGCAGTAGCTTCAGTGTTCCATGGAGCCTCATTAATGCACATTTTTAAAATCTGCACAGATGCCTGAGCAGGCGTTAGGAACCTCAGAAAATCCAACCTTTAGTTTTGTATTCGGTGTGACTTGACTTTTTGTGGTGGGTGATAAGGTGGTGAGACTAATTGCTGTCTGAGCTGAATTCATTGGAGTTCTGCAAAACACAGGTTTGTGTCGGTGTGACTGTGGAAATGTTACGCTCCGTGTGCGAACGCTCGCAGATTCAAACCTTATCAAATGTGTCGCAGAACCGGTGCTCCTCTTGAACCTGTAAACTTTTCAAAGCTATTAACTTTTTCTAATTTACGTATCCATACACTGGGGTCATGGTCCCTAGTTCTTGCCTCTCTGCATCAGGGTATGTTCAAGAGGGTAGGATATAGAAAGGGTCCGTATGATTTGAGCAGCGAAATTGCTTTCTTTGAAATCTCTACCTCCAACCTTCTCTGGGATTTTTTTTTTTACAGCTTGGTAAAAGAAGTATATGGGTATAACAGTCCTTTATTTTTAAATCAACAGTTGGAAGCGATTTGTTCTGATTAGGCTCTCAGGATTGCTCTAAGTTACAAGATTGTTGGGTTTAAAACAGCAGGTGAATTTTCTGTGCCACTTAATCCCAGCAGAGTTCACACTTTGCTTTCTTATCCTGAAAGGCCCTTTCTCCCTCTTGGGTCTCTGCTATAATCCGTGCTGCTGTGATGGTGATCTAAGCACTGGGTGAGCATTCAGTAGTTCCCACTTTTGCAGGACTGCAGGTGGTATTTTTGGAAAGTTAAGTCAAGACTTCATTCTTCTGAGGTGAAAATGCAGAAATCCCCCATAATTAATGGTGGACGGGATTTTCACCCATGATCTTACGAGCTGAGAGGATCAGGGAGGGCTGTCCTGGTGCAGGGCTGTCCATCCCAGCCGGTCAGTGTGGTGGGCAGAGGGCAGAGCAGAAGCTCCCAGAGCACACTGCCTGGAGCAGGGTGGCTGGGAAGCACGAGGGCATCTCCCCCGGGGTTTGCAGGTTCCTGGTGGATATTCTCTCAGCCCTGGAAAAGCCTCAAGGTGCTCAGCAGTTTTTTAGCCTGCCCTTCACCAGTCTCAGAGGAAGCCTGTGGGCTCTGTGAGGCCCTTGATTCGAAGGGAAAGCAGAGCCAGGCCGTGCAGTCCTCTGAGATGGGACAGGTGACAGGGGGCCCTCGCTGTCCTGAGTGATGGCAGGGCTGTCCTTTGCATCCACACCGCTCCAGGGGGGGTTCATTTCTCCTGAGAAACAAAAGGCGTTAGGAAACGCCTGCTGCCCTTTGAAGGGACACCAAGAAATTTCACTTAGCTTAACCACGGTATAATGGGGTTGTTAATCCCAGAGTTTACCCTAAAAATATGGGTTTTAAATGGTTTGAAAGCGCACTGCAAAAAAAGTCATCAGAATGGCTTGGTAATAAACAGACATTTCTCATCATACACCAGAAGAGAGAGGCTTCATTTCTCAGTGGTTAAATAGCATTAGAGATGAGCTGCTCTGTGATTTTGTTTGCAGGGTAAATGAATGTCCAAATATATTCTTACTGAGGAAGAGCTGTCTCACCATTACTGAAAAATAAATGCAAATGTTAGAGTCATAATCTGCTTTAACCAAATAATGCACAACAATTAAGTGTTAAATTATTGATGTTATAAAAGGCAAAACAGCCGCTAGGCACAGGAGTTTCCATGACTTCAACACTGAATAATGAAAACTTTCTCCCCATTTTTGTCAAGAGTATTATTAAAATGTAATTCTTCTTTTTTTTTTTTTTCCTTTGAACTTTGAAGTCTATTTAAGCAAGGCCATTGGGGAAAAGTTAATTAAATTGGGAAAGCTAGCTGGCATATTTACCATTTCAGGGGCCGTGCTGTATTTTTGCAGTGAGAGGTGAACTGGGTTTGCATTCAGAAGAGTAACCTGTCTGAAGTCAGCCCTGAACAGCAACAAACCACAGGGGCAAAATGCGGTTATTGAAAAACAGCTACAGGGCTAGAGAGGTTTACAGCTTTATTTCATCTTTGAGACTGCTGACTCTCTTGGTGTGTGGATAAATAGGCACGGGAAGGCCACTTGGGGTTGTTTCTGTGGGACAGCACTCCCTGCACAAGGAGAAAGAGAAAGCTTGGGGTGCAGTGGCCTTTTAGTTTAGCACAGAGAAACAGATTCAGACCTAATTAGGTGCTTTAATTATGCAACCGAGCGCTGAGGAAAGGCCTGGACTCTCCATCTCAGTGTCCCCAGGTCGGTGACACAGAGTCCAGCCTGGGTGGCCAGATGGCCCCGAGGGACTGTGACCAGGACACGTGGGGGCTGGGAGGGGGTGTGGGGCGTCCAGGGAGGAGCTGTGCTTTAAGATTTACGGCACCAACTGCAGTTTGGAGCAGCTGGAGAAGGTGGGATCTGGGGCAAATCTGATGGCAGGGTCTCCCCTGCTGCTTTTTCACAAACCTGCACATGTGATGTTGCACATCTCCTGAGCACAACCCTGCCTTTGGCAGGATCAGACCATTGCTGCTGACTTCTGGATTTCAGGCAGCAAAACGTCTCAGTACCTGGAGACAGCGGGCACAGCCAAAAACCCCTCACAAGAAATAAGTAACATGCTGGGAACCTTTGACAGGTTTAGTAACTGTACCACAACTAGATGGGGGGTTTGTTTGTTGGAAACTTGTTTATCTTTTTATTTTTTTTTTTTCTTTTCCACGACTCTGCTAAATTATTTAGGGGCTGAATTTTAAAATTAGAAGACGTGGCATTAAAAAAGCGATGCATATTTTATGAGGGGTTCTGGGATTTTGTGGTATCAAAATACACGTTGCAGCCTTGGAGACTCCAGCGCGGAGCCGCACGAGCACTCTCTCCCCTCTGTCTGACCCCCAGTGCCCAGCACAGCTGCAGCACAGAGCAGAGGGCTCCCTCCATCCCCCAGGGCACGAGGGAACACAACTGCATCACCTCACCTCAGGTTTCAGTAGTTCTCCTTTTTGGTGGTAAATAGGAACGCAGTATTTTGTATCAGCCGAGCTCCTCCGTATTCTGTGAATGATTTTTAGGTGAGGAGTGTGGGGTTTGTTTTGCAACGCCCAACAGGAGAGGCGAGGGGAGATGTAAAAGCCATTTGAGAGTGCTCCCAGCAGCACCATGGGATCAGCAAAGCTTCTGGGAAGTGCAGGGATGCTGGGGAAGCAGGAGAGATGCAGAGAGCACAGGAGTGGGAAGCACAGGCTGGCAGGGATACAATCTTAGGAGGTTTCTCTGCAAGGAGGCACAGCGAGAATAAGATTCATGAGCTTTCCTCGAAGACACCATCAGGTGCCCTAGAGGGGTGTGTTTGAGCAGGCTGCTGCACTCTGAGGTCTGTCTGTACCTCAGTGGATCCCTTGGCAACCTTTCAAGTCAGCCAAGATCTGCAGCAAGCACTGATGGCTACAGCCAGGCTTTCTCCAGAGTAATTCACGTGTGCCAAATGTATGGGAAATAAGTTCTGGTGACACTTCTTGTGAATTAGCAGGCCTTGCTGACACAAATCAGGAACTCAATGCAATATTCAGCCAGCACATTAAATCTCCTTCTAACGTGCAGCATGCTGAGACACTCTTCATTATTAGCAGGAGTACGAGGAGCTGGAGAAGTGCCAGCTGTCCCCTCTGATGGCAGCGACGACGACACAGGCAGAAATAATTAGCGCTCTGCCGCACGGCTGCCATGGACGGGGCTGCTCTTCAAAGCTCCTCTCCCTCTAGGTGCTACACAGAAATCCTTGATAATTAAGCAGCTCTTGGTGACACTGCAAGATTAATAAACCCTCAGGAGCTGCGTTTAACGGGATGTGCAGGCGCACAGGCCTCAGCGCTGCCGGGATGGTTGTGCTGGAGATGGAGCCGGAGCTGGGGTAGCAGCACAGCCCCGCGGGGTTCAGAGGATCCACACTGCCCTTGCCTGCAATGTCAGAGCAAGTCCGTGTCCTTAAACCCAAGGAGCAACAGCCCACTGGGTTTTCCCACAGTCTTTTGACTACAGCAGTGGGGAAGAAAATATTTTTTGGCAAAGAAAGCCTAATTTTGAAAGGGGATAAATTTTCAGCCCAGAATAGGAGTTGAAACTTTATCTCGTGAAGCTTACTAAAACCTGACTGTATTTATTTAATTCCTTGTTTCATTTTTACACACATCTACCTTTCCTGCTTCATTTTCCAAAGCAGGAGACACTCAGCTCTGTGCAGGGCTGAACTTGGTGGAATGTTCTGGCAAGAAGTTCTGGCGGTTCTCTGGTGTACTCACCACCACTCTCTGCTCTTAACCAGGCACTGAGGGCTGACTGCACACCTGCATTTTTGGGGAGGTTTTTTTTCAGGAACAGATTTTCAAGAATTTTAAGACCCATCCCTAAGAAAAGACCCATTTTCCTTAAGAGAAAATGAAATGAAAAAAATGAAAAAATTGAAAGATGAAATGAAACTTTTGCTCTGCAGATCTGATTCTGGAAAGGGGGAAAAATTTCTTGCTGAGAGATGACTTCACAAATTTACAAATTTATAGGCTTAAGGAGAGACAGCCCCTCAAGCTCCCCCCAGCCTTTGTTTATGACAGCCAAGGCTGTTCATGATCACTTAGCACCACAAATCAAAGCATCCTTTCACAGCATCACAAAACAATTCCCTGGACCATATCAGAAGGAGTTAATTTTTCCTGACCAGATTATGCTGCAATAATAATGTGCACCAGAGAATAATTTATTCCTCCATTGCAGTGCTGGAGGTGTTTTCTCACTTCTACAGCAGCAGTTTCTCCTGCTATTGGCAAATACTGCAGCAAAGAGAAGGAGATGGTTTCAAATGTGTCCATCCTACTGACATGGATTGTAATGAGCAGGGAAAGTGGGCCAGCATTAACTCTCACAGTGTCAGGAGCACGAGCCCAAGCGCCAAGCCATTTCAATTAATTATGTGCTAATAGTCTGTGGGCTGAGGCAGTGTTCAGCATGCTCTGTGTGCACGAGTTATCCTCATCAGTTCTATCTCTTCCTTTCTGAACAGAAATTAGCAGTAATCCTTCAGTTCTGTGGAAGCCTTCTGTTGCAGTCCAGAAGTCAATGCAGCATTCAGGCCTCACATGCACGTTCCCATTCCCTCAGGCCCTCGCTGGGATGGTGTTTTTAGGAGAGTTAAACTCCATCAGTATCCTGTGTCCTGCTCTGCCACAGCAAAGTCACTCCAGAGCTGCTGTGGGTGAGGTTTACAGCTACTCTGGGGCACCAGGCAGCCAAAACAGCAGAAGCACAGTGGCAAATAGGATCCTAATAGCCAGAAAATCGTAAGGAAGGCTATTATTTAGACAGATATGTTTTCTAGTTTGGGGTTTATTTAATCGCCTCTTTCCAAGGAATGGCTGTCTCGGACTCTCAGGCATAGGCTGATGGAATGTCCCTCGGTGCAGTTAATGGAGGAATGTCTTCTATGGACCTTTTTCACTGTGAAATCAAATATTTTAGAAGAGCATGGACTGCTCTGGAGAACTCTCAGTATGATTAAATACAGCATTGGAGGGCAAGCAAAATATGCACGTGGTACTGTGGCAAAGCCCCTGGAACTGGTGGCGGTTCCTCTGGTAGAAATCTGCCCTGGAGGAAGGAGCTCACAATTCAAGGTTGATTTGGAAGGATTTGGGAATCTCCTCTCTGGCTTCTGTTTTAATTGCTGTTTAGCTGTAAACGTTCCCTCAACCCAGAGTGGGTGGCAAATATCAAAATCAGAATAATTAAATGATTGCAAGTACTAATGAAGATCCTAAATAAGCAAAAGACATTCAAAGGACCACATCAGGTCTTTCTATCTATGAAACTGCAGCTTAAAAATGAGATACACTTTTCTTCCAGCTCACCAAATCACAGCTAATAATCAGATATTTAAATATCTCTTCTGTCCAGGCAGAAGCAGTAATATTACTACATTACTACTCAGTATGTGGTAATATAGTAAGTGTACAGCAGTCATGGTAATTTTGACTATTCTCTCTTCCAATTAGTATTTATTTTGAAAAAACAGATCAGAGCATTCTGTGCAGCTGCTGGGAGGTCATGTGCACCATTAACCCAACACTAGACCATATTCACCCCTTCCTCATGCGAGGTCGTGCACATAGAGGCTCTCAAACTTTTTTCTTCTGGTGCGCCTCTCTTTGCCTAAGAAGAAAACTAAAAGGACTCTGGTCCAAAATCTGCTCTCCTGATCCACATATTCGTTCCATACAAAACAAAATCTCCCTTGGATTTTTACTCCCACACCTGCCTCAACGACCTCACTTTGTTCTCTGGGTGCACAACCCCCCAGGGGGTTGTATTGTCTCGGGAGCACGGGGACCTTGCCACAGAGGCAGGGACAATGTGACACCGGGACCGTGAGAGGCCATCACTGCCCCACTCCTCGACGGAGAGCTGTGGTTTGGGTCACGGCCGCTCACCTCGCTGCTTGAAATGAAGATGAGTAGAGTAGGAGGACGCCTGTTGGAAGGTTCTGGTAGTAAATATCCAGGGACTACCATCCCTGTCAGAAGGGATGGATGTTTCATCAGCCAGGCAGCCAATTTCACGCTGAAATTAAAGTTGTCAGTCATCAGGTGGCCTGCTTGGTAGATAAGTGATATTACAGTTTCACATACCCAACCTTTTTCTGTTGGCCAGAGTTTGATGCAGAATCCTTGCTGGCATGCCATTGACACATAAAATGTACCAATTATTGCTAGCATTTTTATTCTCAAGGTTTTTTGGCACATTGAGTTCAGATTCCCATTTGCTTGGTTTGATGCATGTAAACAATCCAATTTTTCATCAGTTCTGCTCAAGAGCTCATCAGTGACTGCATATGGGTGTAATCAAGTAAGCATCGTTTACTAAATCCAAAGCTTAGTTCTTCATTTCCATCAGTTCTCACTTCTTTTTTTATATTTTCTAGAACAGCTCCATATTTTTAAACAGTGTTAGTCAGGATTCTCTTTTGTTTGTTTGTTTTAATCTTACTGGTGTCATTTCAGTGGTTCTTTTTTCACTGCTTGAAGTGTAATTCTACTTTCCCCACACAATATCCTTGCAAAGCCAGATGGACAGAAATGGTTCCATGCCATGCTGAAACCCTCCATCTTATTTATACAAGATAAATCTTGTTGCTAAACAATTCTGGAGAACGTGTTCACTATATAATATCCACTGAATTTGTCAGTCAAGTCATTCTTATTTCATCCTTCATCACTCTGCTGTTCTCAGCACACACGTTGTGGAAAAGGGGAAAAACACAAAGCTGTAGACAAGATGAGGACGGGAATCTCGTGAGATGGATGAATTTGTCTACCATTGTTTTTCCCCCACGGTGACAAACAGATTTATGGGGTTTTTGGTCACCCTTTTTCCCTCTTCTCTCGGAGGCACACAGAGCTGAGCTAAGCAGAAAAGCTGCTGGTGCCAGTGCTGAGGAGCAGAGGACAACCCCTGCTGCTCTGTGTCAGGTCTCGCAGCTGCCTGTGTGTCTGAATACTCCTGGCGTGCATCTCTGGAAATACAAGTGTGGAGAAAATGCATTTATTTCATTAGGAGAGCACACTAGAGGCTTTGGGAGGATGTACTTGTAGCCAGTTATCTGTGGTACACATCGGGTGTCTTTATTCCAGTACAGCTCTTCAGAGCAGCCTTTCAGAGGGGCAGAAATTCCCATTGTGGTGCTCAGAGACTTCAAGGAGAGGGAGCGAAAACCCTCCCAGTGCAGGCAGACATCTCAGCAGACACGAGCATTCCTCCCTCCTTCGTGCTTGCCTGTTGCTGCCCTGCTATGCTAATCACACTTCTGAGGGCTGACTATACTTCTCATTTAGTTCAGTGGCAAAAACCCATCAGTACAAAGACAGAGGCCGATTTTTTTTTTTTTCCCGTTTGCCTCCTGTGTCTTTCAGAGGTTTTTAGTTCAGCCTCCTCTCTTCTTTGTGTCATCACCACTCTCAAAGACCAGGAGAAGGACAACTTGGGCTGTGCAGCACTAACAAGGCATCAGTTTTGCTGCTCAGGCTTTCACCCCAGCCCATGTGCCCAGGAGTGAGGCTGGACACCAGAGCCTGTGCCTGGACAGAAGAAGACGTGCTGGGAAATTTCCAAGACTTTTCTTGTCTGCTGCAGATATTTTCATGCACGCCTGGATCAGCTCTGCTCCTTAATTGAAATCATCCTGTCCTCAGCTCGCTTAATCCTCTCCTTCGTGGGAGTCCCTTCCCCTCCCTGTGCTTTCTGCTCGCGTGTTTGCAGCTGAGTGTCGCTGTTAGGGGAAGTGGCACACGCTGCCTTCCAGGTTTTAATACTTCTTTCAACTGAAATATTAAAGCTTTTCCCCACAGGCCTTCCTATTTCTCCCATTTCCTGCATAAATGCTGCGTGAAATGCTGGGATCTCCCTCATCTGGACCCAAGTGCTTTGTGATGAGTATTAAAAGATATCTTAAAACTTTAAAATTATCTGTTCTATTGCAGTGGGAAAGACTTCTGCAGTTTTGCTTTTTTTCCCCTTGCCTGAGACAGTGTCTCCCCATTTTTACTAATCTTGATTTGAAAGTGCTTGAAATTCTGCTTTCAAAAACAAAAACAGAGTCTGAAAAAGAGCACCAGTCCCTCCCGTCTTGAAGGATCAGACTCTTTGACTTCCCCTGATCACAGTTACTTTATTTGTTTTTCCATTGTTCCTGGTTCATTCTTGGCTGTTCACATTTTTCATTTGCTGGGCTATGGTGCAGGACTGCTGTTTCCAGGCTCACTTACAGTAGCAGCCAGGAAATCATGTTCTCTCCACAACACTCAGAGTTTCCAGCTCCCAAAGGTCATCTGTAGGAAAGTCTGTGTGAGGAAGTACAGGAAAAGGTCTGGAAATGATTATCTAAATCCGTGTAGCTGGTTCACGGAGGCCACACAAGAACAGCCATCCCTGTCGGGTTTAAGATGGAGAAGGGAAGAGATCTCCTAGCTCATGACTTTCCATATTAAGCCAGAAGAATGTTGTGTCAATTAGCAGAAGTACAAACTGAGCTTGTACTTCTCAAATTACTCATTTTCTCCAGTCCTAAGGCCCTGATTCAGCAAAGCAGCGCAGCTGAAATCGCTCCCTCCCAGCAAGTCTCCCCAGCCCAGCTACAGCACAGCTCAAACCCGGGCCTGCCCTTGCTAGCACAAGGAGAGAAAATACCCTGATCCCTCTGACTGCTTCTTAAAATAACTTCAAAGGGATTTTTATATGGAGAATTTCTTGTGGGGAAACACTACAGCCAAACAGCAACGTGTTTCAGGAGTCTCATCTCAGAGGAGTGGCTGTGTTCACTGCATTATGATCTTGGTGGAGCCTTTATTGTAATGTTCTAGAGGTCAGGTTGGAAATTCTGATTTGCATCTCAAATCCTTGGTTGTAACCCAATAACAAAGTATTTTTTCAGCCGTTTGCCATTGCAGTGATTTGTTACTTGATTGTACAGATAGTTAATAGGAATAGTTAATACAATTTGAATGCTATATTAGGGAAAAAATCATACAGTTTGTAGAGCAATGTGGTGGAAAATCCTCTCGTAGTAAGAAACTAACATAGCATTTATAGTGCTGGACAAGTTAGTAATGTAAAAATGGTAATGTAAACATAGCAGTCTGCCATTCTTTTATGCTATTTCCTTCACAGACATTATTTATGCATCTGTTATCTTAGTCTGCAGTTATTTGTTTAGTAACTATATTTTAGTAACTGTAGTGGAAAAGGTACCTTTACCTTTATGGACTGCCAGGCTTGGATCCAGCACAGAGTAAAAATAGAGCTTTATCTGTTCATACTATCTTATATCAATAGGCTAAGGCAGAATTTTTTTTCTTGTCCCCACTTATCTTTAACTATGGAAAATGATAATTAGTCAGAAGAGGTAGTGAACAGCACAGTGGAAAGTCCTTATGAGTAAACTATGGGAAAAATGTGACTTTAATCGAACAAAAAAATAAAATTAAAAAAAAAAAAAGTTGGAAGTCTCAAGCACCCTTTAAATAGTTTGTTTTCACAGCTGCAAAAAGGGTGGAACAATAGATTGACTGAGGCAAGTTGGACAATGATTAAACAACATGAAAGAGTGTTCACACATTAACACAGCGTGGGTTTCCTCTCTGGGCTTCAGGTATGAGAGTGCATCCCACGCTGAGGTGGTGAACAACCCAGGGCAGCGGTGGCTGAGGAGTCTCCGTGGGTAGGTCGCAACCCCAGAGCCAAATGAGCACTTCTGCTCTTATCAGGTGCCCACAAACACCTGACCTCTTGCTGCTGCGTGTTTGCATTGTCCGTGGCCAAGCGGGTGAGAAGGAGAGAGGCTGTTTACTCACCAGAGTTAAAATCTGTGATTGTTGTCACTGCTTTGTTCGGCGAAAATTACAGAGAATTGTTTCCCAAGACTGTGTTAGAGCCGTGTTTGATCACACTGATTGCTGGTGCTTTAACAACCACTGGTATTAGCAATTACTCATAGTTGCTGGCACTGTTTGAAAAACTTCTCTTGCCTCCCACAATTTGTTGACAAAGAAAGCTGTTCTCTGCTAGATCTCTTGACCTGAAAAGCTCTCCTCTCTTTTTAAGTAAAATTTCAGATGCATGCAAGCAAATGCAAGCAAAAAGGGACAGTGACTTACTCGGGTTTTTTAAAAAAGTTGAAATTCAAGTGAAGCACGTTTTATGTCTCGATAGAGATGGACCAGGATTCTTTTTGTTGTTTTTCAGATAAAGTGAGATGACATTATAAAATTGCATCTTCACTTTGACAGAAAAACCGTACCCTGCCCAAGCCTGGCTATTATCTCAACGTGATGATAAGGTTTTCGTGTCATCCCGTTCTTTGAGGAACAAGTGTCATCTCACTTTGACTCATCACTGAGTCAAAACACAAGTTCACTTCAAAGGCAACCTGCCAGAGCCCCAGACACAGAGGCTGGGAGTGAAGCACAGTGACCCCACCGTGCTCAGCCAAGCTGTGATTTTCCAGCAGCAATGACATGCCCGTGTTAGCTGGCAACCGATAATTCCTGAGTGTCTGAGCTGTGACTGGAAGATGTAATTTAAGGAATTTTGTTTTTCCATAAGCAAAAAATATTAACCAGGGATGTTGGGTTCTGTGATTTTAAACAATTTGTTAAAAAAACCCCGACACCTCACAAACATTTGAACTGGCACTTCTCCCTGATTCTAATTAAGAGCTCAAATAACTCTCTTGAACAGGAGTTTCCCAGGTCGAGTCTCAAGTGAATTCCCCCATTTATACCTCCTCACTCTCCCTGACCCTTTGCCATCCCCACCTCCACGCCAAACCGCCCGACACCCGGCACAGCCACGCTCCCGCTATTGATGTGCTCGGTGTCTTGGGCGCAGTGACACAAAGGGAGCACAACCCCACTGACCCCTGACTGCGTTTTCCAGATCTCCCTCTCTCACCAGGCACTGCCTGGTTTCACTTCTGAGAAATTGGATCAGATAAAAGTTCAATTGTTTTGCGCTGAATTGCAGCGAAGCAGGGCTGTCGGTTTAATTAACTCCTAACTCGAAGCCTCTGATGAAGGTGCTCAGGAGCAGAGAGTGGAAATAAAACAAATGATGGCAGAGTTGTTCCTGTCAGGGTTGAGGTGTTCTCCACAAGGGAGTGGTGTACAGAGAACATCTCTGCAGCTCACTGTGCCTGTAACCAGCTGTGTGGTCCCGAGCACGGAGAGCAGGGATATAAACTGGAAAAGGTCACACGTGTTGGGTTGGACCTGGTACAAATTACTTTAGAGGGAAACTTCGTCCCATACAAAAGATCAGTTTAGGCTAGAACACAACATAAAGCTAATTTTTCAAAGTTTTTAGTGAATTTTGAGAGCAGAGACCGTGTTCTGGCTTGTTGAACCATGTTAGATATAAGCTGTAAGGGTTTTAAAGGAAAGACTCCTAGAGGCATTTCCTGAATAACAACAAACCTCTCAGGTGGGCTTGAGCCTGCAGGAGAGGAATCCACTAAACCCACTAAATTCATGGTTGCTTACTTATTGACCAAAGCCCACGGGCTGTTTCAGCTCCTGCTTTAGCCTGGGAAGGTGGGGCTGAAGGTGTGAATTTAATTTCTCTGACAATCCAGTCTCCGTCTCGGGCTTTTCATGGTCGATGCAAATCTGAGCTATGGGCAGCACAATGGTGAGGGTGACTGAGCACTGGCATGGGTTGCCCGAGGAGGTTTTGGACTCTCCACCCTTGGAAATATTCAAAAGCCACCTGGACACAGTCCTGGCCACTGACTCTCGAGCAGGAGGGATGGACCAGGCGACCTCCACAGGTCCCTTCCAACCTCAGCCATTGCAGGGACTGGAGCAGCATCCTCTGCAGAACAGGCTCAGAAATCCCTGTTCACTCCTGTAACCATGAGCTGCTCTGTTCAGCCCCCACTTCCTGAAGTGGATCTGGTTTTTGGTGGACAGTCTGGGCAATGAGTGACTGTCCTGCTGGCAGGTGGATGGTTTGGGGAAGTACAAATCAATGCTGCTCCAAAGGAACAGAGGAGTCTTATTCTGCTTTTACCTCTCCTCTTTTGCCCTGCAGACAGTCAGTGGGGTGTATCCAGCCAGTGGGTCACCTCTGGGGATGTTGGAACAGGGTGAATACTTAGGAATTTTTATTTTTTAGTTAATTTTTATTTATTTTATTTATTTAATTTTGCATCTTTTCTTCCCTTTGGCCACCTAAAATTCTGCTGAGCAGAAAACAGCTTCCCTGGAAATGAGTCATCCTAGCAAACCCTTCTGTGAACAGCTTTTGGGCTGTAGCATATGGTACAGATAATTTACAGCATTTGCTCTTCAAGACTGTAACTGTTTTTATTGGGCCTTTCAGTCTTGGGCAATACTATGATGCCCTTCCTGGAGGGACAGTAAATAAATCAGAAGTTTACCATGATGAATCAAACATTATGACTTTTAAAAACTTTCTTTCCTGAAAGTATTTGCTCCCTTTGCTTGAAACATATTGTTCATGCCAACACATTTCCTAAGAAGCCTGCAGAAAACCCAAAGACAAAACAGATACAAAGGAGGAAACATATGTTTTAAAACGGGAGACTCATTCTTCTGAAAACATTTATATGTCCAAGTCTCCAAATATGAGCAATTTTTCCATTTTATTGAGACAGACTTGCAGCCCAACTGGATTTGACATGAATGGTAAGAAAGACCCTCCGAAATCTGGCACTACAGGAGAAACAACATGTTTGTATCCAAAACATCCAGAGGGGAATTATGCAAAGAGATTAGTCATCACTGGAGCAAAGCCTTAATTTCAAGAGCTGATTTATGCTGGGCCACAGCACCAACTTCTCTTCCTGTGCGTGTTCCCTTGTGCAATAGGAAGAGGCTTTTGCCATCCTGCAGCTGATGCTGGCCCTGACTTGACTCTGATCCAAACCACAACAAATATTTGTGCATTTGTGGATTGCAACAGCACAGAGCTGACCTGAGTTTGGCCATGAAACACCAGCAAGACATCGAGCCCTGACTCAAGAGCTGAGCTGACCCATCAGCTGTGACTGCAGTTGGCCACACTCATAACAGTATCTGCTTTGCTGGATGGGAGTAAAACAAACACAGCCTGAGTTCCTGCACAAACTGAGATGATTCACGATTGCTCTGTCACAAACCTGCTGTGAACTTTCAAATATTGACTGACAGCACCCATTTCTGGAACACAATAAAAGCTGTAATTATAAAACAGCTTGTGGTTGCAGAGAAAAGTCTGAAATCGTGATGCAGGGGTATATGGATGGCTGAGAAGTTGAGAAATAATAAGAAAAAATCAAATTAAAGGAACCGCAGGCTATGTTAGTTTTAAAATATTCATGACTTTGAAAGATATTTGGGAATGGTCAGACTCTTAAAGCAGAGATTACAGAGCCTGCTAGTTTGCCTTTCTGGCAGTAGGTGTTGACAACAAGCTCATAAAGATGTTCATAATTTTAGAAAAATAAGCAAAGCCTAATTTAGTATGTTCTGTAGCTTCTATTGATTATTTCTAGGCTTGAAAGCAGGCCATTAAGGAGTTAATGCAATTACTACAGAGGCAACTCCACTGTCTGTGCTTTCTGCTGCTGGAACCATTCCCTTGTCCCTTGATGGGACAGAGCTGACTCCTGCTCTGCCTGGAAAAGGAGGGTTTCCCATCTGTGCTGCCAAGCACCTCAGTGTAACTCCTGTGAGCTGCCCAGGGAATTCCCTCCTGCCTCAGGATCCTGGTGGACAGCGGGTTTGGGGCTTGGTGCTTTCTCTCACCCCTGCTCTGCCCAACCCACGGAGCAGCCCGGGACCCCCAGGCGTGGGTGGCCTGGGGGCATCTCTGGGCACTCGGCCACACGTAGGGAAGGGCAGAGCAAAACGAGGGGTGTTCAACATCCTGGGCCATGCAAGGGCTGGGAGTGATAGTTCATTAAGGAGAGGAAAATAATGTGGCTTTCTGAATCCCCCTCAGCAGGTTGGAAGGGGCTTCCTGTGGGCACAGACGTGCTGCTCCCGTGGGAAAGGGCTCTGTGGAGCAAGGAGCTTGTCCCTGCGTGCTGGGGGGGACAACACACCGGGGAAAAATGGCTGCAGGAAGAAAAGAGAGAGAAAGTGGCATTAAAAAACCCAAAACTGAGAAAGGAAGCTCAAAGAAGGAGGAATGATGGCAGTGGTGTCAGGAGCCAGTGACCCAAAGGCACCCATCTTACCTGTGCAGGAAGGAGGGGATCTGATAACACACAAGGTGATTAAAAGCATTGTCTTTGCACTCTGTCCTGTGTCCTCTAGTTGTCCCTGCAACTCCTCAGCTGCTGTTTGGGGCTGTCAGCCCAGGGAACCCTCACTTCCCGTTCACTCCTGCCTCAGGGAGCTGCCGGGAGGCCACGGAGCACAAAGCAGTGCCACTCACGCTGCTGTCGCTCCTGTTTCCTGCTCCGTGAGCCACAGAGGAGCAAAGCAATGCGAGAGGAGGACACGGGAACCAGGCTGGCTGGGCACCCCATCGCAGCTGAGATTTACCCTCCTCTAAGGCAGCTGGTGGGAGAGGTTCTGGCTGGGTCAGTCTGCATCGGTACCGTTTGGGTTTGGAGAATTCACTCTTCGGGGCTTGTGTGTTTTATTGAGTAGCAAAAAAAAAGCCAAAAACCCTTGGTTTTTCTGCTGTTCTGCACAGACATTTCTGATAAAATCTGCAGGGCTGGCAGATGCCTGTGGAGTGAGGGAGAGCTTTCCTGCACGTGCTCCAGGTGGGACGGGGCTGCCACAGGCCTTTCTTCTGGCACTGCTGCAATGGGCCACTTTGCCTGGTTTTGGAAAACAGCAGGAGATTCCTTTCCCCTGATTAAATGAATAATTAGATCTATTTCAGTATTTACAAGAGACTGCTAAACACTGTAATTCCAAGGAGGCTGGGAGAGCCACCTCACCTGGGGTGATGCCCCGAGTGCGGCGCTGCCCTGTGGGTGCGAGCGAGGAGCCCGACTCGGGGCTGCACCTGGGACTTCCTCAGTCTGCTTGAGGACAGTTAATCACCCTCCTAAATGTTGTTCTGACTGCTCAAAGTTCAGCCTAAGCTCCTCCATTCACAAAAGCATCTTGTTTCTGAACCTGCCCTTTGGCCAGTCGCTGTGTCCTGCCTGCGCTGTGGGCAGCTGGGCAGTGCAGGCCAGCACCTGGCACCTTCCTGCTTCAGGGGTGTGCTGCAAACAGGGCGATTTCTGTGGAAATCAGCGTGCACCTCTTGGTTTTCTGCTGCTTTCTCTCGACCCTGTGCCTCAGGTTCTGTATTGCAGCACTGCTCCCACCTGTGAGACCGAGCCGTGCCTGTGCTCGCAGACGTGCTGCTGCTGCAGCGCGACCTCTGGGGCTCGGTTTGGAGGAGGTTTTATCGATTTGTCACTGAGGAGGGAAGTGATGAGCCATCCTTCCTGCTGGCCCAGGTCTCTCTGTGCCTGTAGCCTCGGCACAGCATCTGCTGCAGTCACATTTTCTGCAGAGAGGTGAAAGCCAAGCGTCTTTCTGGAGAGGAGTCTCAGGGTTTGCAGGCCAAACCTCGTCGCTCTTTTCAGCAGGCAGTGAGAACAGGATGTGAGCTCCGTAGGTTTGGGATTTATTTTGTTACTTGTCCGTGACTCTGGGCACAGCAGGACCTTGATCTGCACGGGGGGAAGCTGGCACATCACCCTGGGATATCCAAGGCATCTCAGGGCAGTGGAAGTGCAGTCCTTGTGATGCATTCATGGTGCCCTGCCAAAGGAAAAAAAGCTTTGAGTCGAAACATGAGATGTTGGGACTGTATTTTTTTTTTTTCCTGGACAAAAGCTATTTGAGGCAAATTTGTGAAACAGTTTCACACAAGAAAGCTGGTCAAAACTTGGAAAAGAAAACAAAGTAATTTAGTCCTTCTTTTTTTTTCCAGTCCAAAACATCTCATTTTCAAATGTGTCCATGATATGTTTATCTTTTTTTTTTTTTCCTGGATCAAACAAACCAAGTGTTTCAGCTTGAGGCTAAGCAAGAAATCTTTGATTAGCCCCAAATGATGGTGTTTTGTTGTTCAGTATTTCATTTTCCCCAGGCCAGCAACACAATCATTTGGCATCAATCAGAAAAAAAATGCTTTCAATTCTTTGCTCATTTGTGGTCTGATAGATCCTCCCTGCTTTCCTAACAGTTTGGTCTGTCACGCTGTGGGACCTCCACATTTCCAGGGTTTGTGCCTCCAAGGCTACAACTGCTCCAGAGCTGGGGAAGCCAGCTTTTCCAAACGCCCGAGGCACCCCCTTCCTGTCCTGCCTGATTCCAACACCCCTTTTGTTCTGACCACAGTTCCCCGTGCCCCCTCATCCAGCATGAAGGAATCACACCCAATACAACAAGAATATTTCACTTTCCATTGCTGCAGGCTGCAGTAATTTAAAAAAAAAAAAAAAAATCACTTCTGAGAAGGAATTTATTCCATTGTTATTTAGAATTGTAGTAGTAAAAATAATAACGATGAAAACAAATACTAATAGCCAGACAGGGGCAGGCAAAATCACTGCCAGTGCCAGGAGCAGCAAAAGAGCTGTGACCCAGCTGTTTCGTGTCCTGGTGAGCAGATGTCTCCCCTGCCTGTGGAAAAGCCCTGAAAACTCACACTGCTGCTTCAGAGAGAAAGAGAAAAGGCTGGGGGGCACCATGGCTGCCAGGAGTCAGAGCCCTCCCAGCCCTCTCGCCTTCGGGGGGTCAGAAACTCTCGTGGGAAGCCTTTGAGCTGCTTCCCCTCATGCAGTGTTTTACACCCAGGGGATTTATCAGCTCCCCTGATAATCCCTAAATCTGACAACAATAAAACGCCTCAGACTTACATCTCGGAGCATTTTGCAAATTGGAGGTTTTTAATAATTCCCTTTAACTTAGGAAATCGGGTAAAGGAAGGGTTATTTGTCTGGCCCAAATGATTCCACCAGGCAAAGCTGACTGCAACATTAGTCTTCATTTATAGAGCCCTGAGAGCATCTAGGAGTCGATAGCAGGGTCCACATTCCCATCCTATAGATAAGAAATAGGATAGTCCATCAAAGTGTTTCTTTATTTGTACAGCAAGCTAGGAGTATTACCTATTTTTGAGTGTTACTTATTTTTGGGTGCTGTTTTCAGGGTGGGGTGGGGGAAAGAGTTAATTTATAATAAATCATGCAAGTCCCAATGTGGTCAGTGCAGGAGTACCTGGTCAACACTCAAAGTGTGTAGCCTAGGGCAGGGATTTTATTTTTCCTTCTTCCCCCCAGGACACCACAAAACCTCCAGAGATGTCAGGCACAGGCAGGGCAAACAGCTGATCTCTATTTGCATTTTGGGTGTAGCTCTCCGTGGGTGGGTTTTTCAAAATGTGTCTGAAACTGCAAAGGAACACAAGTGCAGAAAGCTCCTGGGAGCTGTGCTAAACCACTTCCCTCAGCTGGATCGACTTAACAAGATCAAACACGTGTGAACAGGATGAGGACTCACTGGTTTAAACTGCTGCTCAGGAAATTCAGGTTAAACATCAGGAGAAACTTTCTAACAGTGAGAGCAGTTGCATATTAATAGGAATTGCCGTGGGAGGCTGTGTACCCAGTGCCACTGGAGGCTGCTAAGAACAGGTTAGAAAAACATCTGTCAAGAATGATGTAGGCAGAGTTGGTCCTGGCTTGGGGAAGAATTATGAATTAAATGCAGCCCCAAGTTCCCTTTCAGCCCAATTTTCTCTGCTTCTGCAGTGTTGCGTAGTAGTGGTTGACAGATAAATTATAATATTACAGGGTTTTTTCTTTTCTTTTCTAAAGTATATATTTTGAGTTCTCTCTTCAGTGTAGCACAAATACAGGTTTCAGCCAGGAACGGTCCATAAGCAAGTAAATCTCAGAATTATTAAACAGGCAAGCAAGAGCAGCACCCTTTTTTTTTCTTTTTTTTTTTTTTAAGGGAATGAATTTTCAACAGGGAAAAAAGAGAGGCCCCAAAGAAGATGCATCAACTTGGAGATGATGATTGTTACATTAAGAAAATAAATCTGGAGTGTATCAAAAGTTCATACCTTTGGGGAAAAAAGGGCAGGAAAGAAGAGAAGGAAAAGCACAGATATCATTAGAACAAAACCCTAGAAAAGGAGAAAATCCTAAACAAATTAAATTATACATCTAACGAGCACAAACAGACATCTTCTTTCAAAAGAGATTTAACCCAATTCTTCAAAGAAACAAAACCCAGCAGTAATTAGTAAGTGCTTTTATCTCTTCTGGATTACAGTATCCAATGGAGCTGAATTCCTAGAGGTGATGTTCCTCCTCCCCAAAATACGAATCATTAGAAGATGTTGTGCAAGGCTTTCCCTGCCTCAGCCCAATAGGATGCCACCAAAGTCGGGCAGCTTGGGCTGTGCTTATTCTGCATATCAAAAAAATCAGCTGCGGCCAGACCCCAAATGCAGAGATGAGAGAAAGAAACTTGGGAAACTGGGACTTTTCTTTTGATGTTCTGTGAGTTATGAATCAGGCTTTAAAATCCTGCTGGTCTCCAGTGTTTTGACATAATACTAAAGTTTTGTAACTTCTTCAGCAGAGCGAAGCTGGAGGGTAACGAGGGAAGGAACTGTGGTAAGTAATAAAATTTATATTCTGCTTCTTTGCCTGGGTGCAAGTGTCCCGGCCACAAAAAGCAAGACCAGGCCCTGGTTTATAAAGTGCACGTTGTGCTGTGGCCCAGACAGGTAATTCCTTGTGGCTCCAGAGTGCAGACCTGTATTTCACATCCCTTGAAAATGCAAGTCCAGCACCCTGAAGAAGAGGAGGATGCAGATCCCTGTCATAACCCCAAGGCCTGGGAAAAGCTCTTGTTTACTCTTTGTGGAAATTTCATGCCAGGACTAACCCACAAGTGACTCCTGCTTGCCACTGAGCAGCTTTTTTTGTGACATGGATAAATACACCATGAATCCCTGATGGAAAACTCAGCGTGTCTCACACAGAGATGTGCTCAGGCAACAAGTATTTCAATGGGTATTTCATTTTCTTTCTGCCTTTGAAGCTGCCACAGCATCCCCTGATCCTGTAAGGGAGATGGGAGGCTGGTGGTCCAGGAGGGATTTGCCCCTAAGTGTGGCCATGGTTTCACCATGCAGAGATGGGCAGTGAGGGTGGGAAAACCCAGCTGAGGCAAAGCTTGTGCTCTCTGCCATCCTTCAGAAGAAAAGAACAGAAAAATGAGTCATCACAGAAATATAGGTCAGGGTGGAAAAACACAACTCAGGAAGGTTTTTGAACTACTTCAGAAAAAATGAAGATCAATTCCTGTGCTACTGCCTTTTGGCTTTTCAGCCAGGAGACGTGGTACTGGTAACCCAAAATCTGCATGCTGAGCTCAGTGGATGTTGAGCACTCAGATAAAGAGTGGCAGACGTTGCCAAAATTTTTCTCCAGCCAATTCTCTCAGCCCAAACATTCTCATTACTCTGCTACGGATTCAGACATTTCCCAGTGGGTAGCTTCTCTTCCTTTAGCTCCCGTGTTTCAAGAGACAAAGTTAATCTGTCTCGGCAGAGGTGCCCGGGCTCTGCTCTGCCAGCAGGGTTCATATCGGTGCCATTAATCATCTGGTACTTGCTGTTCTCTCATTTCCTTTCTCTCACTCGTGCTCTCAGCTGTCCCCCTCCGCTCTGAGGCACTCAGCTCTCTGCTCAACCCGCATGGGCAGCAGCCAGAGGCAGCTCCAGGCTCTGTGAGGAAGGGGGACCCGCTGGTGCTGGGGGGGTTTGGCTGTGCCTGGGGTGTGGGGCAGCCCCAGCCACCACAAACTCCTCACTGGGAGATCTGCTCCTGCCGTGGGATGACATTTCAGGACTGAAAAGCTGTCCCTTGCCCAAGCTCACGGACACATGAGCAGCCTCCAGCCGGGGAGCTCAGTGTTCCTGTAAAGCCCAGGAACATCCTCACCTTCCTGGCTTTTTTCCGTGCATAAATACATCTCATATAACTTTAAGTTTGGGGTGTTTTCAACCATACACACCAGAGTAAGAAGGCACATTTATTTTGTTCGCCACAGTTATGACACAGTTTCTCTGTAGCCTTTACACACATCTCCCTGTTTATACTTCTATTTTTCCTTACTATTGAGATAAATTATTGAGATTAAATGAGATGAAGTCATCTTGAACAAGCTTATTATTCTTATTGAGATAAGTCCCTGTCATTAGTAACATGGTTAATTATTAGTAATATTGCCATTTGCTGTTCATACACTGCTGTGTGTGCACGGTTCTTTCCAAACAGGTAAAAATTATTGCTGCTATTTTATTGCAATAAAATTCAAAGCTCTTTTCAGGAGGTTTAGCCGTGTCCAGGAATGCCATCGGTGACAGTAACCTGAGGAGAGGCGGGGTGAGGACGCCCTGGTGGCAACCTGAGCAGCAGAATGGGAAACAGAACTAAGAACACCCCACAGCACACGCAGAATGATGCTCTTTGTGTATTGCAAGTGCATCTGTACAGGGAGTCAGCTTCCAGCCAGAGGAGCCCATGCACATAACAGTTGTGTTCTGCACTCTCACAAACTCTTGGAGCCATTATTAGGGCTCATTCAGTGCCCTGGGCTGTGCATGGAGGCAGCCAGGACAACCACAGTGCTTGGTCCTGCAATTACTGTGTCTGGTATGGAGCGGTTGTCTCAACTGCCTGGGATTTTGAAAATTATTTATTTATATTTCTACTTTATTTAAGCATTGTGGTATCACTCTGATACATTTATCGACCACAGTGGCACTACTTTTGCAACAGAAAAAAACCCCAGGTCTCATCTAACTTTATCTGAAAAGTAAAATGGGTAAATCAGAAATGTGTACAGAACAAAGGCCATGAAGGCAAAGGCAGAGGGTTGAGGTTTAGCGGCAGGATGTGTCTGTCTGTTGAAGCTACTTTAACCACACTTCAAAATTAAAAAGTAGAGAGCCTAAAAATAGATTACTAAAAGCCTTTTTTTATTCCTAGGCCAACTTGAAAAAGGCAGGAATTTTGCTCAGACTACAGGCAGTGCTGTGCTGCTGATCTGCACCAGGAGTTCCCTTGTTCCGAGTCCAGAACTGATCTCAGAAGCTCAGACCAAGGCAGGTTAAGCCTCCCCAGGTCCAGCATTTCTCTGGTGAAGCTGAAGTCCTGGTGAGTGGTCACTTGCTGGGCAATGAGATGCTGAGCAGGGGCACCAGGTGCTGCCTCTCTTTGCCACAGTGCCACCCTAGTTCTGCCAGCTGCAGAAGGCAGCACTCCTGACACTGCTGCAGCACAGATCGTGCTCAGGGGCTGCTGCTGCTGCTCTCCCCTGACTACCAGGAGCGCTGCTTTAAGAAGTTACAGCTTCCTGGAATGATGTGAAAAATGAAACATTTAGAGCACAAGTGAGTAGCAGGCAATTGCAGGCTGGAGCATCTTTAATCACTTTCAATTTTAAGTACATTTTTGAAGAGCGTGGCTCATTATTACCTGGCAGATCATGGTGGAGTTCTACATTTCTGGTAGCCTAGATTACAAATGAAAACAAGAATTTTGTCTACAGGGTGTACTGGTTGGCAGCTTCTTCCCCCAGAACGACCAGTGGCCGACATGTTCCCAACCAAGGTGATATTTCTGCCTCATTTGGAAGGGAAGAAGCCACACCACCTGTCTGGAGTGGAAGGGAGGGATGAACCACGCTCCAGCCACAGGCTGATGCCGTCCTCCTGCACTGCAGCTTCCTGGGAGGGTTGTCAGGAGCAGCAGGACACGCACAGCCGTGAGTACTGCACTCCAACTGGCCCAAAACATCTGCAGCCACATCCTTATCCCCCATTATTCTCACTGTGCATCTGCAAGTGCCCTAAATTCATTACCAGCACATTGGTGGAAGCTGTTTTCCTCCTAGTTAAAATACTTCCAAATACATTTTCCCGTTGCATGCTCGAGGCATTTCTTGCCAGAGGATGGAGTTATCTTCTCCCTGCTCTTGTGGCAGTGGGAGCCTGGAGGGGAAGGGCAGGCAGTGGCCATGGCAGGGCACAGGGATGTGCATCTCACCCCCCACACCCCATCTGTCCAGGCTTTATACACTGCAGTGACCTCTTGGGGAGCAAAGCCAGGGATAGCAGCCCAAGAACTGGACAAATAAGATGTTTTTAAATAGGATTTATACTTCTGGAGCAGGGAAGGACAGTGTTCAAAGGACTCCCTGCACCATCAGGAACCTGGCCACGTACATGATTGGCATTTGCACTGCTAATGAGACCATTTCTATTATAATGAGCTCATTACTATTTTTATTACTATTGTATTCTGCATGTTTCACAAATCATGCAGGGAGCTGCTTTTTATTTCTACTTTCCCTTTCTACCTTGGAAACTCTCAGGGCAGTCCCAGTGGCTGCATAACACAGAAGAATGAATTAACCCCTGTGGAGAGACCGAGAGGGAGTGGCTGCTCCTAACTGGTCATAGCAGGAGAGGGAGAGGGAGAGAAAGGAGGGGGTTGAGTCGTGGCTGGAAACTAATGCAGTGAGGAGTTCCCATGCTGTGCTGAAACCCGGTGACAAGACATTTTTATGAATGTATCTCCCATTCAGGAATGTCTGCACAAAATTAGTCTGCTCCTTAGGGGAACACTTGGCATATAGATTATGCTCTTTGTCAACGTTTTCTTCCAAACATCGATTTGGATCAGGTTTTGTTTCTCTGCTATTCTGCAGTGTTTTGCTTTAATAAATTTTGGATATGCTAAAACAAAGACGTTTTGGCTTTGTAGCAACGTTCAAGTTTCCAGTGTTGCTCAGCGGGTCTGATTCACGTCCCTTGAGATGTTCCTTTCCTTTTTCAAGTTCCAAACATATGTTCAGTAGGACAGACCCCAGGGACAGGTCTCGCTGGCTTCCAATGATTCTGTTGGCTTGGACTGCTTTGGCTTCAGCTCCTCACTGTCAGCAGTTCCAGTTGGCTCCTCAGTAGCCACGGCCTCAGCTCTAGCTCTCAGTGGATGGCCAACACCCTGGAAATCATCCTCTGCTAAACTTCAGGCTACTTGGCTTCAACAGCGCACCACGAGATGCAGCTCAGAGAGAGAGGATTGAAAGGGACAGCTCTGCCCCTTTGGAAGCTTCCAGAAACCTCTGGAAGTGAAAAGGAATCGTCAATGCAAATCAGCTGCTGGAAAACCCCATTGCCCTATCATACAGCTGCCACTAACAGGTGTAAGCACACCAGTCCCCGATGGAGCAGGGAAGACATCAGGATGCACAGATATGGAGGGGGTTTAGCACTCTGGACTCGTGCTACAGGCTGGAATTCCATGGATTCCACTGAGAGAGGACAAACCCGTGGATTTGTATCGCGTTGGATGTCACTGACTGCAGGGCCAGGATGGTTTAACCTCACCAGACAGGTGAGAGGTATCCAGAGTGGGAATGGCCATGTGCCAGACTGCATTCCTCATCTACAGATCACACCTTTGCCTTGGCCATCAGCAAGGAAGAAGGCTGTGCTTGGATTTTTCTGTTCATGGTGACTCCAGACCCATTTTTTTTTCTTACCTATGCAATTCAGACATATTCTGCAGTCGTGTGTGAAGTCCAACAATCGCTTAAGAAAACCAATTTCCACCAAAGGACAAAAAAAAGAAGTAAATGTGTGAGTACATCTGCCTGTTGCTGGAGCTACCAAGCTGCATTTTGAATTTCGGGTCTGTTATTTTGTTAGTTTGACGTTGCAGCTCTCTGACAAGCTCCTTCTGTCTCACTCATTTCCTCTGTGTCCTCTGCCTGCTCAGACATCATCACTCTTTCAAGCCCAGGGTTAGGGCTGGCCTGCTTTTAATACTCTGTAGGCTTTGGTGGCATCTGGCAGTAGCACTGCCAGCTGTTGCAGAGAAGTTAAAGAAGAAAGGAAGACATCAACGTTTAAAAAAAAATAATAACAAAACCAAGCAAGTGGGTGTGTTCAAATACTCTTTCTCACAAATTTATATTGAGGAAAAATTTGGATAAAAAACTCCTGTCTTTCCAGGTGAACCTTTTCCTACCTTGTTTGAATAGCTCAACAAGAGCAAAGAAAGAATAGAGAGACAGAAAACATGCCAACTGTCCTTCAGGAATTCAGTAATTACTTAAGTGAACCTAAAGTCTGTTTTTCCCAGCATCTTAGAAATGTCTCTGTGTCGTTCTTTTGTGAACTTTGTACTGCACTCATATTTTATGTTTAATAACAAGTGGAGTGAAATAGGAGAATTAACAAGAATTTTGCTTCTGGCAAGATTATCTACAGAATCTGCCTTTGGCTGGATGTAACAAGTGTCTGTTCTGCAGATGTCTGTGGGTGCCCTGGGGTTTGTCACAAACTGCTCTGGGATTTGAGATCCTGCTGCACAAACCAGCAGGATCAGCTGAGACTGGTCCCTTCCTCAGGAAATCACACAAAGGGATAGGAGAGAGAGGGAAGCAAACTGGGACCCTTTAAACTGGTGCCATACAACCAAATCCCCAGGGAATTCCTCCGAAACTAATGCAAACCATCATCCACCACTCTCTCCATGGAGCTGCTACAAGTTTCAAAAGGAGCCTTTTCCCTTTCAGCTACTCTCAACTTCCACTGTTGTGGACAGGAAGAGCTAATCAGAGTTTTAATAGACTCCTTCACTTTAAACGTGAATTGGGAACAGATATGGAGCACTTGCAATGCCTCTCAAAATCTGACCCTGCGTAAAAATCTGCCATTGCACTTTAGACATTTGATTTGGAAAACCCTTTGTATTCATCAAAGATTTCCCCCTGTTTTAACATTGGCATCTTTACCTGGAATAAGCTGAAGACAGTAAAAATGCCCCAATTTCAAATTCCTCAGGTAACCCCCCTCTCTTTGTTTTCACTTTGCTATTAAACACAGACAGAAGCAGAGTAGGGGCAAAGAAAGCAATCCAAGCTGGAAGGTTTGGCCTTTCAAGGAAGATTAAATTTTGTTTACCTGCCAGCCTGCCAACTGTTCCACATCCAAAGGTCTGTGGGAATCACTGAGACTTTGGGGCTAGAAAGCTCAAATTCCCTTTACCAGGAAAATAGATGGCATCACATGCAGATCCCTTGCATGAGAAATTTACTTTAGCCTTCATTTTCCTGGGACAGGCAAGGAAAGGATTTTGCATGTGGCCCTGAGAAAGCTCAGCAGGAACAGGGACTGCAAGGACCAAGATTCTCCTCCCATCCAGGCGAGAAGGAAACTTCTGTTCAGTTTTATGGGGGGAAAAAAAAACCATCTCATTTTCTGTCCTTATTGCCCTGGAATGGAGAATTTCCTACTCTTTTCACAGGTATTTTTTAACAGATAACCCATCTTTCTCCCTCCTGCAATCCCATTGGTGAGCTTCATTTGGCCAAGCAGGGGTTCAAGGTGTGCCATGGGGCTCAGAGGGAGGAAAAGTGCAAGAAATCCTTCCAGGAAAGAGAAAGCAAGCAACAGGACTTCATCCAAGGGTTTCCTGAATCCAGAAAACAGATGGTGATTGAGTTCTGTAGCAGCTCATCTGAAGGACACAAAAATGAAATTTTTTCCAGGAAAATCTTCGTGCCAGCAGCATGGAACTCCAAGGCAGGATACACCAGTATATTTGACTGGCAATTTACTTGTGACTCAATTCCAGATTCTTTCAAAAACAATTAATGTGCAGTGCACGTGAAACTGTATTTGTTTGCTGCCATGACACACACGGGGCGAGCTTTTTGTCCTTCAGCTCCTTGGCCCCAGGAATTCTGCTGCTTTCAACAGATGTGGGTCTTAACTTCCCATTTCAGTCCTTCATTACCCTTGCCCTGCCTCCTCGATCCACCAGAGCCAGCAAAGCCCTGTGGAATGTGACCAACATTTAAAACCTAGCTGGGTGCTTCACACCCTTCCTCCTTGCTGGGAGCAAGATTTCAGCTCAGTTAAGAACAGACCCCCTCCCACTGCCTTGGTTCCACAGCCCAGTTCAAGGTTTAACCCTGTGATGCTGATGCCCTGTGTTTTCTGGCTGATTTGGGGGTTTTGTGGTAATGTATTTCTCCAAAGAGAATACGTTCAATCTATAGATCCACACTGGGATTACTGAAAAAGGTCATGCATGGACCCCCTCAACCCTGCTCATCCTCACAGTCTCTCATTTCATTTCAACATCAGTAAAGCCTGAATTTTAATTTTATTTGTTATATTTGGGGCAGATGACCTACCCAGTCGGAATAAGAGATTAGAAATTCATTTTTTAAAGCATTATGCAAAAACATAGAAAAAATCTGACCTTGGCTGAAGCACTCTGAGACCACTCGTGTGTAATTTAAAAATCAGGACAAGAATCTGAAGAGAAGAAAATGAAATAATGCTAGCAAAGATCCAGGGGTTTAATTTATTTTTTTTTTCCCTGCATGAGAGCTTCTGCACACAGAAACCTTGAGACAGTGGCTGGCTCCTCAGTGAATTTGGGTATTTGTACCAAACAAGATTACTCAGGAGCAATAAGAATGACCCCAGCTGTTGTGTGCTGCTAGAAACCTTTCAAATGGATAAGGACACAGTCAGTAATTACAAGGGAGGAAGACCACATGGCTTAAAGTGACCAGTTAGGAATCAATTCCTGCTGTGAAAATTTTTGTCCTTGTTTTACAGCGCGTGTGGAGAAATGAAAAGCGTGCGTATAAAAATCAGCATTGTTTCATAAACAGGAGAAACGAAAGTTTGTTCAGAAATTAATAATGTAGCCAGCATGGTATGAAATCCCACTGTTTTAAAATAATACCTAATTTAATTGCATCAATCTTTTAAAATAATTAAGAATGTGAGAATAATCAGTTTTCCTTTCATTGCAGACCTTTTTGTGTGCATTCTGAAACCATTTTTTATCTGGTTTGGTCCCACAGCTTCAGCTTTAAAGGTCGTTGTGTTTTATCAAGATATCATTTTGTGATGACTTTTTTATTATTCTCAGTGGCACTAACAGCATGCAGTGGCTGATCTTTCTTCAGAAACAGTAAAGGAAGTAAGTGATTTATCCATATAACCTAAAAATAAAGGATATTCCTCTTGAATTTTAATTTAGCACTAATTAGCTGAGAGTTTTTGCATATGTATTTAGAACACAAGGAACAGCTCCGGCCTTCTGTGTTGATTTTGTTACTGAGTTTCAGGAAATTAAACAACTCAACCTCAGAAAAAGAGGAAAGCTGAATGCAATAAAAGCTGCAGCAGCTGAAACTGTGATTTTAGAACTCGGTGATACAGAGAATGACCCTGGCACATCTCTGAGCAGCCGGAGCCCAGAGTGCTCCTCGAGAGCTGCGCACCTGAAAAGGCAACACAGACAGCGAGTTTACAAGTACTGAAATGTTCTGGGTTTGGGGAAACAAACCTCCCCTTGAGAAGAGGCAGGCAGCACCTCCTCATGCCCTCACGGCTGCCATGGATGGAACGGGTGCTGCAGGCAGGGCACAGTTTGCAGCATTTCCAAAGGACATCGGTGTCAGGCCTTCTGCGTAAGTCGTGACAGATCTCAGGTTTCTCAGCAGCCTTTCCAGCCGTGAAACTCAACTTCTTCCTGCTCTAAAGGCACCTGCAGCAGCGCTGTCCCTGCTTATGGGCAGTTTTTCTCATCCAGTACCAAAAGAATTGGCTACGAGAAGGAGCAAGGCTGAAAAGGGAGTCAGGAGGGCGGTGTCCCGGGGCACAGGCACTGGCTGTGTGCTGTCCTCTTGCCTTCATCGAGGCAAATTCAGGAGTGAGTGCTGCAGAGCGCTGGAAAAGTTACCAAAACACTCGTATGGAAACTGTGCTGTGGTCACAGATCGCCTGTCAGGCCCAGGTTTTGAAGCAGGGGTGGCAGGACTGAATAGAGACTCTGGAATTCCTGAGTCAGTTCACAATTCGAGCAAGGGCCTTGTGATTCACAGGGAAAAAAATGCAGCCTGTCTCTATTCGGTTCCCCACACATAAACCACATAAAACTCTCTGCAGTGATCTCCCATGATTTTGTTTTGTTGTGTTAAGGAAGATTTCCCCTTGCTTGAGCCCCTGTTATGACTGCAGTAAGAAATAGTTTACTCCAGAGCAGTTCACAGACCCAGGTGCTTGAGCTTCTTTGTTCTTAAGATACTTTGAACATTTTACATCTCTTTAAAGGATGTTTCTTTGAGATGAAGCCATTTGCTTAATGTTTTAGAGTATTTCATATCCCCTGTTTTCTCCCCAGAAAATCTGTTTTTATAAATGAAACGTAGGCCTGGATCAATACCCTTCTCCTTGCTGCAGGGCAGTACAATGACTGAAAGATGTTTTTATAATTGTTATAAGGACATGGGGATTGTTTCATTTATGCAAGGGAAATGTGTTGTTAAGTCATATGATGATATGAGTTGAGTGTGAGCTTTACTTGTGGCAAAATGTCAGTATTCCTAAAGCATCTCACAGTCAGCAGTTTCAGAGGGCAGGTTATTTGCAAAATAGCCTCACCACTATAATCCAGTGACACATAAATCTGCTGCTCCCTAACTTCCAGCACTGTCCTTTCCAAATCCAGAGTTAAATGGATTCTACTCCAAGAGCTGAATCGTCACCTAAACTGCAGTGCTTGAAAGATTTGCTGCTACTGAGGAAATTGGTCTCCTACATATTTCTATTGAATAATTTCCCAAGGACCTATCTTCAGTGCATGGTAATACCATATATTGCAGTGTTGTAGCTTCTGGATAGTCTAATAGACATGTAATCTTATTTTAGCAGAAACCCACACGCTCATAGACTTGTTCAGAGCAGTAACTGGCTGTACAAATAGTCCCTCTGAAATCAACAGGAAACCTTGGCCAGGTATTGTTTCACATATTAAAGTATATTCACAGCTCATTAGTTCACGCCAATGACTTCGGCAGAGTTACTTCTCAACTTCTATTACAGCAAAGCTCAGGCTCTTTTCTGGTGGGCAAAGTATTTTTTACTTTGTGTAATAGGAAAATGTGAAAACTGCATTTGAACACAGCAACTTTCCAACGCGTTTCAGGCCTCCTTCGGCCATGTTCATGAAATCCTGCTTGCTCAAAGCATCTTATTCACAGTTACTTAACTCGAGTTATTTTTACTTTCAGTGAACCCCTTGGTACACATGACAATACTCCTGCTCCTGCAAAGGGAGATGTTGGCCAATTTTTGTGGATGATTTTGGATAGGAGGAAAAATACAATAATCATGCCTATTACTTATAGAACCGTGTTCATTTCTGTGCTGCCCATTCCACTTCCCTGAGCAAACTGGAAACCAGCAGCAGACACCATTTCCCGTGCTCATTCTCTCGCCAGCTTCCTTTTGATCTTCCATAACTGTTTTCCTCCTCTCTAAAACGTCTGCAGATTTATGGGTAGAGGGTGCACCTCGCTGCTGAGCAAGATCAGAATAGATACCTCAGACAGACAGAACTGTAGCTTGGCTTTCATTCGCGGTGGAGGACGAGAAGCGGGGCAGTGACAAGAGCTGGCCTTGGCGGGTGCGGTGAGGATCACCCTTGGCTCTGCTGCTCCCCTCACGCTCAGCACAGGAGCTGTGAAGGGGAGAGGCTTCTCCTCAGCACCACCGCTGTGCTGTGCCACGCAGCTGCCACGTCCCAGCGTTATCACAGGGAGCCTTCCTGCCACCCCTGGACAGCCCACTCCCGTCACAAAGGCTTTTCAGCACAGATCTACGAACAACCTCAGGCCCTGCCACCGGCGAGGGCACACATCCCCTGTTCCCTGCCAGGGCTCGCACCTGCCTGGGCTGTGATGCCCCAGGATCGCCTTGGCCTGTCAAGGAGAGCAGTGCCCAGCTTATCACAGTGATAAGCGAGGCCAGGGGCCTGTCTGGCAGTCTGATTGTGGGTGCACTGCGCGGACTCAAACCCAAGCGCACGCTCAGCGCTCGCCCGGATGAAATAGCCTGTGATGAACGGCACAGTAAGAGCAGCGAAGAGAAGCACCGTGAAGAGGGTTTGGAGGGCCTGATCAAATAGCTCTGGAGAGCACTTGAAGCAGCCTGTCAGGAAAACGTGGCCGTGCATGCGTTCCAGAGGGCGTTCCGAGGGCTCGCTGGCCTGCCTGCTGCTCCTTGGAGAAAGCTGCTCTCTCCCACGAGCAGGGCTCCGCAGGGAAAAGATGCCAGAGCAGGTCAGGCGCCAAAACCAACCCCCGCTGCCTTTGTTCACTTTGCCAGGCACAGCCAAATAATGAACGGCATTCATTTAGTACCAGCCTCCCTCACCTCCTGTCGATTGGATGCAATAGATGCAGTGCAGATAAAACAGGTGCAAACAGTGCTTCATGGAGAGTCAGTGGCACGGAGAGCTTGAAACAACACACTGACAGTGAAAGCAGTTCTAGCTTTGTGCAGATTCAAACCCACCCGAGGAGACTGGGTATAAATCTCTTTTTGCTTGCCTTGCTATGTGTGTTTTACCCTCGTTGTTAGGGAAGACCCATGCTTGTTTTAACTGTCTCTCTTTAATTTATTGTGATTTAGATCCTTTACCAAAGCCCCAGAGTCTATCTTATGGAAAGATCTGTTAGACCCTTTCTCGTTCAGGAGAAGCAGAACACGGTAGGATTTTTGGATTTTAGCAGTCCCAGTAGGGTGACACAACATTAATTCTCACCCCCCCAGCATATATAATATCACCAAACATCCACAAATGTCAACAAAGGAGTTTCACCATCTACTGCATAGCAAACGATGCTGTGATATTTTCTGCCACCGTATGAGAGACAGAGAAACACAAAGAAATATTTCGAGGAAGATGTAAAGAAGCAAGAAAGCTTAGGACACAACCAGACTAAACAGTGGCATTGTGGTCTTGCTGAAAGCTTGAACAGAGAGCCCTTCTGGCTGAGTGCTGGCTCATGGAGGCTTGGAGTTGGATATAAAAGTGTTATATCACTTGATTTCTATTCTAAGAATTAGGATTTTATGTTATTTTCAGATAAACAGAACTACATCAAAGATACCTGACTATCATAATTCCTTTTCTTCTAAGGGAAACAACAAAGTTTTGTCTATCCCTTAGGGACAAAAAGAAGCTGTGCTATTGAACACCTCACCACATCAGTTTCCTGGTTTGTTTGATGGGATGACTATGATTTACAGGATTTCTTTATGAGACTCAATTAAATATAGAATTTATAATATTCATGCAGTTTCTGTGCCAAATATACACAGTGCTGATACAGCAGGGATCTCAAAATATCAACCACCTGCTTGGAAGGAACGGAATTATGAATACATCTCCTTAAACAATAATTCATCATGCTCAGAAGCCTGAAGTTAAGCTGCTCTAGAGCCAACACAGCTGCTTTACCAACTTACTTGGGGGATGCTGCTGACTTACAGTGCTGGGCTTCATCCTTGCATTGCATCTTGTAGCTAAGACGAAATCCAAGAATTTGGAACCCTAGGGAGCAGCACTGACTGTGGCTTGAAGGATCCTGGTTTCCAGAGAGGAATCCAGAGCTGAGAACGACGTGTCCACGTTTCTCCTGCCGTGTGCCAGGGAGGGAACCATCCGGAGTGAATGCATTCACAGGGGCTGTGGGAAAGCAGGAGAATCTCTGCACACCTCACTGAGGGCTGTAGGGAAACGTCCCCTCTCCTCGAGGATCCTCACCCTTCACCCCCAGCCCCTCCAAAAGATGGTTATGGAGTGGGGTTTTCCCCTGACTGAGGTCAGCTGAGGTACCAACTCAACAGAGCCAAAAAGACACCTTTTTCCCTAGGGAAAGCTGCTCTACCCACAGTAATGAAATTAATTTTAATCCCATGACTTCGTGAGAAGACTTTGATCTCACATACTTCAGCTTTATCATTTTTTTTTTCCCAGACAGGCTGGAGCTACAGAAGTGAGACAGACTGAAAGCCCTCACAGCTGAGCTTGGAGGACCTACAGACAGTCTAGGGAGATATATGTGTGTAGCAAAAATGGAATCACAGCACCTGAGTGGGGTTCTGGAGGATAAAAAGCAGCACCACAGCGTGATAGTGGCTTTAAGTCCATTTTCACCACACAGAGGCAGAATCCTGCTGTGCCCATTCCAAACAGGTGTTAGTCTAATTGGTCTTTTCTAACTTAGATTTTACAGCTTCCCTTAGCAGCCAGGTTCTCTGTTTAAATATCCTTCATTAAGAAGCTTTTCCAAATCTATAATTTAAAATTTTGCTCTACATGGAGCCAGGAACCTTTTTTGCCCCTTTGGTGACCAAGAGAGCATTTCAGAAGCACCTCCTTTGCAGACTTTTTGAGAATTAGAAGAGCATTATCATTTTTATTTTTTTTTTTTATTTCAAAGCTCTACAAATTCACCACAAGTTTTATCCTTATGAAAAGAAACTTTAAAAAAATTTCTTTATAATGCCTGTTTCTCTCCTGGAACCGGGGGTACTTTAGCCCTTTCTGTCCCTTTCTCACCAACTAAATGTATTTCTGGATGACCACTTCTGGGAAGGGGACATCACAAACTCTCTTGGTCAGCAACTGGGATGTCATCCTGCCGAATGAATGTTGCTAAAACTCTCAGACACACTGGGATAAAAGGCTCCTGAGGGAATTTTAAGCAGTCAAAGTCTAACTCTGCAGATACAGCCTATTCAGAAATGCGACTTTTACCAGGGGTTTCCACGCTTCAACACAGCTGCTTGTAGCAAAAAGGAAAACAGCCCGAAATACACAATCCTGCTCGTTTTACCTCCAGCAGGTTTGCACTGCTGCTCTGCCTCCAGGTCTTCCTCTGGGGATTGTGTTCCTGACCAAGAGGTTTTCCAGCCAAGTGGTGGATCTGTAACCCAGCTCTGAAAGACACAGACACCTTCGAGGGGATGATTATTGCCTGGCCTTTGAAAGTCACTCCAGACCAAACAGATCAGGCCTGTTCATGTTAAAGAAAACCTGTGCCACTGTAAAGACAGTAAAAACCCTCTTATTTATCTCCAGGAAATAACCTTTAGGGTTTTAACAAACAAGGACAAGGAATAGTCTTTTCAACCAGATTGTTACTGCCTGAAGGATCCAAATAGACTCAGGGCTGTTTTCAGGAACAAAATGCACAGCAAACTCGGGATGGGATGAGAACACAGCAAGAAAACTTCAGATTTATTTGAGATTACAAAGAAATTTGCCTATCTCATCCAAAACCCTCTTCTAATTAGCATTTTCATCTCATCTGCTGTCTCATTTTACCTTTTGCTCCCAAACAGTGCTGCAGGCTTGGTCCTAGGACAGCTCTCTGACATCCACAATGTGTGCCTTCCCCATTTGACTGAAGATCCATTTCAGTGATGCAGAAAATTAATTAGGGCATTTTATTTCCTTCATAAGCAGACCTATGTGCTGTTTCTGAGGTTGCAAATCTGTTAACTCTGTGAACGAATAAACACAAAATTAGGTTCCTTTTCCATGATTTCTGAAGCTGATAGCAGTAACAGCCATGAAGGAATCTCAACACAGAATCCGCTGTTTTAACCACACTGGAAAAAATTCTCTGTACCAATTAGAGAGATTACTTTGCTCCCAGTGACGCAGAGAACTGAATAATCAGGCAAATACACTAACCAGATGTCACTTTATCAGACAAGAGGAAGGACTATTCCGTGGTGAACAGAAGACAGTCTGTGGGATGCCCATTGGCTCGTGCAAAAATTTCCTTTTATTCCCATAATCACTTTTTCTGTGGTCCTTCCCCAGCCTTTGCTGACGAGCAGCCTGAAGAGGTGAAAGGGCTCCTATTTGTGCATCTGTGGCTCAGCTGGGCCAGCGGCCACGTGCCCTGAGGAGGTGATGGCTGTGCACAGGTGAGGCCTCGCCTCACCCGCTCTCGGCTGGTGAAGCATTAAAATGTCAGGAGGCAAAAATGTGGATTCGTGTCTTCAGCTTCAGTCACTCCAAACCTCTACAGGGCCTGTCATGGCAAACCTGACAAACCACTAAAGATACAGGAAGAAATGAAGCCACAAAAGGGATTCACAATAACAGCAACCAGGTATCAGCCCTGTGCTCAGATGTTGTTGTTCAGCAAGTCTTTGGGAATATTAGTCATGTTCAGGTTTTCAGGAGTCGTGCATTTCACCGGATTAAAACCTTTGTGTTATCAGGACTCCATGAGTGAAAAATGGTTCTTTCTACCCATATCTAATGAATATACGTTTGAGGCTCAAGTTGATTTAATGTGCATTCATGCTCAACTGTGCGTGTGATGTTTGGATATAAACAACATTTTCACATTGCACAATATCACCCTATTGCTATTGTGTCTTTTCTCAGACTTACTTATGTTATCTTTAAGGTATTTTCTTCTTGGGGCTGATTAGATAACTTAAAATGCCTGCACTAAAATTCACTGTCTTTAAATCGGGCTAAAGACATCAAAGTTTAGTTATGTATAGTCCAGTTAAATTACTTTGACTGAGCTAACTTGCTATAAAATGGCATTTTTTATTCTAAAACAGGCCAAAATGTTTTCCATCATGTATTGGTGACAAGGTTAAAACAACCAACCGAACTCCAGACCCAGCACCTGCTCACCTGGAAATCCTCTGTGTGATCTCAGGAAGCAGTTCAAGGTAGAGCACCAAAGCAAAAGTCATCCTACTCCGAAATGGAACACACAGCCCCTTTCTGCTCGACTCCAGACGTGTGCTGAGTGCTCCCCCACCATTTCTGCCCTTATTTTGTCCTTGGCTGCTTCAAGACGAGGCAGCGATCTCGGCGCATTCGAACCCCAGCAGCTGCGATGGTGAGTGGTGAGCATCTATTCCAGCAGGAAGTCTTGCCCAGAATCTTTCCTAACTGCAAGATCCCCCTCACTGCTAGTCAGGAGATTCCATGCCACATTGTGCTAATGCAGAGGCACGTTTCCAGCAAGCACAGTTTGTCAACAGCACCACAGTGACAGCAATGACCACGACCCCTTAACTCAGCCACCCATTGCACCTAATAATTGTCACTGCATTTTGGAATCCTCCACTGGTGTTCTTCCTTAGTGGCCACAGATTTAACAGATCTGTTAAACTCCAGGAATAAGAATTGTATTCTTAAAAAGGCAAAATATTAGTTGTCTGGGGACAGCTTTGTCTATGGAGGGCTCGTTGGAGTGTGAATATTGTCCTGAATCATGAAGTGCTTTTAATTAAGAAATGGTTAGGTAGAGCAAGAAGACGTTTTTGCACTATGTCTTTATGTCCTTTCTGTTAAAGATCTAAAAAAACCTCCCAGCCTCGAAACAAACATATAAAACCCATTGCCATATTAAGGCAATGGAGGATTAAGCAAAGCAGTATTTTTAAAAACCAAGAGGTACAGGTTTTATCTAGGGGTGGAAGCCCTCTGTCCAGCAGGAAGGTTCTTGGGGCTCCAAATCACCCTGCATTTCCACCACCCATTCCCATGCTCCCTGGCCAGCCCACGCCCCAGCTCTCAGCTCCCCTGCCCACTAACAGCTCCTCTCCTCGATTTGTGCAAAGGCAGATTAGGCAGAGGGGTAAGAGCTGAGAGAAAATGCTTCTCTGCAGCAAGCACAGCCTGCAGACCCCGCTTCCCCCAGCACTGGTGGCAATTATTTCTGTGTAATAGGCAGTCACCCCCCGACCCTCTCCTCCAGCACGCAACGCTTCCCCTGTCGAGCGCTAATCCCTTTGTTAGCTACTCAGCTGCACGTTCGTTTAGGAGGGCTAATGACTCACACTGTTCCTTCTCTGCAGGATTTCGATGGACATGTAATTAGAGGTGAATGGAGTCTTCGGAGGTACAGCAACCACGAAAGCCAGCGGCAAAGTCAAAGTGTTTGTCTAATTTTGCAACCGGCTCTTTCAGTGAATGAAACCATGTGGTCAGCTGCACACTGAGGAGAAGAAAGTAGGAAAGGAGAAGCAAAAAAAAAAAAAAATCAGCCTTTAAATAAAAAAAAAGTGGGTTGCCTGGCACGCACAAAGCTCTGAGATGAAAAGGAACACGTTTCAATATATTTTTGGTCAGGGTGCCGGAGAGCACGTTGGAAGATAAATGCCAGCAAAGAATCTGTCCTTCTCATACAGAGGGAAAAAATATCTAAAGGTGGAAAGCTTTGTTTTAAAGTGTTTGAGATGCTTAATCATTAGCAGAATAAGTGTGAGAGCTGGAAGTCTGCAGAAAAACACAGGAAGGTGAAATGAAGAACTTTTTGTGTGCCACGACACCAGCGTAAAGATGTGAGCATTTTTTTGTGTCACTCATCCACATCTGCAACACCTCAGGAGACATCCTGCAGCTCTTACACCAGGTGAGCTTGGCCCTCTGAAGTCCCAGAGATTTTTCTGCATGTGTATCAATACCTCTGGATGAGGAAGTGTAACAGGGAGCCATAGCCTTGGCAGATTTTAGATGAAATAAAACCTCTCGGCTCTGATTTCTGGACAAACTACGGAGAAGGTCCCATTTTGCTGCAAGCCCTCACTCCCTCTCCACCACACAGGGGTTTGTGGATGATCCCAGCAAGAAGGGCTGGCCGCCAGCTGGCCATTTGTGTCCCTTTTGGCACCGTGACACATCAGCACAAGGTCTGGTGGTGCTGGCTGAAGGCACAGCAGAGCAGGGAGGTGCAGCAGAGGGCTTGAGGCTCCCTCCCAGCACAGACACACAGCTTGCAGCTGCCAGGTGATGCCTGCCCTCTGCCTCCCCGTGTGCTGCTTCCTGCTCATTTCTCACACCTCCCGTGGCTACACGTTGTTTTCTGCTTCCCGTAATTTTTTGCAGGGTTTGGGGTTTTTTATTTTATAGTACTATTTTTTTATAAACTCTTCCTGTGTTTTTGGTCCCTCAGCACGGGTTTCTCCGCACACTCTGTGGCCGCCCCGTTATTGAGGCTGCACAGTCTCCCTGCCATTGACCATTTGTCCATTTTGGAGCAGGGAATCTCCATTCTCCATATAGATTACACAAAGTGCATCCTTGGATGGAATAGTGCTTGTATTAAATAACACCCACTCCTATTTTCTCAGTTACACAACAGCCAGCCAAAGTGATATTTTTATGAATTAAAGTAAGGCACCTTCACTAGTGCTCTGAATTCAGAAGCATAATTTCATTAAAAATGAAAAACCAGAGTAATAATTAATAATTGTTTTAATCCAGTCTGGGTTTATGAGCTAATATCTCTCACAGAGTTGTCTAATACAATTATAAACATAATTTCATGCTTAATGAAATATAAATGATGCAATTGAACGGCGCACTCCAAAGATATCTCCCTATCAATCAGCTGTCCTCCCAACACTTCCATCTTTCCCATGTGCTTTAGGTAGTGATTTTATTTGAAATGTGGCTCTTGTTTTGATTTGATTTGCAGACAGCCAGCAGCAGGTATTCCATCCTGTCCCTGAGGACGTCAGTCTGATGGCGAGGTGTCACCACAATTTAAGCTGGGTGTCTTGCTGCTGGAATGGGGCCGTTTGATCTCCTGAGGCCTGGATTGGGAGCGCTGGCTCTCGAACGAGCACAGCCCAGCCTGTCCTCACCCCTGCAGCAGCAAAGCCCCACACTGACTGTAACAACAAAACACATCCATGAAGGTCTCTGGCCTCCCTGCAGCCTGCTTCCCACCACGCCAGCAGAGACAGGACGATTTGCTGCTGACAGCATCAAAAGATGGCTGTGGGCAGCTGATGCTGATTTTCTGAGCGATCTGGGATCTGCTGATAACCACACACGTGAATGTACACTTCTTGCTATTTTTTTAAATTATCATCTTTATCACTGATCCCACCACTCACTTTTTGAATCATAGCAGTAATTTCTCTCCCACCTTGACCAGCTGGCTCGCAATGCCCAGCGGTGCCATTGTGGCAAACCTTGTGCACAGTTGTGTGACTTGCAGCTACAAATGGGCAAAACTTCCTAACACTCGCTCACTAATTTCTTGTGTTCGCATTCCGAGAGCCTCAGTGACCCCCCATCCTCACTCTGTGCCTACAGAGTGGGAGGGAGAAAGAAAATTAATCCCTTTGGATCAGAGGTGTGACGATCCTGACAGAAGGACAGAGGTGAGGGCAAAATCCACCAAACAATAATTCTTGCTGTGGTTTGGGTCTGTGCAGTAAATTTATGTTTTATCTTGCTGGGGCGTGGATATAATTCAATTGAAGTTTGTTGGAAAATTAGCCCAGGCATGGTGAAAGCCTCACACGACTCGAAACCAGGCAGTTTTGCTTGGTTCAGGTTTAATTATGAATGGTTCACTCAGCCCTGGTAATGACTCATATTCACTAACTAGCCTGTGTATGAGATGTGACAAAAGTGTAGCTCAGATACACAAAGCATAATTATTTAATGATGAAGTAAAGTTGATTAGGAAGCCTTTAAGCATTTTGCAGCCACTGAATAAATGAACATAATTTAATTCTTAAAAGCTGTATAGCTCCTGCTGCTTTTGAAAATGATATGTAGCTAACACGATAGGTTTTTCCCATTATAGAATTCTATATGCTACAACAAACAGCATACAGAATGCAATGCAATGCCACTAAGAATGAGGAAAACTATTCTTAGTGACTATCCAGGCTAAAAATGATAGAACTCACATATCCACTAACAATCATGAACCTGACAAATCAAGCTTGTAAGCCTGTGGTGTGATCTGAAAACCTAACAAGCTTCCAAGAAGAATCTCCCTTTTAAAAATACATTCTTTCTTCCTGAATTCTTTTTTCTTTTTTTCCTCATGATATGTGCAAGACTGAACAGCCTGAGAATGGCTGTGCCACTGAAGGGATATATTTATATTTTATGTAGCTGTGTTCCAATTATGAAATTGATCCATGGATAAAAATCCCTTAAGGGTGGCTATTAATGAGATTGTCTGCTCTGAGTGCATCCAGTAATAAGATTAGGTATGCATTTATCCTGAGCAGAGATAAACCAAAGACAAGTTCTTGCCAAGATAAGACAGTTTTGAACGGCAATTAAACATGGGACATAATGTGAGTGCATATGTCTGTGGGAGGCTGCAGGATGGAAAGTTGGTTTTCATCTGCAGGAGTGCTCCTGAGTGTAACAGGTAGGGAGAAATAGGCTTTTCACAGGAGTGAGATGAAACTCGATCTCAAAAATCAAAATATTTGAATCTTGAATTTACAAACCAGTACTATAAAATGTGCACCCTGGCCTTTTTTTTTGGTTTTTTCTCCACTCATGAAAGGCTTGTAAACACCCTTGACAATTGCCAGCTGCTCAGTGAGCAGGACTCAATCACCACTCTGAGAGTTCAGAGAACGCAGCACCTTAACAGCACGCAGGCACAGCCCTGCCCGCTGCCCAAGGCACGCAAATCCAGGAGTGATGCTCTGAGAAAAATGATCTCAAGCATTTCCTACAGGATTTGCAGCAGAAATGCCCCTGCCATAGCTGTGGTATCGTGGGACACAAAGCCTTGCAGCAGGAATGCCTCAGGGACACTTTGGGTAGTCCGGAGGAGCAGCCAGAGCAGCTCCGGGCTCAGCGTGTGCAGAAATACACGCAAAGTTGGTGGCTCTCACAACATCACAGCCAGGACCCTTCTGTCCGCACTTTATGGCCACTGGCACTGGCTGGTCACTCATCACGCTCCTGCAGAATAGCTGAAATGCCTCCTAAAGTTTTCCTGAATTTTCACAACACTGGGGAAAGTTTCCCCTTCTCACGGTGCCGTTCCTCAGGCCGTGGCTGGGCTGCAGCACCTTCAGTAACTGGGGTACACAGGGTGCAGGAGACCAGAGCCCCTCTGGAAGCAGAATCCTGTCCTGTACATTAACAACTCAAGCTCAAATCAGATTTTGAATTACTGGGCTTATTAAATAGACCTTAAAATGCTGCCTGTGCTTGCTACCCTTCATAAATGTGACCCAGAGCCAGCTGCTCAGTGCAGGTGGAACCCCTGGGTACCGCTCTGGACATTACCAGGCATCAGCTAAAAACGGGGAGCGGGAGGAAAACTACAGTTTAATTTCTGGAGTAGTCCCTGGGGAGGTAAGGGACAATAACTGGAGTAAAAAAGGGTGGGAGTGAAGGCGTGGTTGGTGCTCCCTCCATTTTTTGCCCGACCCGTTCGAGGTCACTCTGCCAGCACGGACAAGAGCAGCCCGGAGGCTTCTGCAAACTGCATCCACTGGAAAAAATCTTTAAACAGAAAGGTATGAGGAGATGGGGAAGCCCTTCCAATAATGAGCATGAGCACTTCTCAGGACATTTTGGAAGAATTCTTAATAATAATAATAATTTGTAACAACAGAGCACCTTAATCCCATACTCCAGAAATACTGGCATCTCAGTGATTTGTGAATTAAAAGGAAATTCCCTTCCTCATATTTTAAAATACAAAAGCCTCCTGTTCAACTGTCAAATACTCATTTTTCATGAACTCAATTGCTGAAGGAATTTGGATGTTTGACACTTCAGCTAGATGTATTTGAAAGGAATAAACACATTTCTGCTATCTATTCACAGACCTCACAGGAATGGTTGTAAGTTTTTAAAATATCCACTAAATAAGTATTCTATTAAGTGGTGACTGCACAGAGAATCTGCAGAAAATGTGTGTGACTGGGGAGTTCTTGAATATAGCTGTGTACCATAATGAACCTTGTTAAAAAGTGCAAAAAACATATGTATGTACTATTATATTTTGCATTTTTCTCCCTGAGTACTTTATTCACAGGTCACTCATTTAACTTATTTAAAGTGGCACAGAATCAAGTTCTTATCTGCTGCAGAAAGCTGTTGGATTCCCACCTCTCTCAGGTAAAACACCAGGATCCTTTCACACCCCATCTCATTTGACAGAAGTACAAGGTCAAGCAAAGCCACCCTATAATTTTTCACTCGAAAATAATTCATAGACCTGCCTTTTTCTTAAAAGCCATATTAAAAAGCACTAGAGGAATTCAGCAATTCAGTGAGAAATACTGGATTTAGCAGCTTCTCCCATTAGACTGACTGTTCCCTGCCAGGACAGCTGATTCTTCCAAAGCCTGTCCTTTGTGTCACACATGGTCACACAGTGCTGAGCACTGACACTAATTCTCCTAACAGATACTTTGAATCATCAACTTTGTTTTGCCTCTTGGGTTCCCTCCTTCAGAATTCTAAAAAATCAGCTCTCTTCTAAATTAGCATCAAAGATTTACCGCTTGGGTACAAGATCTCTCAGCTCTTTTTGAAAACTCTGCTAATTTTGCTTTCCTATGTCCTTCCTCCACTGCCCCCTCCTGTAATCAGGATCCCAAAGTGTGCTTTCTGATGGGGATTAAGCCATGACCCATGCATGATTGCAGGAAATAAGCCTTTAAAGTATGCCTAAGTGCTCTGCTTGTTTGAAGCTACTGATCCTTAAAATAGATGTCAGTAAAAATGTGTAATTTCAAATGCTGCTGCAGATATTGTAACAAGGAGACACATCAAGCCAAGTTACATCAGTTATGCTCCATTATATCATGAACTGAGACAAAGGAATCAAAATACACAGTAATACTTCAAGTGAAAATTCAACTCTTGCACAGATTCTTTCCCTAGCTGCCACTTGCAAAGCATCGAAATATTCAGCTAGATTTTGGGGGTTTATTTTAGTTATTCACCAAAAATCTTTTCAGTGTAAAAAGCATTTATGTACTGTGAGAAAGGATGAACAATTATTCCTCGTTAATGTTCTCCATACCTTTCACAATTTGAAAGTCCAGAGGGTCTGATGTTCATTCTTGTATGGATCATTTCTTCCTTCCAGACCCACCTTATTTTCTTGCTCTCCATCCTCTTTTGTTCCTTTCTCAGCTTTTCCAGAGAAGATGATCACGAGTGGGGTTTGTGAGCTGGTCCACAACAGACTGATAAAACTGAACAAGAAATGCCATTATTCTCCAGCACTTTCCACATTATTCCCCTCACTGTTCCCCTGGTTGATCTCATCTTTGAATGGCTTTTGCAGGAACTATACACAATGACTCAGAGATCTTTCTCCTAAATAAGTTTTTACAACAAAGCTGTGTGCACTAAGAAATCAACCAAATCACAACAGGCAGGTGGGGCAGGGCTGTTTCTTTCTCTGCCGTGGCTCAGTGCACAGAGCACTTCGGGGAAGCTCCAGAAATCTGGGAGAATAGAGCAAGACCAGGACATCTCCAGGAAACCCCATTTGCTGTTTTTTGTGGCCTTTCTGATCAGAGATAGCGTGAAAAGCAGAACAATAGATTCTTTTTTGTTTTCTTTTTCATTTTCTTTTTCTTTCTTTCTTTTTCAGGGACCTTTTGTCCCTTTGGGGATATTAGATATCAAGATATCACTGGAAGCTCAGTGTAACAAGATGCCCTAGAAATCCTAAGGTACTGTCTGGCATTTTTAAATCCCCGAAACTCACTAAGCTTAGTGGCAAAGCTCTTTAAAGTATTGAGTATATTGATAGGAGTACAATACTGGTGCTCCCTCCTCATCAGTCTCTCAAGGCACTTAGTACACAATTTCAGCCTATTTAATGTTACTTTAATCTTAACCAAGTCAAGATAAGGTCAGATATTTCACCTTCACTGAAGTTCTCAGCCCTCTTATGCCTGTGTGCATAGAAACCTGTGAGAAAAACATTTCCATCATTTCCACAGCAATGATCAAAGAAAATCACAAATGCAATGGACTTCAAAGAAAAGGGCAATGGCCCAGACCTAGCTCTGAGGCAGCGTGCACGAAATTGGCGAGCTCTGAACTAAATTGCTTAAAAACAGCTTCCAGTTTGCAGCACTGGCCGTTCACGGGAGCACAGGCTCGAGGTCAGTGGGTTCCTGCTGCTCCCTGGGGTGGCAGAGACCTGTCTGCAGAGCTGCTCCTGCAGCTGCACCCACCTCTGCACGGGGAAGCTTCAGCAGGAGGGAATTTGAAACAGTCTGCGAGCTGCAAAGCTTTGACTTCTCATATGTGGGAGCTGAGAGTCAATGGGAGAAACAAACAACAAACAAATACAGCCCAAAGAGAAGCAGAAAAAGAGATGCCATTCAGTGCAGCACCTATCCCACTACGATGGGTGGAAAACCAAGGAGCTATCACCCCTGGGGCTTATTCTGAGCCTGTAAAATCCCTCCTCGCCTTCACCAAGAACAGTTATAGCCCCGCCAGTGCTACAGGGGGAGGGAATATGGACACTAACTGCTCTACAGGGCACTGGGAAGGCAGTCCACACTTCCCTCCCTTCCTCAGGCTCTGCCAGGTTCAGAACTAGCAGCCACACCACAGGTGGGAGAGGAATGGGGCTCTGCTGCAGCCTGGCTTGTATTTGATGTTGTCTGCCAAGGGGGAGGGTCCCAGCCTTGGAAAGCTGCAGCTACATTCTGCTGTGGGCCACGGCGACCCCCTCCAGCAGCAGCTCCAATGCTTTAAGCTATTTATTTGCCAGGGTATGCTATTTAAATCCACCTTCCTAATGTGCATCACTGCTGCCAGAGGCAATTTTCTGTAGGAGCTTGGGGAAGAGGGGAGCTGGGAGAAAAGGATGCATTTCCCCCCCACCCTGCCCCGAGCCAGCAATGGAAAGCTGGGAGGTGAAAACTCAAGGGTTTCATTTAACAGAGTTAAAGCCTCCATTTCTGCACATTGTGGTGCCTGCACAATCATAGAGAAATATATCTTGGTTAAATTTTTGATGAGCTTTCGGCTGCTCTAAATAATTAACCAGGACCTCTCTCATTTGAACAGGGGTGCAACTTTTCATGTTTCAAACGCTTCCCGCCTCAGCCACAAGGGAATCGCTCGAGTTATTCAGGTCACTCGATATATTTATTTATTTATTTTCAACATCACCAGTCAAAACAAATTTTGAACCTTTGTGCAGGGAAGGCAGAAAGCAGTTTCCTTTTGATCTCACTCCAGGTAAATCCCCAGGAGAAGTATGTGTCCTGTTTCCAGTAACTGAATAATAGAGATTGATAGGTTAATCAGTTCCAATACAACTTATAGGGCAGCAGTGTGCACTCAAACCCTAAGTTTTGACAATCCCCAAGTCCAGGATGTTTCAAAGATGTTGGTGCAGGATATCACAGCACAGTTTTTGAAAGACAGACGCATTAATAAGGATACTTCTGTATCCCCTCATGGAAAGCAGAGGAGACTGATCCTGCTTGTGACAGGCTGCTTGTACGACAGTCTAACTGCTGAAGTCAGTCCTGCTCCACCACCACGTAGCAGCATGGAAAATGAGGGCTTAAAAACACTCCTTGTGTCCCTTCATTAAGTGTCACAAGGAGCTGGGATGTTGTTTCATGCAGAAATCAGACTACCTTGTGAGTATATAAAGTGGCATTAAGTGTATTAAATATTGGATTCCGTCCCCTAATGAGGGACTTTGATCTCCTATCATAAGACTAAGATGTGAAAATTGGACTCTAAAAGCAGATTACTGAAAAAAGCTCCTTCCTAACCATTCCATTCTAGTGGTGCTCATTAAGGCACAGACTGAGCCTTGAATTCACGTAAAAAACCTGCAATATGAAATCAGCTGTGTCCACTCTGCGAGTGCAGCTGTCTGCAAAGGGGGAAGAAGGGGCATGGAGGTGAGCTGGTGAAAATTTGGCTTCGAGTAATTTTTCAGCACACCTGCCTGTGAGCTTCAATATCCCATCCCCAAAAACAGGATCGGCATCACCCTGTCTCAAAGGCATCACGGGAAAACAAACATATCTAAACCTGCAGAGGGCTTCAAAATACCATAGACAAAGGAGCAGGCTGCACTGTCAGCTGGATTTCTAACAAATGTCTACCCAGGGCTTTCAAACTTGTCAATAAATTCTGGATTAATGATCTCAGCTTGTGCCGTTTTGTAACTCATTACTTTAGGCACAAAGCTGGTGAGCTTGTTGAGTCCTGCATGACTTTCTTATCTTCCTGTGGATGGTCACTGCAAAAATCCAAGCCAGTTATTTCCCAGGAGCTGGTTACTGTTGTTTAGTTTTTACCGTAACCAAGTCTCTATGTATTCTGCTTTCACTAATTTGTCCCCTTTTGCAGTGAAAACTGTCATAACTGCTCGATTTAAAATGCAGACTGCCTGAGAAAGAGCCTCCTGAGAAGTGACAGGTTTGGAGAAGTACTTCGTGTGCAGGAGAGCATTTTAAATTGAAAGCTCTCATGTTTCTGCAATGAGACTGGCAGAGCTACATGCTATTAAAACCAGAGTCTTACAGGATTTTCCTCAAGAAAATATTCTTTGGTGCTGGTCATGTCTTCAAACAGTTTCTGCAAATTGTAGACATAGGTCGAAATTCACTTATTTTTCATTTGATGGCATTGTTGTCAATGCTTATATTTGGCCATAGGTGCCAAAGGCATCAGCCAAACTGCAGAAGATCAAAAGCATTAGAGCTGGGTATAAAGTGCTGTGGTTTCACTGTCTCAGCAGTTCCTTTGCTCCAGCTGGGCATCCAGACATTAAAAGCTAACTCAGAAGCATCATCTTACAACAGAGGCGGTGTAAGATTTTCTTCTTTTACGAGAGCATTGCACAAGCCAGCCGTGTTTGTGAGCCATTCCCACGGCACACGAGGCAGGGAGGGGTGCTAAGTGCACAGAGAGCCAAAGAGCTGCTTTTCTTCTCCAGCAATCACTGCTGACCCCAGCTATGTCCAGCTCAGGCAGGCGGCCACACGTCCACAACCCTCCCAGCACGAGGGACACGAGCCTGGCCTCAGGCCTACACACTGGCTTTTCATCTTCGTGTGACCCCAGCAGGTCACAAAGGGCATCTGAGACTCCTCCAAGGTTTCCATCTCCCTCATCAAGATGCACTAAATATATTTGGAAATCCGGCCTTTCACCCGCCTGTGCCGCAGTTCTTGCTCCTCTTTGCCTCTTTTCTGTCTAGTGCTGTGTAAATGCAATCCCTCCTCAGCAGCTGCTGCCCCCCAAGCTCTGTGCTCGTGGCAGGACAGGACCCCCACTGTCATTTAGGAGCCCCTTTACTCTGAATAAGAAAAACAAAGCGCCCCATTATCTCAGCATCTCCTTGGCAGTGCTGGCTTAGAGGTTGGACTCCATAACCTTAGGGGTCTTTTCCAAACTAAAAGATTCCACAATCTTATTCAGTCTTTTTTCCAGCTTCATTTTTATATATCTACACATGTTAGGTCATCTGCTATTTCTGTGGGCTAATGCATTGTCATATGTTCTATTTCAGTAACACCTGAGTGTGATTTATTAAAATGACAGGCCACACTACAGTCTTCAATGCAGGGCTAATTTGTTCCTACTTTTTATACAGTTCCTCACATAATTTGCAACATTCAAGAGAATAAGTATTTATTCTAATCACCATGTGCTGCATATGTAATTTTTTTTCCTGGGTGAACTTTCCTTTTAATGGAGGCTGGGTCACGAGAGAGCAATTATACAAGTTACGTGCACGTTACAGAATAATTTAAAATCAGCTTTAGGTCAATCTTTTTTAATTATCTATTTTATCAACTGTTTTTGACTAGCAATTTAAATAATTGTGTTTGCCTAATACCTGGAAGTGTAATTGCTTTGAGGTGGCCTTTATTCTGATCTCAGCACCAGCGCACACTGCGCATGTTTGCATCTGTCTGCGTGCTGACAGATTTGTGGTGACAGCTTGTATAACTTATTTATAAAATGACAAATTATTTTAGGATTTCTTGAAGTTCACAGGCTGGAAATACGGAGAAACACCTGCTTGCTGCAGAAAGCTGAAGAGGATCTGCTCAGTGGAAGGGAAACTGCGTGAATTGGTGAAGAGAGCTTTGCAAACGCGACAGAATCCCACGGGCCATCCTTGTGCTGCTCCAGGTCGCAGGCACGGCTTCACGGATGTAAATTTCTGCCTACAAAGTCCCTGTTGCTGAAGTCAGATATGACCAGGAGGGCTCCCAAAGCCTCACCTGGAGTCCACGGGGAGAAGCAGCCTCCTCCTGGTGTCAGCTCAGAGCAGGAGCCGAGTGGAAGCGCTTTGAGTGGCATCTGGCAAAGCTCCTTCGCAGAGCCCAGGTGGAGCCCAGCAGTGCCCACAGCACACGTGTCCTTCTGGGTCCTGCAAGGAAAAAGCCTCTCTGTCCTTCACTCTGGGCTTCCTCCAGCAAAGACTGCAGCAAGTGGCCCGGGGCTGTTTCCATGCCAGCCCTAAACGTGCCAAGGCTGTTCCTGGAATGACAGAGTGTCACTCTGAAGCCACCTCGTTAACACAAAAGGATGAGTTCATCAGCAGGAGGCTTCCCTAGTGTGGAGTCTGGGATGTCCAGCGGATGGAATACAGAAAGGATAACGAGAGCCTCTGGTAGAAATTAGCCCCTGGCAGAAATTCCCAGCAGAAGGAGCAGGAGCAAACGGGTGAATTGCCCCACAGGAGCCCCAGGTGGGCAGAGCAGTCCTGCGGACACAGACTGAACTGCACCGTCAGGCACTGAGCACACAGAGCCTGCTGCACATCCCTGCAGCACCAGCAACGCCAGTGGGTGTGTCCTGGGAGAACAGCAGTGAAAATAACCCACTACACCCCAGCTGACGGGGGTTCTGCATTTAAAAATAAGTTCTCACATGTGCCTGAATGAAGCCTACCGAGACAAAGCCTTCTAACAGATAAATAAACCATCATGCACCTTTCTCAGAAGGGTACGCTCACAGTCAGTCTCGTACACAATGAAGTATCTATCGGCATCACTCGAAAAAGAAGATATTGGTTTAAATTTAGCATCCTGAAATCCCACTCATAGAAACTTCCATTTATCAGCTTCTTAGTGGCCTCTCGCTTGAAGGGCAGCTTCTTTTCTAACCTGACGGATGGTTTCACATTGTCCAGGTGAGTTCTTCATTTCATTAAACAGCCCTGTGTAAGTTAGGATTTTTGGCCTATAACATTCTGAATATATTCTGAACACTATTCAGCCACCAGTGAACATCAGTGTTTAAGCTCTGTGCCAGCTCTGATTACTGCTGTGTACTGGTCAGCCCGCTGGGTACAGCCTGCAGGGCACATGGCAAATGACCACTTTGGTGTCAGGCCAAGGCTGGCCTGCACAGGAATGTTTAAAGCTTCAATGCTCATAATAAAGCAATACAGCAGCATATCAATTACTACGAAATTAGTTTCAGAATTGCTGCTGGATGCAAATTTACATAGCATTGACATTTATTTTCCTACCAAGAAAGACTTAATTTTGTTTTTGAGAGTGACTAAGGACATTGGCACAGTGCTTTGTGTTTTTCAAATTGTCTCTATTTGAAAAATGAACTATCCCTCAAGGTAAATTAAATGAACCCTTTTCTTTGTTCTTTCAATCCTTCTGCTGGAAGCCTAGTGCTGTTCAGCTGGAACTGCGTGTAAGCCAGAGATAGACAGGTTGCTCCTTTGAGCATTGATTTCCCAAGAAGCACATAGACAAAACAAAAAAACCTAGCAGGAATAAAACTAAACAATTCAGGCTACCCTCATTGTCAGAAGAAATGCAGGAACTTACTGTGCACATGAGGGGATAGGACTTGGTCAGACCACGTGAGGACGCACAGGAGGTCGCACAATTTCAGGAATAAGAGGAGAGAAGGGGGATAAGTGAACTGGCACAAAGGATAGTGGCAGGGAGACACAAACCCTGGGGATCACCCCCACACCTGGGATTACCCCTTAGAAAATTTCTATTTCAGTTTAGACCCTTTCATCCTGCTTGCAGCATCAGTTTCACTCAATAGAGCAGAGTTTCTGAGCAGCTTTCTCCCGTTAGACTTTGCAAATACTGTGGAGTGTTTCTCCATCAACACAAAACCTTCCTCCTGGCTTTTTCTCTCTCGATAACAAGAGTGCACAGCACACAGGGTATGCACAGCCTCCCCCCAAGCCCAGACCCAGAAGTGCTGGGGCGGACTCACCCTCACATCCTCGTGCTTGGCCCTGGGACAGAAAGGCTGCTGCCACCTCTTCTGCTCTGCAGACACTCACTTTGTCCTCTGCTTCCATTTGGTTTTATAATCCACCTCTTCAGTCACCTTTTCTACCTGCAAATGCATTTTCTGCTCGCTCCCTGGGACCCCCTCTTTATCTGAGCGTGAACACACGTGTCTGTGCACACTTCTGGGCTTTTCCCGTGTACTTTTACGTGTGACTGTACGTTTGTAGTTCACTTGCCATTGTTTCCCTCCTGCTGCACCGAAAAGCTGCAAACTTTCCAATTTCTTCTGGCACGCAGAAGCAGCTATGATTAAAGCCATGCGAGTTCGGTGGTAACAGCTGACACATCCATTTCTGATCACAACTTCTGTGGGCAGCCTGCCTCTCACCCTCTGTTCGGTAAGGAAAAATAAGGGTTCTTCCCAACAGATAAAACTGTGTCAGCTTGCACTCACTTGGGAAGATGCTGAGCTCTGAGACAGGTGAGCTCAGTGCTGGGACTGAAGTCACACAGCGTCAAGCTGAAAGCTGCAAACACGTTTTTAGGTACGTTAGGATCAGGTAGTTACAAGACTCTTAAAATAAACTCCAGAAGTTCTGCTTATGTAGTAAAATGATATAGTTAAGCTGAAAATAGATTGAAGTGGCATAAAAATGTATGTACTTATGTGGAAAAGACTTTTTCTGTAATCACCCTCAGTCTTCACATGAACAGATGCTCACAGCACTTAGTCCTGAAATGGTGCAAATCTGAAGAGCACCAAAGACCTCACATTTCCTCAGCTGTATCAATATTACAGCTACCTCTATGTTTTCATATCAAAAGCAGTGCCATTATTAGAGACAGGTCATTTGTGATCTATATATGAACACATTGCAGTATACATGAATCTAACCCCAGCTCCATTTAAAAAAAAAAAGGCAGCTAAAAAAATACCAGAACTCAGAAAATGTTATTGAAAATTTGACACCTGAACTGGACTGGGAGGGTGTACTGTGACACTGAAACTCCAGTGCTAAAGGAATGGATGGATATATTAAAAGGAGATAACACAGATGATGGAGATTTCAAAGCCAAAGATTTCTCTGACATTGAAAAGGATTTCCCCTTGTACAGGCAGTTGCACTGCCAGGACTGCAAAAGGGAAGCTGTTCTCTGCCTACTCTGCGTTTCAACAGTGCTTAACTTAGCTTAACTTCAGCCACTGGGCCTGAAACTGTCTCAGGCACTTGAGAGGTTCTGTAAGATCAAACATAGATTTTCATATCTATTTGCTTTAGAGTTTATTGTGTAATATCAGGAAAATCCATGATTGAAGTCAGGCTTTACTGGCTGAGAATACTCACAGTTTGTCAAGCGCCCTGCATTTACTGCCCAGCACAACATCAAAATGCAGGACACTGACGTCTTCTCCCTGAGCAGTGAACTCACGCTGCAGCTGCAGGGGTTGAGGGTCTGAGGTCAGGATGAAACAGATTATTACAGAGACATCCCAGCCAGCTCACTCAGGACTGTTCTAACAGGAGGGCTGAGGTGGCAGCAGGTCTGTCTCACGCCCAGGTCTTTGCCTCCACAAGTACGTGTAGAGGCAAGAGAAACCTCTGTCCCTGTGGGCAGAGACACCCAGGGGGTCCAGGAGCCACCAAGGAACGGACCAGCCACAACCAGCAAATGAACAGAGCCAGCACGGTGCCACGAGCTGGTTTTGCCCACAGAGCTCCCCTGTGGCTTTTAAAACCCCTTGCCCACAGAGCTTCAGTGGAGCCCCAGTGTCCAGCGCTGTTTGCTGGGGTCGGTCTCCCGGGTTTTGTTCCAGCAGACACATCGCGGGGCTGCCCTTCCTGCAGGACCTCAAGTCGTGCCAAAAGCTGTGCTCTGCAACTGTGGCACGCTCCAAACCTCCTGGAGGAGGCACAGCCCAGCCCAGCCCAGCCACTACGATCTGTGGAGTCCACGCAGCAGAGCCCTCCGTGTCTCCGTGCCGGCCCAGGCGCCAGGGGCCCTTGGAACAGCACCAGGGCCCTGCAGACAAACACACCCCCAGTGAACTGTTAGAGCTCCTTCTTGGAAGGGACTTCTGCAGAGAGAGCGAGCAGGGTGAGATGCCATCGGTACAAATGTGTCACCAGCAGCGCAGAGGGACGTGCAGTCTGTGGCGGAAGCAGCGTGTGAGGCAGCGCACGGAGATCGGCTCTTCTGAAACCCTTCCAGACCTGCTGGCTCCTGGGCAGTGCTTGAGTTAGAACTTAAAAGCAGCAGCGTAAATGGACAAGTCCCACTGCGTGGCTTTTTTGGCAAACTGGGTTGGTTTGAATGGAATGGAGCTCAGTAATCTGCCCTGTTCTACCACGGTGCTGTTCAGAACCCCGTACTCCATCTCCACAGAGTCACAACAAATAGCTACCACTGCCCTTTGGGACTCAATATTCAAACACAAATAACTCATATGAGACGAATTTTTTTTTTTTTTTTGCTATATCAGAATGAAATGGCACTGCTTAATCTTTTGCTGGTTGAATTCAGTGTTTGGCTTTTAAAATAAGGGCACGCTCAAGTTCCTACATTCCAGGAGCACGAACAGCAAGCAAAGTGCTTGCAAAGCAGCTTTGCTGACTGCACCTGCTGGGGTTTGCTGTGAGGCATCACTCCTGGGGAGCGTGTGCAGCAACAAAAACACCCAAGTGCTGGGGAAAATTCTGTCTGCATCATCACAGCTTTTTGGATTTTTGTAATTTTATTTTTGTGAACATGAAAACACGTTTATAGTATGTTTACAAACATGCGTGGATAATTTTCACGTGCTGCCTTTGAAGAGGGATGAAGGAGGTTAACAGGGGAGGGCTGAACAACACCTGCTGGTTTCATACAAGATGCTGAAGGTGATGTTTCTTGCATAATATATCACCTGTAAGAAACTGAATGAGGCCCTGAGATGGTTTTGAGGCTTTAAATGAAGCAAGGTTAAAACAGTGCAGTCATGTTAAACGTGTTTTCTGTCTCTGCACACACTTATAATTCTTCTTTTCACTTTCATAAACACAACTTTGAACAACAGACATGCTCTAGGACCACAGCAGAGACAGTATAAATAATACAAATAAAATTCTCCATACAGAAAAATAAAGGCAAGGTTAGTTTTTACTTCCATCTAAAACTTACCTGTCTGTCCTTAAATCACTTTACAGGACATGAAGAGCCGTAAAAGTTGCCACCTTTCTGAACTTGGGAGAAATGTAGAATGGGTGCATAACTTTGTGCAGCACAAAGGGATCTGGGTTCAGGTGATGCTGTTCCCATCTCTGCCAGAGAGCTGCAATATAATGAACAGTTCAAAGGTGTCAGAATCTGTAGTGAGATTAAAGGCCAGGAGCAGTACATACAGCTTGTAAAAAAGAGAAAAAACAGACAAAGCTGCTTCCTATCACCTGTTGGATCTGGTAGCTTTACAGCCCTGTCTTCTGTACAATTTTAGCTCTCAAGAGCAATTTAATAATTTATTCTGGATCTGATATCCAAACCTGGAGATCCTATGAACAGCCTCTCTGACTGTTTCAGAAGGAGCAGATTTCCCAGCACTGGAGGGTTGGATACCCTTCAGACTGAGCTCCTATCAGTACAGAGGCTGCTATTTAAAAAATCAGAAACCAAGAATTTTCAGTCTTGATCAACACCCAGCAGACTCCTTTGTTTGAACCTTTAATCCCACCATTAGGCACAAAATTCTGTTCAAATAAGGTGGGTTTGGACATTCCACCTTTTGCCTGTTTTAAATTATCTTTATAAATCACACGAAGAGTTACTGTCCAAGAGGAACCTGACTTCCACCAGCCTGGGTGTAGCACCCACTCCTCTGCAGGTACCACTTGCACAGGTTTGTTCTGTGCTACTCAAGTAGCAATCTGTCAAACACCCTTCCCTAACGATATATTAAATATCAATATAAAGAACACAAACCATCTCGCTTCTCTGCATTCTCAGTGTGTGAGGTTTTGCTGGTTTATTCCAGAGGAGGCAATGCTCCTTGGAGAGCAGGAGCGTGGATACAGGGTGTGGCATGGCTGGATGACCCCAGCCTGCAGAGGCACGGTGGCATTAAGGTATATTTTGGGGTTTTTTTCCCTGCTAGGGCATTCTCTTTGCTAGGCCAGGCTAGTGGGTGACAGCCTTATGTAGGCACAAATTTAACTGCTGATTTGGATCTTTACAGATGCTTTTTCTATGCTGTTTAGCCCAAATAAAGCAAACCCAAAGGAAGAAGGAAAGGCAGGGATACTCAGTTGTTGCCCTGATTTTCACAGTTCTTCAATGTTTTTAATGCTGTAGGTAGAGTTCTCACACACTTTCTGCAAACATAAGCCATGTTATGCTGACCATGCCTGGATGTTTTCATTCTTTCTCCTAAGGCGGAGAAGTTTGATGGATTTTTCCTTTGACCTATGTGGTTGAGGGGTGGTAATTTCACCCTCCAATCCACGGTGTTTTCTAAGAATGTATAAATAAAAGAGTGTGGGTCCTTTCTGGGCCCTTTTGGCACCCTGTCCTGACAGCTGGCCTGCGTGTGGTTCTTCCGTGTCCAAGTGCGACACTCGGTTGCAATGCGGAGCAGAGTTTACTGCACTATTATCGCCCCAGGCACGGCTGGAACAGATTCACTCCTGCAGTGTCCTGCCACCCTGAGTCTCTCCTGCCACCCTGAGTCTCTCCTGCCACCCTGAGTCTCTTCTGCCCCCCAGGCCAACACCCTGTCACCCTGTCACCCTCAGCATGTGCCACCAACCCCTGCTGGACACGACTTAGCAAAGCCACGAGCGGTGCACGGCCCCCAGGGCCCAGCGGGGTCGGGAGAGGGTGGTGACACTCGGGCCCCACGTTCTGCGTGGCCCCAGGACCCCGAGCTGCCCCCGAGCCTCTGGCTGAGCTCACAGCTCGGCAGGGAGTGGTGGCTCCCACTTCTTGCACCCGCTGCACTCCGAGTGCCACAGCCCGTCACTGCTGTCAGCCGCCAGGCACCGTGCAATCTCTTCTGCAGAAGCTAATCTCTTTACAGCAGCATCTATACATAAATTAATGAAAGATCAGAATATAAAGATGTTCATTTTTGATTAGTTGCCCATTTACAGAAAATTCAGTTAAAACTGTTTAGTTTTATCATCACTAGACAAAATAAGCATGACAGGATACTTTAGCCTCTGGATTATGTAGATAACACACAGAAATGTCATTTACATTTTCATTCTTTTCACAGAGCAACAAACCCATGCTTGCAAGCAAATTAAAATTCAGGATTTAATTGGATTTTTATATTCTCTTTAAACAGGTAATATTGTTTTTCTTCTTTTTATTATTGTATCTGAACACTGGATTTCATTTTGAGAGTGTGCCACTGAAGGTGAGAGGCCCTCTGTGCTAAATGGTTCATTTAACACCATTAAAATCTACCTTTCTCCAACACGTTTGAGGATTTAGATTGTTGAATGCCAGCATTTCGTATTGTTAAACAACAGAAAGGCTATGGAAAGTTATTTTCTTGGGTGTATGCATGAACATACTTATGTGTGTGTATATATCCACACAAACATATGCACATTATTTGTCATTATTTATACATTATTTATCTGCTTGCACACATACACTTGTACACACATTTATAAACATATGTATGTGTATCTATGCATGCAAATGCAGAGAAAATGTTCCAATAATTTATCTCTGCACACTCACAATTTGCCATAACTTGACAAGTTATTTGAGAAAAAAAACCAAAACACATATTTTGTTTCAGTATTTCTGAAAACTTACTATGGTATGAAAACAATGGAAATAATTCAGTATTTCCCTTTTTTTTTTTCTTCTTTCTGCTTATCATGAGCTTTACAAGCGTGGCACTTCCTGATCCTGTATTTAAGACCTGATCTCTGATGGTGACAATAAAGTCCAGCCTCTGCAAGTGCAGACTGCAAAGCCCAGGTCTCCCGTATCCCACCGAGGGGAAAGTCTTATTAAAGCAGAGTGAGAAATATCTGTGAGAAAACTTCATGTTTTCATTGAAGAAGACACTGAGAATGGGACTCTGGCAGGAATCAGCATTTTGAGGGTGAGCAGAGGGAAAAGCCACCTTGATGAGGTCACCTTCGGGTCTCTGTGCTGGGGAGGAGCAACACAGTGCCAACAAACCTGCACTTGGGATCTCACAGCACAGCTCTGTTTTGTGACACTGGAACAGGAGCTTTCACTCCACACAAGTCATTTGCTTTCAGGAAAATATCTGAAATAATGAAAATGTTAAATGCTGAGAACATTTCTTGGCCAGCAGTCCTGGCTGCTTCCCCTGAGCGCTCTTGGCACGGTGGGAATCAGGGAGGCCGTTCCTGTTGTGTCCCCAGGCAACAGGGTCCTGCTTTATCCCAGGGTGACAAAAGACTTCTTGCAAATATACATCTTCCCACTCATCTAATGAACACTTCATGACCCTGAGGAACTCGCTGAAGTGGAAGCATGATTCAAAACTCCTCAGTGCTAAACAAACAGGCTCGCACTGGTCCCAGTCCTTCCTCTCCTCCGGTTACTTCTGGTCAGCACGAGTCAAACCCACACCTGAAAACCTCACCACTGCGGGTCTGTGTGGGGTGAGGCAGGAGCAGAAAGGCGTTGCTAACTGAGGGCCTAATTATAAAACTGCCAGGACCTCTGGGAAATAACTGACCGTAAATGTCAGCTCACCAGCAGGGCTGGAGCATTCGTGCTGAAGTATGAATTTCTCGGCATTAAAACCCTGCCCTTCGCACTGTATCATTTTCAAGTGCATGGCTTAAAACTGATCGTGCCAGACATCTTCCCATATCTTTTGTGTTTTCCCTTCCGAAACCGGCGATGCCAGTTTTAACACCTGCCACGAGCACACAGGTGTGTAAATTAAAAATGTGCTCTGCCTCCTCTGTGGTGACCTTCCTCACAGATTACTGCTGCACTTGCATCTACCTGAGGCAGAACCTCCACACATTCAATGCAACAAATGTATGCACAAATATGCAGCAAATCCCTTGCATTATTTGAAGATTTGCCTCTCATTTCATAAGTCGTTTTTATTAGAGATTGCAGCATGAGTAAGGACTTGGAATTACTTTTCAGAAATTAACCTCTTCCACACAAATAGACACCTAAGTAATAAGTCACCTTCGAAAGAATAAAAGTAATCAAAAAATAAAAGTTTGGTGCCACTTCTTCTTCAGGATTTTGCCTGGCTAATTCTCTGCATTCCTTGGGAGTTCAGAATCAAGCATATGAGTCTGCCAAAAAGCCATTTTTTCCTTATTTCTGCCCAGAGTAAAAAAAATTATTAAATGAATATATAACAGGAAAATCTGCTCCCACCGGGATCTCAAGTCCAGCTTTGTAGTCATCAAAGCTTTGCCTAACTCAAATTACTTTGACATAACTGTCAAAATTTGCTCTTCCCTGCTGATTCATCTCAGATGTGTGGCATTTTTCCCTTCTGATTAGCCCAGAGATGGGCCTGGCCAGCCTCCCTCACACGTGGTTCCAGCACAGCTCTGTGCAAGGTGGGGCAGAACCACAAACTGCTCTCCCATCCTCCTTGCCAGCCTCACGCTCTTCTGAGACCTCCAGAGAACACAGACGTGAAAGAGGCCCACAGAAACAGTCACAGAGAAAGTAATTTTTCATTTTGATTGAGTTTTCTAAGCACTTTTTCCCCCTCTCCCTTTTTATTTTGTTTTTGCTTTTAATTAAAAAATTTTCTGGTATCGTAATAAGTCAAAGTTCTCTTGAAAGCACAACCTCCTATGAAGCTGAAAAGTAAAACACAGCTGGCAAGAGAATCTTTTTAATTTGTATCTCTAATGTGCTACTTGGAAATCCCCAGTGACAGCGCTGATCCGTGCCACGATTAAAAACCCCAAAACCAGTGACGGGTACTGGGATTCAAAGGTCTGTTGAAATTAAATAGAAACTACAGAATTCTCTCGCATTTGTAGCGTTCCTTGCGCCATTTTTTTTTAAAAATAAAGACTTTCTGAGTATACCCAGTATCTGTTTCTCTGGCTGTGGTGCAAGCAGTTCAAACCAGCTCTTTTTAGTCTGTGCAAGCGACTGGAGAGAGCTGCAGAGTGCTCAGCACCACCAGGCCACGTAATTCCATCAGAGCAAGGGACACCCATCAGCTTTTGACTGGGCACTTTGGCTAATTGCATTAATAAGACGAAGTGAAATTCAAGTGCTCTCCAAAAGGAAGAGACATTTATCAGCAACACTCTGTAGGGCTGGAGGATAGAATTATTTCTGTTTTCCAGGTCACAGGGAGGGCTGGCAAGGGACTGACCCAAAGTCACACCAAAGTCCGTGGCTCTGGCCAGCCCCTCCTTGCCTTGCATGGTTGGGGCAGCTCCTAACCCCAGTGCACAGGTAAATGTGGGCTCTGCGAGGAGCCAGCGGCTGTCAATCCTGCAGGGAGCTGCCACTGATCACTAAAATCCAGCTCCCAAAAAGATTCATGGAGGTGCAGAGTTGTGCAGAGAGCAGCTCGTCAACAGCGCCAGCAGAGAGGAGAATTCACCGCGAGACTGCAGAGCTGAAACGCTTCAAAATGTCAAGGCAGGATGACAACCCACAGGCAGAGCTGTCTCTGCAGAGTTAGGACGTTTCATGGAGAACACATCCCACACAGTTATCCTGGTGGTTGGACTGCAAACACGCTCCTCACCGGCACAGCCAAGGCAGGGCCTGGGCTCCCGACAGATTTTACACCAGAGGAGCTGGGGCGATCCCCGTGGTGCTGATGGTGTGGGTGGGTGAGCACCCAGGGCCTTAGTGCTGCCCAGAAACGATGTGAGTTGTAATTTTGGACTCTCTGGCTCTCCCACAGCGTCTCTTCACCCCTGGGAGCCGCTGCTCTGGAATAAACTGCAAAGCTCAGATACATGCATTTAAAATAAATCATGTTTCTGAAGTGTCATCAGCAATACTTGGGAGGAAAAAAACAACATGTTTTCCCAGTTCTAAAAAACTTTGTGTTGTTGAAATGGTTTTCGTCTTCAGCATCTAATATTGATGCTTAGGGGAAAAGCAGCAGCAGGAAAAGGGTGCCAAGAAATACCATTTCAAGTCATGGGTTATAATCACAACAGGAAGCTGGTGCTATCCTCTTCACTAAAAGGAAAAAAGGGGAAAAGTTCCTTACTTCCTTTCACTAGCTAAAAATTGATTTTATTTCATTAAGCTATACCTTAAAACAGCTGTCAGTGGAGTGACCATCAATCTAACTCCTTGAAGACAGAGAGCTGAGTAAGGCTGGTTTAAAATAACAGAGACTTTTTTGTATGCCAGTGTACTAAAGGACTTCATTCAGCTGTGTGACTTTATAGTTGTAAGGTTACTGTGGCAAGAAGTTTACGGCTTTCACATCACCCCTAGACAAGCCCAGTACAGGCCAACACAGGTAAACATTCTGGAGCTCCCCAAGTAAAGGTGTTTTGCAACTTCTTCTTCCCTCCCACCCCACATCCCCCGAACCAGAAAATTCCACACAACACTCGTAACCATCTCGACACCTTTGGCTCTAAACCCCTCAGAATTATGCTGCAGGAGACACCAGTGTTCCTTGCATTTATAGAAATGTGGCCAGGTACACTAACGAGCCATTAAAATTTGCCACCTGCCCATTGCTGTCGCGGGGAGCTGTCAGAGGCACGGCGTGCTGTGACTCCGCTCTCGCCTGCACAGATCCGTGCGGTGCCTCCAGACTGAACCCACTTTAAAACCTTCTGCCTGGTGAATGGATTAATTTGTAGCAAGATCTGAAAGTCATGGATTTTCCATACCTTATCTCCAGTCTCAAATATAAGCTCGATATCTCTAATGGCTCAGAGCCGGGGAATAAAGGCGGAACGTGCCCTGTGCGGGGTTTGTGCGCGCTCCTCCTGCTGATCCCGTTTGTTGTTCCGCCACCTCACCACCCCACACAGCATCTCAGCACCAGCAGCTCACTGAAGGGACATCATCCTAATCAGAGTTATCAAGTCCATCTTGATTTGGGCACGATGCTGCACACCACCGTGCAGGCTGGGGACCACACGCGGTCCCCCCTGGGCCCCCCAGACACAGCTCAGCTATTGCTGCTCAGCTCAGGTCGAGATGTGAAGGAAAACAGAAGGTCACCAGTGGCTTACAGCAAATCTCCTGCTGATTCTGTGCCAAAACACTACTGCTGCTCCCCAGAAGAAGCCCAGCTCTCCGGCAGATCTGCCAGCTTACACCTCTTTCCTTAAACTGGATCTCAGTGAAGTAGTCACGTATCCACACTGTTTAGAAACTCAGTGCATCGTCTGTTGGACCAGCTCTCAAAGCTTTGTCAGGAAGCAGTGAATGAGCCCAAAATTAAGCTATGAAACATACTGTATCCACTTATTATAACACAGAATTGACAGGTAACAATAAATACACTCACAAGTGTTATAACAATAAATACAGCCTAAAGGGAAAGAAAGACTTTTCTATTTTCCTGTTCTCTGGACTTCTGAGACACAGTCTTGCTTTGAAAATGCTGGTTTAGAATTCATTAAGAAACAAGAGCCAACAATATGAAAATTTCTCCTCTTTCTTCTTGAAAACCCAATCACAAGTACCACATGATTTCAAGGCACGAGAGATTTTGATTTTTCCAGTAATTCTGCTATCTAGTTGTGCTGCTTTAATTAGCTATCAGCAGCACTTAATTTATTTCTAGTGTATTGTTGCCAGCTTTTTACATATCTCTCCCAACCTGTGAAAAAAAATCACAAAAATAGACCTACAAAAATTAATCTTCCTGTTCCCTGTGCAGAGATATTAAAATGGTAATTGCATTCTTTATACCTCTAAAACCTGGTTCTACTTCTAGATACTTATCTGAAAGCCCAATGAAATTGTGTGATAGCAATTGTTGATGCTACTTACACATTACTGGAGGTTATTGAGATCTGATAGCAATCATGATATTGTAAAATCTTCACACAGTGAGGCCACAGTTCATCAGTGCCTGTGATTTTTATACTGAGGGGTGATTACCCAGACAAATAAACTCCACTTATTAATTCTTAGCATCATATTACCTTTATTTATTACAGCACAAGAAAAGAAATTTTGTCATTTCAAAGGTGCTGTACCCAGCTGGCAACACAGCAATCTCTTAAAACCCCAGGCCTTAAACACGGACTGCTCCCCCACGAGCACAGGTCGTGGGCTCAGATCCCACTTTACTCCTCACTGGAATTCACTGCCCACAGAAATCCCTTGTGCTCAGAGGCCCACAGATGCCAGGACGTGGCTGCAGTTGGTCGCTCGCCCCTCGGAAAGGTCGGACCCACTCGGAGACTCGGATTTGAGCCTTACGGGGCGTCTCAGAGCAACCCGTGCTGCGGGTGTGGCACAGCCAGCCTCCATGGGTCACCTCCACACACCAAACACTCCTCGCGCAGGAAGGGTGGTGGGGTTTTGCCCTTTGATATCAAGTTATCTGAAGGTTTTTTCCACAGAACCATGCCCAGAAAAGCTAAGCAAGAATTATCAACAGCTTAGCTGGAGGCACCTTCCTTACTTGCGACCCAGACGTGCTCTCCAGCCAATGGAGATCTTCTGGAAATTCAGTATTTTTTACTCCAGATAAAGTGGTATCAAAAAAAGAGAAAGAAGTGAACATGTTATGCTCTTAAAAACTCCTCTAATATTTGGATTTATTTCAGTGTTGTTCGGCAACTTCTCGCAATAAGCAGTTTCAAATGCCCTAAAGTAATTGCAAAAGAAACCCTATTAAGAGACCCTGATGAGGGAAACTATTAAAACTGAATATACAGTTTGCTCTGATGAATCTCCCTACTTCATTTTTGTAGCAAATAACATAGTTCCACGTTGTTTTTTCCTTTCACCAGAAGCGTGAATTATAGTCCTATAAATTCACCCTTACTGTCAATTAGATTGAATAAACATTGCGTGAGTGAATTAGGAAGAGATACAAAACAATTCAATACCAGGGTTAGTTATGGAGAAGACTTTTTAATGAACATAAATTGATATAATTAAAATAAATTTGCTTTTATGTTCCTGAAGTAGATGCCTTGCAAAACAAACACTGGGCCAAAGCTATCTTTCCTCAGATCAGATGGCAGCTCTCTGGGATTTCAGAGATTTCTAAGGCTGGAAGATGCAGCCTACTTTGTTAAAGGAATGCAACAGAGGAGATAAAAATTCAGATTTTTGTTAAATTTAGTTTTTCTCCCTAGCATCACCTTCCTTTTACAGAAGGAAAGGAGTAAATAAAAAAGCCATTCAGCATTATTTATTCTTTATAGGCTGGCCGTCGTTTGCTCCTCTGAATTCTCGTTCTTGCAAGTTGTGGTGCTCATATGTCAAGACCACATTTAAAATCAACATGCAAGGTGAGAAAAGCATCTTTTACTGTTACAAAATCTCCCTCTCCCTCTTTCTTTGTGTCCCTGGAATTAACAGCAGTAGGCTCACCATCACTTTTGACTGTGTAAGGACGGGAGGGATGAATCATGTGGACCAGCCTCCTATCTGACAGCACACCATGCTTTTCCTCACCTTCTCTTGGGCTTGTCTAGGCTCCCAAGCTGCAGCCCCATTGTCTTTGTCAGGCACATTCTCCAAATCAGCTTCCATTTCAGGAGCTCTCCTTCACATGGCAAAATTCTTCTGGCTGGAAAATAGAGAAAGGGTTTTTTTGTGTGTGCAACAGCATCATTGACAATTAATGCCTCTGGCACCCCCTCTACAGAGAGAGGAATTTCACTCTCTGGATAAATAGAGAGCTTAGGTTTCCAGGGCTGTCAGCCCTTAACAAACAATAAATGCATGCACCAGTGTAGAAGGGAATATAAATCAGAACAGCAACTTGAAGGTTCTTTCTTAATAACACAATGCATGTTTATCTCCAGGAAAAGAAGGCCCAGCAGCTAGCAAACACCACGAAATTCCCACACAACATGGCATTGTCTATGGCTCTTAGGAAGGTAAAACATGCTTGAATAGATGTCGGAACACCGGAGACCTGCATGCTTAGAGAAAGGCAATCACAGCACACTGTTTCTCCCGAGGCACTACAAACTATTGTTCCTTATAATTGCAAGCATAAGATTTAAAAAACCTTTTCATTGCCTTGATGAGTTGGTTTGCAAGCTGGCAGCACACCAACCACTGGCTTGGGCTGTGTGACACCACAGGGACAGACCTTAAATCCCAAAGCACTCGTCTCTCCACCCTCAGAGGATGATGCCTTTGATAAAGGCAGGTCACTGGGAAGCCTGATTCCCTGATTTACAGAACGCTTTCAGGGTGGGGCAGTTCTGCTCCTTTCAGTGAACATATTTTTCCTTTCCCCCTCCTTGTCTCCTCTGATTTTTCAAGGTTATTATCTCAGTGTTTTTTCCTTGGCACCAATTCCTCTGAACTTGAGTTCACAATGACTCACAGCAGGGAGGCACAGAGAGAGCCACCACCAGAAGCTTTCTCCCTGGAGGAGCTTCACAATGCTGCCTATTATGCAGCAACTTGAAAGGCTGCTTTAATGGCACACATCTCCTAAACATCCCTGTCTCTCATTTGCTCACCCCAGGGACCCCAGGCACGGAGGTGGATCTCCACTCCCCCTATCCCCCCCTGCCCACTGGAGAGGTGCACGAAAGCGAGGGGGCTGCCAATCTCCAGGCTGCAGCCGTGACTCCCAGCACTGGTGTTTGGAGGGTTGAACTGGTGGGTTCCAAGCCTCAGGTCAGCCTTGTGTTCACCCACCAGTGAAAGCCCTTAGGAAAAAATCCAGCCCATCTTAGCGAGGTGTTAAATTTGGGGATGTTTTCCTCGGTCATACTCATCCCACAGCCCTCAAATTCAGAGGTGCAACGCAGTGGAGAAGACACTACACAGGCTTTGGCTGTGCTGCAGTGTGAGCTAAGAGCTTCTCTTCTGAAGCCTGGTAGAAGGACCTCCTTGTAGAAACAAACCCTCCTTAGCAGAAGATCCCCCCTGTTGCAGTTTCAGGTCGGCCATCCCCCCTTGCACGGCCACGCAGGAGAGCACAGACACTAAGGATAGACAGCCATAAAATCCTGGAAGGAAATCCACTCCCCCAGTGCCGTTAGTGGTGACAGGAGTACAGACCATCCTGCCTCTGTGCAGGCTGTAGCCCTGCCAGCTGGAACACAGAGCAGGCTGCCAGCAGGCCCTCAAACTAACCCACCAGCCATTTAAATCTGCCTATTGTTCCTTCTAAACTCCTCTCTTCCAAAACCCATGGCAGGTGAAATCCAATACCATGCACTGACTCACAAATAGCTATTCATTTCAAAAAATCTTTCACCTGAATCGTTTGTTAGAAGCTTCTGAGGAAAACACTGGGTAATAGAAAGTGTAGGTGAAATGACAAGTTGAACTGATTGCACACAATAAACAAAGCGCCTGGGGCTCCAGTGTGCCACAGCTTTGTTTGGATGGACAGGATAGTGATGTAAGCCTAGCAGTGGTCCAAGATTACAGGCTACTACTCAGTTCTTCTATTAAATTCACCATGTGATGCTGAGCCTTGACTCCCAGCTTAGTTTTCCCTTGACACATTTGCTTCTGTGTTATTCATTTGCAAGAGAAGGACCTCAGAAGATCTGTCTTCCTCTGCAGATTCTCTGTCTCTGTTCTGGCCCTAGCACCACGATCCCTTGATGGCATATCTAGTAACTCTCTTAACATGTACACAGCTATTACTAATAGCAGTTGTAAGAACAGAAATAATTGTGCATTTTCCAATCTCGTGGCCCGTACAACACTTTGCTGCAGCTCAGACATGAGTCACGTTAAGTCCAAGATCACAATGGTGACATTCAGCCCCTGTGATGAGTAGACACAGGGTGCTGGTTGGCCGCTTACAGCAACAATTGTTGTTTACAAGGTGCTGTAGAGATGGCAGCACTGCACTATTAAAAACATATGAAATCAATTGAATTCCAACAACCAGCCACGAGAACAGAAAGGAGAACAGCGTGGAGCTGCCTTTACAGTTAGGATTTAAAGACAAATCCTCCTCATGACGTGCAGCACACCCACACCAATGGGGCAGGTCCTTCTCCGGCTTTCTCCTTAACCTTTATGGAAGGAGACAAGTGGAAGTGCAGAAAACGGGGACTTTTCCTCTTCTACCCTCACCCACTTTAGCAATCTAAGAATAGCACAGATTGCTTTCACCACTTTCCAGCCTGGATTGTTCCCCTCAGGGATAAATGCCTGCAGAATGTGTCAGCTGGAAACGAATCTTTCCAGGCTGACAGGGGAGAGGTGAGATACGTCCATGAGCACCACGCATCCAGGAGCTCTGAGACAAGCGAGGGCTCGGGGCACATGAAGGAAACCCAGGAAGCAGCAGTTTGGCAGAACTCCAAGTCAAAACACCATAAAAACAAAACAAAAAACCCCTAACTTCCCAGTGGAGGAAGTCAAGGTCTTATTGTGGAACTTTCTCCTTTGTGCCACAGATTATCTTTTCCTTCAGGATGATGAGATCACATGAGGGTACGAAGTGAAGCTTTCTGCAAAACAAGAGAGATTTCAAGCCTGGCTGCACGGCAGAGTGGAGGAACATGTGTCCTGGCACAGCACTACCAGCAGTCTATTGGCAACAGGCAGCTGGATTAGGCAGAAACCAAATTAACAGAGGGTGGAGAATGTACTGCCTTCCCCCAGGGCACGTGGGAAAGGCTTCAGAGCAAAAGGGATGAGCACAGCCACCAGCTGCTAAACTGTGCCCTGTCCTGGGCCAGATGCAGAGACATCCCCCAGTCCCAGCCTTCAGATCTCTCGAGCACTGCTCCAGTATCCTGTCCTGCTGCTGCGCAGGAGGAGAAAGGTTCATTAGGAATTTCTGCCCTCCCTCCGTCACACTCTTCTTGAAACTTCTGCAGCCCTGAGCTGGCTTGGCACTGCTCACGTCTCTTCTGCTCAGCATAATCCCTCAGCTAATTGCTGCATGGGAGAGGCACCTCTTCCCAGGCATGAGGCAGTGCTTGGAACATGAATATTTCATAAATGAACACAGACTTTTCAAAAATTATTAACACATTTCTGCAATCCATGTCCAAGGATTGCTGTAGAATAAGGCAGAGCTGTGCTTTCAAGGTCTCGCTTTCCACTCTCAGACTGATCCTGACAGTATTTAAGACAAGCAGCTACAGGCTTATTATGCAGCATTAATACAGCAGATCTCAAGGATATTTATCGACTGCTGCTGCTAAGAAGCATTTTGAAATGCTTCCTTGACTCCCATTAGATCCTACACTCAGGTAACACTTCCTGGGAGTTTATTTGTATTTCAGAGAAGAACACACTGACCATGTTCACTCTTTACAATATTTCTTCCAGACACAAGGGATTATTTACCCACGCTTGCATGCAAATATCTCATCTAATTCATTTTGTTCTTTTAAAATGCTGGTTAAATAAAGCTTTTCAGGGAAATAGAGTCTGTTCCAATTTATCTTAGTTGAAACTAGGACTATAAATCTCTTCAGTTTCCTTTATTGATCTTAGACAAAATTACAAATATAAATTACAGCTGCTGCAAATTAAATGTTCTAATGACTGTGTTTGAAAGCAAATGCAATGGCGTCAATAACACATTAGATAAGACACTGTGGGAATAGCACAAAGCTACCATTCCCCTCTGAAAGCAAAAGGATTTCTGTGGAAACTCACAGCCAGGGGCTCCCTTCTCCCACAACCATGTTCTCCTACCCCTGATTAATTCATAAAATTAGCTACACCAGATCTGCAGGACTTGAGGGTGATTTGATGCAGCCATCAAGGAACTTCATCAACTGGTTTGATGGACACCATCCTTTCAGAGCCAACAGCCACAAAGAGGGGTGTCCTTGGAAATCTTTCTTACAGAAAAATGGCAGGCTTTGGCTGAAATTGTATTGAGAGCCAGAAAGTTTGTACACTGTGACACCTTTTTCCCGGTCTTAAAATTAAGAGAGCTGAACACAGTTAAGAGGGAAAAAGGGTTTTACCTCGGTGTTTATTGAAGGACCCTCAGGGGCGCCGAAATGCACATCGAAATGCACCCCGAAACGCCCCCCGGAGAAATGGCCCCCACGATGTGATGTGTGTGCAATTATAGGCCTTGCTAATTAGCACATCTATCAGAGATTGCCCAGGGAGGGACTCCAGCGAGACCCCTCAGCCAGGAACCTTCCCCTGGCTGGGCCTGGCTTTGTTTACAGAATGTGTTCTGGAGAGGCCCTCGGGGTCTGGGGTTTCCAGGGTGTTTGGGCTCTTGGCTTAACGAGATATTGGGTCTGAGGGAAGTGATCAAACTTAAAGAATTATAACTGTGTGGGCTAAAAGCACTGAGAATACACAAAAGCTACATAAGAGAGTGTATAAAAGGGGTATGAAAGAAAAAGCAAAAAAATCATCATGGCATCAACTGGACCAAGACAAGAATCCAGTACTGGCATGTGATGCTGAATCACTGCACTCCAAGAGGCAGCACATACTCCACACAGCCCATGCTGCAGGAGATAAAGGTATCTCCAGCTCAGCTCTGCCACCAGCTCCCTTCACTCCTTATCTCACTGGTCACAGGGCCATGCTTCACAAGGGCAAATGCCAAGTGATGCTGCTTCAGGTACGATACATTTCTCATGAAGAAGCTCCTATTTCACAAAGCAGAATAATCATCAGTTTTCTACACCGCTGACATTTAGACCCTTAAGCACAAAGGTATCTGTTTACCAGGTCATGAAATTGCAAGTATAATATCAGTGGCTGTGCTGCGCTTGATAAAGCCGTAAAACATTTCATTTTGCTGCCTAGTGAGCTCAAAAACCCCAACACTGGAGAGGAGACAACGTTCTTGTTACCATCAAAGTACTTCTAAACACCTCCTTTTCTGTCTGTGATCTGTGGACACTCATTTTTCCTTCGCTCCAGCTCTGCCACTCCTTTCTGATACAGACAGCACTGCAAGTATCCAAGAAAACTGATTCCTTTTATGCTTTCTTAAGTTTTATGTGATCACAAAGCCTCTCTGAATAAGCATAGCTGCGTGTAGTCAAGGTACTAACATTCCTCCCAATTCTCTGAGATAGGCACCTTGGTGAGCAGGCAAATGAGCTCTCCATTTACCCAGAGATAAATGCAGGACACGGGCTCTGGAAATCCTGTTGTCTTTGCAGCTCACAGGACTAATTTCTTGCAAGCAGAATTCAGCTGTTTTGATAGACACCATTGATCCAGGGCCTCACAGCCATTAAATGTGTTGCTGCTGGAAGTCCTGCTCGCAAACGGACCATAAACAGCTGAAAGTGCATCAGCTGTGAAACCACAAGGACTCTGCACTCTGGACCAAGCAGGAATTCAATACTGGCATGAACTGCTGGTCAGAAGGGCAGGTCTGACAGACCATCTCAGCCCCTGAGCTGTTCCACAGATGGAACTTCTCCTCTGGGCTTGAAACAGGCAATAGACCCTGATTTTGTCCTCGCTCATCGCGTAACCCAACAAACAAACAAAAAAACAGCTGGAGCACCAATCTTTGTGTGCTGCTTGTTCTCTGGAGTCAGCCAGAAACCTCCACAGGTACCTGGTATCACTGGCATCTCTGCATTTTTGGAGGAAGAAGTTGGATTTTTTTTTTTCTTTAAAATAAAAGCATTCAGAGGAGCTTTCCAAATCCTTGCAGTGATTCAGGTACCACCTTCTGCTTTAATGGTGAAAGTAGTGGGCATCCCAATCACATTCTAAACTTCTTGTCTTGGCTGGTAGATCTGCATCTCCAAGAGGGAAGCACAGGGACTCCTCTGGAGGGCACGGATGGCCTCTGATCTAAGGAGAGCATTTATGTAAACTAGACCTAGCCTCTGACATTACTTTTTGTCCTTTGCTGAATATCAGTTTGTGGAATTTCATTCATGATTTACTCTGACCTTTAGCTGTGTTTGATATTTTCTTATACCGAAACTCAACACTTCAAAAAGAAAAACTCAAGAAAACATCAGCCAGCACGCTGAACACCCCCAGGAAGGGCAGATCTCCTAACGAACCGATAAAAACCATCCCCTTGCTGACAGCCTGGGAAGATCCTCCCTACTCCAACCTCAAGCTGCCCAAAGCAGGATCTTCCCCCTTAACACCAATGTTTATGCTGATTCCTTCTCAAAACCCCCAGCCTTTAGGGTGACAGTGCTGCACACACTTGCCTTTGGGGACATTTTTCTCCTCTCCTTTAACACCAGTGAGCCAAAGCTACCCTGTGTGTTTGCATGCACAAATTTCAGTATCTGCCACAGGAAAATTCTGCAGAAATCATTTGCCGGATGCAAAAGTTCAGCTGGGAATTATCAACATCCAGCTGTAAATGCTGTAATCTCAGTGTTAAATGGCAATTACAAAGATCAGGTTAAATACCTTTCACAATCCCTACAAGCTGTAAGGCTTGAAGTGTTTGCCCTCAGACCTGTAACTTGTTAGCACAGGGTCTGGTGATAGTGAACCAGAGTGGAAAGAACTGATTCCTTACCTGGGATCCCTGGCCCCTCACCTCCTGTCATTTGGAGAAGGTAAAAGCACACCCTTTTTGTTCAAGACCCTCGTGGAGTTTTGCCCACAAAAAAAAGGTGAACGTGTCTGTGATTATATTTAAATATTTCAGAGAGGTGACCAGACTTTGGGAGTTTAATTACCTTAAGCCATGAGAGGGCAGAGAATTGAGGGCAGTGACAAAGAGAATGAAAAGGAGAAAAATGAACTTTTTTCCAGGACAATGGAATGTTACTATTTATGAACCTGCAAGAGAATTAGAGCTGAAATAATTAGACAGAAAAAGAGATTTTAATTAATGATGGTAACTCTTACGAAAGGAAGCAGATTGCCAGCCCTGGAAACTGCCAGTTCATTTTATCCACGATGTCTATACAAACTCAGGGAGACTATTTCAAAGATCCCCGGCACAGGACATTATCCTGAGCTGAGAAGTTCAGTGTCTGATTGCTCACACATCTCGCCTTTTGCTGCAGCTGAACACTGCAACATGAGTAGTCGTTCACTAAATCAATCCTGTGGTTCAAGCAGATCCTTTGACATGGGCCAATTGATCTCTAACAGCTCGAATCAGACTATAGCGGTGACCAAGGACCAAAAAACCTACTGAAATAAATGCAAAGTAAATCGGAAGAAGTTGGATGCTGCATCAGGGTCTCAGCCTGAGGAATTCACAGCAAACTGACCACCAGCTTCCTCCAACACCCAAGTAACCCTTAAAAAAAAAACAAGCCAGAGCAACGACAACAAAAGGGGAAAAAGAGGAACCTTTCATTCAGATTGTGCCATTCTAGTTAACTGCTGATCATTCTGTTTAATACATCATCCCTTCATCCCAGTCCTTACGAGTGTCATGGCTGTGGGAGACAGAGACATCACATTTTGCCGCAAAGAGCAGCAGCTGCAGAATTTGTTTCCAAACTGGAAGGTGAGGAGCAAGTTGGGGCTTTTTCAGTAGTTGATAATAAAATCCTGGAGTAATGAAATATTAGCAGAAGCCTTTCACCATCGACCTTTGCATCCTGCTCTCCATGCTTTTGCAGCTGGGTGGAGAGTTCCACCTCCCAGAAGTGCAGAGCAGACAAACAGATTTGGGGTACAAGCTCCCTGGTAGAAGGACAACTAGCCTGGCTTGTCCCTGAAATTTGATTTCGAGTCCCCACTGGCTTAGCAACCGAGCTGCCTCAAGCTAAACACCTCGCTGTGCTTCTCACAACATCCTGTGGCAAAGAAGGCAATGATTTTCACTACTTGAGCCTAATATGAAATAGATTAAGTCACATGTATCAAATTCACTTTAACATGAGTATTTCTATTACCTGGGTCAGAGAGTCCGTGCAGTCACTCTTCAAACCCCGCTGTTATTAATTCAGCAATTACAGCTTTATGGTGGCAGGAAATCCTCGGTGTTTGAGCTGGGGCTGGAAAGCTGTAATTCTGAATGGGACATGACATGAATTACTGGATTGCTGTAATTTTTCAGCTTTTCATGCACTTTCACTGCATATATTAAAAATACAGCGAGTAATTCACTTTTAATTATGCAAATTCGAAGACAGTAAGACAAGAGATGGATGAGGTTTTAAATGCCTGCTCTGCCTGGCCACCTGGGGTTAGCACAGAAAATCCACCAGCTAATCAGGTAACCTGGCCCACCATGCTGCTGCTTGCCTGGGTGTACAAAAAATTACCTCTTTTTGGAATTCTGCACCATCACAAGAGCACAGGAAAGAAATTGCCAAACAGAGGGAAAGCTGGGTAAAGGCAAACCTCCTCAACCTGCCTTTCCCCTTCCCTTAGGTGTTTAAGGACAGCTCATACACAGCTGCTCTCCCATCTGACATCCCATAAAACCACAGAGGCTTTCAGGCCTTCCACGTGCTTTCTAATTTGGCCATTCTCATCCTCAGCCACCATTTCTCAATGAAAGGAAAAATTAGCCCAACACAGATATTAAAAATAACTTTTAACTAGAATATTCAAACCAGGGCCGTAGCGTGCATCAGCTTCCACGTTCTGCAGCCCTACTCTTGGCTCCTTTTCTGTTTCTCAGCAAAATCTATGGCTGCAACCAGCTTTTATGTGCATGAGTCCACACACGGGTCTGTGAGTCTGTTACACTGGTCTCAAAGATGTTGTTAAATTGTAAGATAGCAAGTGCAAGTAATGATGGCTTGTTAAAAGTCTAGGAGCTGCATCTAATAGCTGAAGTGTTCAGTGTGGTAATTACAGAGGCGAGAGACTGCTGAACATGTGTAAAAAAGGAAATAATTGGAGTAGCAGTAATGCAAAAGCGTCTCCCAGCCTAGAGCAATTGTTATTTTGCCCTCCTACTGATGTGCTACTTACCGAGGACACAGTGGTTAGAAACCAGCTCTCTCTAATGAATGCTAAGTTCAGGTGTTTTCCATCCAGAAACCCCAAGGCTTCTCATCCAGTACATCCACAGTTTAGGATGCAGAGGTAAAATTACTCAAGCACCTTATTGCCTTGCCCTGAAAGATTACATCTGCCTCTTTTCCCTGGAAGCCCGGCAGAACTTTCATGCAAGAATATTAGCAATGCAAATCTCCAGCAACCTACTGAAAAGAGGGTGCTAAAGAAGGTGCTCACAAGCCACTGCTGCGCTGAGTTCTTCACATTAATATTTACAAACCAGGTGGAAACTTTTCATTTTCCTCTAATCTCTTCATCCTTTCCCCACCCGGAGATCTCACTGCTAGTTTCAGTCTTGCTTCTTTAAAGGTGATTTCTTGCAGCTTCCTCTCAGCAGCCATTCCATGGGCTGAATTCTTTCAGTACTTGCCTGGGTGCCTTTTACAAAGGGTTTCAAAAGCAGGAAACTTCCTGAAGGGGAGTGGGTGGTTCAAGCGGGTTTTTTTCTGTCATGTCCTTGGCATTGCTATTACAAATCTCACTCAGATGCAGCATCTGCCCTGCAGCCCTGGAATTCAGCCTCATTCTCAAGCTTTTTGAAACTCATCGCTCTGTTTTGGCATACCTGCTGATCACAGCCTCCATAAATCTGAGCAGAACTGAGCACTACCTTCACCTTACAGCTTCTGTACAAACCTTAGTCATGCATTAGTCACTTGCGGTCTCAGCCACTGCTACCACTCTTAAAATCGTGTTGAATTCCTGCTCCTCGCAGAGTGAAGCACAGACTTAGCTCACTGCCCTGTTTATCTGCTCTGCTTTGGCAAAGATGTGTTTTGTTGGGCAGGGGAAAGGCCATTTCAGTCGCTCAGCAGCACGGACCCCCAGCCCGCTCCCTGACTGCAAAGCCGTGGGGGGACCTCTCCCTCGGCCCCATCACGGAACGCTTGTGGCTAACGCGGCACAGCCCCCGAACGCTCCGTGTCTTTGTGAACCCACCATCAAAGCAGCCTCAGCCCAGGGAGCTGCAGGTCTGAAACACTGCAGTGGGAAAGGCAGCTCTCGCTCGCTGTGAAGAGAAGAGCTCCAACTCCCCAACCTCCCAGTCCTGCTAAAGGGAAGCCTGAGCCTCGCTCATAATCGGGAGGAGATGAAGACTACAAAACGAGATGATGGCAGTGTCATTAGGGATTTATTTTAAACTGCAGAACGAAGCACAAACAATATCTTGGCTCGACGGAGATTAAAGACTTGTGTGGGTTCTCCCATCCTCGTCTGATCTCACCGTTACGTAGTGATGGTTCTCATAACTCTTAATTTTAATTCTGCAGTACACCAATTTTAATTCTGCTGCCAGTTCCACCAACCAAAGACTGTACAAAGACCAGCTTATAATGAGAGTCAGTTTAACCCCACTTACTTTCTTCCAGTCAGAGGTATCATGGAGATCACTCACAAACTTGGATGTTAAGTAAAGCAGTTAATTGTGCTGCTGCACCGGGTTTAGACATAAAAGGCAGAATTAATCACAGGTTTAAAAAAGAGGCTTAGAATAGGAGTTCTGTATGCAGAAAAAAGGTTAGCATGAGTTAATGTCAGCTTGTAAATAGAAAGCATGGCTAATATTTGGTTAAAAGATAAGAGTAAGAGTGCTTGCTATTGATCTGAATGACCTATACCTATGACAGACAGAAAATAAACATTTTGATGAAAAGAAGTGGCAGAAACACCAAGGCTGACTCTTTGTGTAAAGTAGGGTTCTTCTGAGCAAATATGGCTATCAGACTGGAAATACCCATTTCTGTGCTCGTCCCAAAGGAATTCTCATACAGTTCAGAGACCAAAGAGACCCTTCAGGATGCATCTCATCTCCTGTGGAGCAGAAGTGCCTGGGGGCCTGGCTCCAGTGTGGGTACCTACACCCCAACACTCATCTAAGGGATATGGGATGGCCCCACATGCCTGGACACTGCCTGGGTGTGGAGCCAGGGTTTGAGTGAAACAGCACGATCCAGGTCAGCAGAAATTTATGGGCACAATAGGGCAGAGAGCAGTTTTGCAGAGGGCTGGAGGGCTCTACTGTTCATTCCTGGGGAGAAAACAACAGCAAAGCACACCAAAAAACCACCCTAACGAGCAACGAAAACAAAGCACAAAACATTGTGAACCCATTTTCATCTTTAGGCACCTGAGTACCTTTCCTGAATACCTCCTTAGAGCAGGCAGGAGTGTGGGTCAGCAAAGGTTAGAGATTTTCAACTCACAATTCATCTCTCAGCAATTACACTCTTTCCCTAACCCAGGACAGACTGTAAAATGACTCTATTGTCCTGACAGACTAAATCAAGTACGCAAAAAGGTACGTAAATAAACACATGACCGTTGCCATTTCATTAAAACCCTATTGAACAAAAATGAAAGGTATCCATAGGTACAAACCCATTTTTTTTGTTTGTTTGTTTGTTTTAGTTTAAATTATCCAAGGCATTGTTTAAACAGCAAAGCTATTATAGATTTACTCAGCTGATTTCTTTCTGCCTACACCAGGACCCTGATCTTTCTGACAACGAGCTCTACAGAAATCAGCATCAGACAAGTTACTGTGAAACCAAAGTGTATTTGTGCAGCAATAAAAAAAGAAGGAATTGGGACAATAATGAGCAACCAAACAGTTACACAGTTAAGGGTGCTGCTTTGCAGGAGACAAAGTGACTGTTCTGAACTCTGAAGTGCCAACGTAATGAATCACAAGAGCCCACTGAAATGAGGGCAAACATATAAATTCTTCTTATTTCAATATGTACAAATAGCAAAGCAATTTGGGGCTGTTAACCTCCACAGCTTGAGGACAATATGTTCATCACTATTGCATAGCACTTCCTTCTTCAGAAATTCTCTGCTGATTGGTTTTGGTGTTGCACTGAAGCACAATGTATACCTGAGAGGATGCTCAATACCAGACAATGCTGAGCAGCTCATAAAAGAGTGGACAATTTTTTAAAAAGTAACTAGAAAAGGAAGCAAGCCGCTACATTATTGCTGACAACACAGGTTATAAAAACACACTAAAAATATTTTGATTTTTGCTTCTGCGTGGATTTCATAGCTCCTCCTTTTCTAAAGAGCTCAACATTTATGAGTTTTTCTCCTTCATCTGCACTGCATTTTCATCTCTACATCCCCTACCTCCACAGCTGCACCTGAAGCCCACCTATTTCCAGCTTCTCTGCTCTTTTCTGAGTCATAACCAAGCTTCTGTCAAAGACATCCAGCTGCCAGCAGCTAAATTTGACTGGAAACTCATTTGAAGAGCAGGTGCAGGTGGCCAGTGTGAGTTTGGTGGGGTTGGCAGGGCACACGCCGCTCCGGGTGACCACAGTGACCACTGCTCTGTCCTGGGCAAGCCAAGTCATCTTTACTTACGGCTGGAAAAACACTTTGGCCAGTGCAAATTTCTCCTACACATTGATGCCATGATGATTTTTTGCTTTTATACCCCTTTTATACACTCTCTTATGTAGCTTTTATGTATTCTCAGTGCTTTTAGCCCACACAGTTACAATTCTCTAAGTTTGATCACTTCCCTCACACCCAATATCCCGTTAAGCCAAGAGCCCAAACACCCTGGAAACCCCAGACCCCGAGGGCCTCTCCAGAACACATTCTGTAAACAAAGCCAGGCCCAGCCAGGGGAAGGTTCCTCGCTGAGGGGTCTCGCTGGAGTCCCTCCCTGGGCAATCTTTGATAGATGTGCTAATTAGCAAGGCCTATAATTGCACACACATCACATCGTGGGGGGCCATTTCTCCGGGAGGTATTTCAGGGTGCATTTCGATGTGCATTTCGGCGCCCCTGAGGGTCCTTCAATAAACACCGAGGTAAAACCCTTTTTCCCTCTTAACTGTGTTTAGGTCTCTTAATTTTAAGACCAGGAAAAGGCATCACCGACCCTGAGGGGTGACAGGCTGCCATAGTTTCCTGCTGCCACCCCTGTGGAGGAGGTCAGCCACGAAGGGAGGCAAAGCAAGGTACTTCAGCGCTATCCCGGCAGAAGTTGCGCACCATAAATAACTCATGCATCAGAAAATCACCTTCTCACGGCACCTCTGAGTGTACACAGAGGATTGCAGCCACGCTTTCTCTCTCAGGACTGCGATTCTGGGCCTCACTCGTGCAGAACTCACCCCTCAGCACTCCCCACAAGAGGCACGTTCCACGAGCCGAGGTGAAAGGACAGAGGCCCTGGACAGAGCTGTACAAACAGCAAGAACATTCCTCCTGGAAATGCTTTCTCACTTTACTGAAACTTTGGGGAAACAAATACATTATAATCTGGGTATGGAAGTGTAAATAGTAAAAAATACCTTTCTTTTCAGACCTGTTAATAGTCAGTGGCGAGGCAGGAAACAGGGAAAACACCCAGAATTCTTCAACAGGCAATTGAATCTTTTAGGAGCTACCCCAACACACAAACAGCCACTTGTTTAGTTAGAGGAGGAGAAAATACCATAAAGCTTAAGAAGCATTTTGCTCAGGAAATCACATCTTTCCCCATTTTGCAGCTGACACATTGCATTGCAAGTCTGTCACAGCACATTACCTCGGTGATGTGATGTAATGCAACATTGCTGATGCAGCCCAATCTGATGTGTCTAATGTGATACATCAGGTACAATATTTGGGAAGATTCTTCTGAAAACAGCATCCACAGAAGAGCATCTTTCCCCATCTCTGCCAATTAAAAGAGCCTTTCCAAAGAGTTGTATCACTTGCAGATAATTGCTTTTTCACAGGTAATTAGCAAATACAATTAGTTGTGGGAAAGGTTTGCTTTTCAGCAACTCACACACACACACAAAAAAATGGGAAAACAGATGATCATAGCTGACATGTAACTGTGTTCCCCAGGAGCAGGACCTGAGTAGGTGTTATTTACAGGGCTAGATTGTGCCACCATTAGGCCAATATTTTTTCTCCCCCACAGACAAGTGAGAATTGAGGTTTTGGAGCTCTGTGTTTACAGATTTTCATTTGGGGCCCCAAATTGGAGTTGTGCTCTGAGGGAAAATGACAGTGAAGTCACCCATTTGTCCAGAGATGCATCAAAATTCACAAACAAATAGGAAATATCTACCAACCTTATGAAAGCTTATAAACAGACTGGCAGATAAGTCTGTTGATGTCTGTGGTAGATAGACATCACCAAAACTGAAATCAAACAAAGATGCATCTCTCAGCAGACACTGGGGACGCTGCAGCGAGCTCAGAGGGATTTATTCCAACATAAGCACTGGGCACTGCAGGCAAATTCCAGACCACCTGAAATCCTCTCCTCTGGTTCCCAAACCCAACTGCAGCTATGGAAAACTGCTGGGTGTTCACACACAGAAGGGACGTGGCCTGTGAGCCAGACTTCCAACACTCCACCAGAGCGAGGGTGTTTGTGAGCAGAGGAGCCCGAGCTGCAGGGAGAGGCGCTGGGTGATGCCACGCTGAGAAGCTGGCAGCAGGAGAAACCTGCGAGCAGAGCCACATCCCTGCTGGGTCACTCGGCCAAGACAGGGCAAATGAGAGCTGAAATCCACACAGGCTTTTAAAACTGATTTAAAGGAGGACTTCAGAGGAGGAGTCAGCATCAGCTCTAAATGTTTTCTTTCCATTTCTGACCTTTACCCTGCCCTGCCACAGCGCTCCGGGTGCCCCGGGAGTGTGAGCTGCTGTGGCCAGGGAGGGAGCAGCAGGGCACTGGCACAGAGACACACCACCAGGCCACTTCACTCTCTGCTTGGGCTGATTTTTCAAGTGTAAAATGTAACTCAAATCTCCATAAAAAGCTATTTGCTCCCGAGTCTCAGGATTCTTACACCCAGTTTCAACCGTGAAATCCAATTGGGGAAAAAAAAAAAAAAAAAAAAAGAAGAAGCCTTATGCTCAAAGTCTGAAAATCCTGCCAGAGCCTTCAGTCTCAGGCTCAGCTGTATCCCAAGTGGCATCTGACCAGTTGTGTTTCTCTTCCCCAAAGGTATGGCAGGGTGCTTTGGCTCCAAAAAGCGACACTTTCAAAGCCCAGCACACACACCCTGAAAGTCCAGGTATTTACTGGATCTTTCTACACCCATGGAGCACTTCTAACGAAAGGATCAAAGACAAGCTTTCAGAATTTTGAAAATACGACCCAAAATGCACATGGCAAGTGTACAAACTCATCTCTGAAATGCTGAGCCTGTGCAGACCCTCAGGGTTTCTTCTCAGCTCTGGCCGCTGATGGTATCACAAGCCCCTGTCTACAGCTGCCAGCCCAGAAGATGATGATGATGATGATGATGATGATGATGATGATGATTATTATTATTATTATTATTACTACTATTATTATTCCATAGGAGCAAAAATATTTCTCACCCTTCCTAATCCACCAGTGCTTTCCTTGCTGATTCAGATGAGCTGATAGCATGAGTCCTGAAAGATTTATTCCATGATTTGGGCTTTCTTTTTCACTGTTTAATTTTCTCTCCTAGCACATGTGAAGTTTTTTTTTCCTCTTTCATGGAGGCTTGTATTTAAAATTCTCTTAAATCAGTGAAGGATTAGCAAAGAGATTTTCAAAGGTTTGAAATCTGGTCTTCCTTCAGGAGAAGAAGTTGGATCTAGATCTAAATTTTCCAAATCGCTTGAATGTGAAAATTTATCAAAATAATTCAGAACACAGATTGCAATTCCTGCCACCAGTTTCCAGTGAGCTATTTCAGGAACAGCCTTCCTCGTGTTCTAATATTTTCCAAATTAGGAACTGTATGTGGAGAAAAAATACAATAATTTCTCGCTATTTTAAGCCAGAGTAGGTAAAACATTCCATTTTCACAATGTTTAACCCCTCAACTAATATCTTCTATGAGAAAACATGCAATAACAATTTGCATTTCCTCCTCTGTCTTGCTCCATTGCCATAAATCCCACATGCACAGGATTAGGTGGAAAAAAAAAATCACCTTTCATTAAATACCACAGAATTTTCAAACTCTCATGATTATGATGCAAAGCTTGAAAATATGGTCTCTATATATTCTGAAGCTTCAGAAATGAGCCTTGTTATCTATTCCATCATTTGCTACATTTCACCCTTTCTTTTCAAAAAGACGTTAGATATTTTTGGAGGCTTGAAATCGCTCTGAAGAGCCAGGAGTGATTTATGTGCTGCACCTGTGAATTGCTCCATGCGCCCAACACGCAGCAATGCATCACCTGCCAGCTCATGCACCAACCATTTTATCAGTGAACGAGGCAGGACTTCAAAGAGCTTTTCCCAGCCAAAAGCCCCCTTTGGATTTTTCACATTTTCCTCTCCTGGCATCTGATATTATCGAGTGTGACAGCACGCTGCTCATGAAAAAGAAACCACCCCACTTTTAAATCTTTCAGCTGTCCCTCATATCAATCATTTTTTGCTGTTGTTAAATTCAGGCCACGCGTCTGTGCCAGTGAAATCAGCCACTCCATGTGAAGAGCACGGTGTGGCTGCATTTATTTCTCTGAAGAACAAAGTTCACCTGAAATTCTGCTTTATGTTGGGAGAAACGATGGCACGGCCATCTGCCTTCTAATTAAGAAGATTATTGTAGCTCAGAGACCAGGAAACCTCGTCTGTATCTATTCACTGTCACATCGGTGGCTGGGGAAGGGGGAAAGAAAATCTCTTTGCTGCTCAGGGAGGGTTTAGCAGAAGTTCGCTGACATGGGAGTCACTTATCTGCTTCACTATCAGGTAACAGCACCACCTTCTGCCAACAAGTTACCATCTCTTTAGCAGATTATTAGGTCCATTTTCTCTCTATGATTTAGGTAGCTCTCTGAAACGTTTCTGATATAGACAGCAAACTTTAGACCAAAATCCTTAAGGCTATTTTAAAGCACCTCAAGCTGTCCAGAAGAGACATAGATGAAATTATTGAAATTTACTTACAAAAATATAATAGAACTAAATGTTCTAAAGCTAAAAATGGTCTGGTTCAGCAAAATACTTAAATACATGCTTAACTGCACAATACCTAAATAAATCCTCAAAACTTTTCCTGCTGAAGCAGGGCCTGAAGTGCCATTGCAAGATTACCAGTCTTGTTCCTGAACACTTCCATGGCATTTTCAACAAGATTCAGGAAGCCAGGCAGGACCACAGCACCTGGCTTAGTCTGAAAGCAACATTTGGTTCTTATTTTAGCTCTCACCCTATGTCAAAGGAGAAATGACAGAAGCAACAACGGAGAAAAACGGAGCTCCCAGTAAGAGAGGCACGAAAGGGACAGGTCTGTCCTGCCCAGGGTGGAGCTCAGCTTCTCCCCTCTGGAGGGGCAGGGGAGAAGGTGCCAGGCTGCAGGTGGGACCTGTGAGCCCAGATCGGTGCCCCTGTGGCACACACCCGGCGTGTTTGCTCAGAGAGCTGCTGCCAGCAGCCCACAGGGCCACACACACCAAGAGGCAGCTGCTGACAAGGCGTGGGGTGACGGGACAAGAGAGAATGGCTTTAAGCTGAAGGAGGGAAGATTTAGATTAGTTATTAGGAGGAGATTCCTTTTGAGAGGGTGACAGGGCCCTGGCTGAGGCAAAGAAGGGGTGGATGGGCAGTGGGCAACGTTGAAGAAAGACTGCAGGGTGACTTGTCTCAAAGCCAGCAGCTGTTTCCTCAAGCCCTCCTGTCCAGAGAGCAAAACCAGCGGCAATACATCTTCCTGTCCCCATTCTTCTCTGCTTTCACTTCCCACGACAGGGATGGCAAACACACCTGACCATGCTGGTGGTGGAGAATTCAACTCTGGGTAACGAGCAGCCCTGCTGGGAAGCCTGGGACAAACTCTGCTTTCTGACCTCGCAGCTGTACGGAATGCCGCGACCACCTGGTGTAAAACGTCGTCTCCACCACTTTCATTGAAATAATCAACTCTTTGCAGTGCTATCAGTTGAAACATAGGAAAGAATTAGCAGCAGGCAGACTGCTGCACCAGCCAGCCATGCAGACGAGTGTACTGAGAGATGGGAAGCACTGCATTAAGCAAAGTAACATCTGCCATGTGCTGCTCTCGTACCCACCCTCCCAAGGGAAGAGTGAGAGTAGAGAGGCTCTGGTTATGGATTTTGATCATCTAGGGCTGTTTATCACACGAGCTGGAAAGGTTTTTTTCCCATGAATTTTTGCATCGTATTTGTAACTGCTCACTGCACAGGCAGATCTCGTTTGGGAATGCAAACAGGGCCTGTCAGCAGGGAGAGGGCTGGCACTGGGAAATACAGCACATTTCCAGGCAAACTGCTGTAACTACTCCTTAAAGCCAGTTCTCGGTTTCTAATAATGCTGAGGGGATTTTTAATTGGGTTCTGGTGTTTCCCCCAGCATTCAGCAGCAGCTGAATGAACACTTTGCGGGCACTGAGCTGGGTGACAGAACCAGGTAACGAGAACTGCAGTGCAAAACGGGGGCATCAGCTCCTGGGAAGGTCACTCTGGCTGAGCCTGCAGAGAAAACTCCCTTCCCTTTCTCTCCGTGTTTTGCAGAGGGTTTTCCATGTCTCCCCTTGATCCCCATGCCTCTGTGAGTTATGATCTAGGATGCTGAGGGGGTTCCACACCTGGCCTAAAACTATCGGCACTTCCACGCAGCGAGGACAGGCGGAGCTGGGTAGATGCACACCAGTCCCCATAGGAGGTGCTCCTACAGCCCCTGCAAGATATTCCCATCTGCTTTTCAGGGAAAACACTCCAAACCATGTGCAGAAAGTCAGAGTGGGGTCTTCTAATAGCAGAAAAACTGCCAGGGAGGAAGCAACCTCCTGCCTTTAGATGCACAAAAACTGTTTAATAGGCCTTAAGGTCTGCATCTACGTTCTTACAGTCAGTGACGGCCCTGCCTTCAGCTTAAGTTAAATGTTTTTAGACTGCTCAGCTTCAGAGGGGTGAATCTTACACAATGTGTATTCTAATTACTTTTAAAACTGGAACTGTGCTTTAACTGCAGGAAACATCTAATTTCCTGACACCATGGTCCCTCAGTGGGGGAAGCACACCTAGCTGCCGCTGGAGCCGAGGGATCTGGGAGAGATCGTGTCAGCAGACACAGAGACAAAGAATAAAGCACTGATGAGCCAATCAATAAACCAGTAATTAGGGCTGTTTGGCAGGTTGGGGGTGTTTTGGTACTTTACTTGTGGGTTTTTTTTTTCCTAGGGATTTGAAAGAAGTTTGCTTATCTAAGTTTTAGAACCATTTAAATGAATCCCAGTTCTGTTCAAATCAATGAAAGTCTTGGAGAGACAGCTGTAATTTTATGTGCATGTGTTTTAGTAAATTAGAGGGTTTAGCCTTAAGGATTCACTTTAGTGTAATCTACTAAAAAGATAAGTAGAGCCAGATGTAGTGTCTTATATACTGCTGGACAGTTGCAACTGGTATGACAGCCTTGAAAGCAACTTTATAGCATAGGCAGCAGATTTTCTGACTCAAAAAAAGTAATATTTGACATAAATCGTTGTAAATATTTTATATTTACAATTCAATAATGAAGGGTGCATGTAGGTTAAAAAAAAAAAAAAGCCTGAGTAATTGGTAACGGGTTTATCTTGTTGTGTTGGTGTATATCCATGGAGAAATACAAGCTGTAGTACAAACCATTTAACTAAATTAAATTCTAGTTAGCATCTGGGATCCCATCAATAAGAGTCTATATTTCTGAGGAGCCACAGTCTGGTGGCAGTAATAGACACATAAAGATTTTAATAGGTAAGTAAATTTGTTTTGCATTTCTCCTGCTACCAGAACACACTTTAGCAGAGTAATTAGTGGTTAGATATCTGACTATAATTAAGAAAATTCTCTAATCATTAAAAATTCTCAGGAAAGAACATTCATCCCATCAGTAATGTTTACTTATTCTGAGGCATGTTCACTCAGCACTAGAAATAGTTGTCACCTGGTTCCTTGCTCCACATAAATCTTTAATAAGATATTTTCACCACAATTAGAAAGTGATTTTCAGGGTCACCATCAATTTGTGATCATTTCTTATGCCCTTAGACACTCAAATTGAAAAAAAATAAAAGGAATAAAAATCAGTACAGTTTAGCTATAAATCCCCGAGCTGGGCTGTGCCATAGTGGCTTTAGCTGCTAGTCCCAACTCCTTATTTATAAATCTCCCGACTCCTCACGAGGGCTGTGCATAGGCTAAGTGGCTACAATAAATCCTGAGAGATAAGCATTCACCCCAGCCCAGCCAGGCTCTTTATGCCCAGGTGTTTTATGCTGGGATAACTCCAAGTGTGACTCTCTTGTCCTCAGCGCGGTTCCACAGGGGCACGCTGAGCTCAGCACGGTGGGCCTAAGGCTCGCACGTGTCTGCTCATGTCACCCTGAGTTTTACAGTTCTTCGATGTTTTTAATGCTGTAGTTAAGAGTTCTCATGCACTTTCTGTAAACATAAGCCATGCTATGCTAACCAACCACTTTTGTTTTCATTCTTTCACCTAAGGCGGAGATGTTTGATGGATTTTTCCTTTGACCTATGTGGCTGAGGGGTGGTAATTTCACCCTCCAATCTATGGTGGTTTCTAAGAATGTGTAAATAAACGAGTGAGGGTCCTTTCTGGGCCCTTGGCATCCTGACTTGACAGAGCTGAGTCTGCGTGTGTTCTTTTCGTGTCCAAGTGCGACACGCTCATCCTTCATGGCTGGGCTGCAGCTGGATCCAAAGCTGGAGCTCGGGCAGCCAACCAAAACCGAACCCAGCTCTCCCAGCATCCAACCTACCGCCTAACTCATGCCAGCCAACCCACCTGTGGCCCACAGCCTGCCCCTTCCTAACAGTTTGGGGACCAAATTCTCATTGAGGTCAGAGGAAGTTAAACATGAACAGGGACTGGTGACGTTGCAATTGGATTTTGGAAACTACCCAGCAAAATAAATCTGGTAGTGCGTGACATTTCAGTTCCAATGGCTGTGCCTCCGGCTTTCTCACTGCTAGCGGGTCTGAATCTTCCCAAATGCTCACCTGCCGAGTTTCAACAAGAAGTCTGTAAAAATATTAGGCCTGTTTCTTTCTGATTGTAAATAATCGCCAGCAATAAACATTTTTCAGAATGGAAGAAAGGACTGCAAAGTCACTGCAAAGATACAGAGCAAAGCTGATTCTTCCCCCTCAGAGCATCCAGCACCAGAGAGCAGGTGATGGGGACAGGCTGGAGAAAAGAGGAAAATAAAAAACCAAATTGCAGCACTGAATCCAGGGGATGTGCAGGCTACAAGAGATTAATTTTGTCAATAAGGCATGGAGCTGTAATTTGGAACACCCTGGAAAGAAGAGATTTCAATTGGAAAAAACCCACACCTTTCCTGCTCACAGCCAGATGGTGAGAGCTACAGGATTTCGCATTTTTGGCTGTCAGAAAACAGAGCTAATAGTATGGGATTTGTTTCATACCACCAGCGAAGAACTCAAAGGCTAACTCAAACAGCAGAGACTAAACACAGAGCCTGGGCTCACCAGCAGCTCTGGATCTAGAGCAACCTGCATTCTTCACAGACTCACACCTGGCAAACACCTGAGTGGAAAAGCCACCAGCAGTTATGCATTTGCTGAAATGCTCCTCTCGTCCTCTCTTTTATTTCTGTGTTTTTATTTTTTTCCGGAATCGGCAATAAGATTTCATCCTTACTGCCCTCTCATTGATTTCTTCCTCAGAGGCAAACGACAGAATTTCTGAGAAATAAATAAATAACCAAATAAAATAAAGCTGAGGGGCAATCTGCATGTAAATCAGCATTAGTCATTGACATTTGAGACTTGAAAATGAGCCATCCCAGTCCCAGCTGTCCCCACAAAAGCTGATCTCCTTTGTGAGACAGAGAACACTGCAAGCAAACGGAACCAAGGATGAATATAGATAAGATGTAAACCCTCTTCGCTTGAAGTTTTCCCTAGAAGTCCTTTGTTCAAGAGCACTTAGGAATACTTTCACCTACTGCTGCTGTTGATGGGAGTTCTGCCTTTGGTACTTTCCTTCCAAGGATGCAGTTCCCTGCAATTCTTCCTGAGCTGTTTGCTCACACTTGCAGCACAGAAGGCGGCTGCTTAAAGTGGGGAATACATTCATTATTCCAGTCTCTGCACTATGCACATCTGCAGTAAAAGCTGTTAAGTTACACCAGGTTTTCTTACTGTTTTTCCAAATAATTCTTTTCACTGTCAATATTCTAGCAACATTCAGACAACACCGCTTTTACTAAAAATCAAGAGATTTGGGTTTCCAACGCAAACGTTACTGGGGATTGTGCACAGTTCTGAATAGCACTGGAAATATTTCATCTGACCAAGTCAAATTGCTTGGTTCTACCTCCTGCCAGTACTTTTACTGAAAACAGAGCTCCAGGTATGGTTCTATGCTCCTGTGAGCTCTCTTAGCTGCTGCTGCAAGGAAAGGCAGGGATAGCAGAGGGCTGTCTGTCCAGGGAGGGACGTATTTTGCCATCTACCAGAGGAATTACACAAAATCAGGACAGGATTTCTATTGCTGCCAAAGCCCTAAAAACCTTCAGCCTGCTGCTGTCCCAAAAGACAGTGGGAGATGCTGCACTGTGTGAGGAAAGACACCTTTCCCAACGTTCCCTTAACCTATCACACATCAGAGAACATCACGGAGCTGCTACCCCCAAAAGCAGCTTGCTCAAGAGGGCCAGCAATTAAACAGAGCTAACATGTTATATAATATCATATCATATCATATATATAACATAACATAACATAACATAACATAACATAACATAACATAACATAACATAACATAACATAACATAACATAACATAACATAACATAACATAACATAACATAACATATAATTCCCCTCTAAAGGGGGATATTTCCCTTCTCTTCTCCAGGAGATATGGCCCTGATTCCACTTGGAGTGTTTGTGGAGTGAGGTATTCACTGGAAATGCTGTCCTGGAAAGAATCTTTCCCTTTTGGTGCCTCCTTTTTGCCAATGAAACTGAAGCATTTGTGTGGCCTTCCATGCAAAGAAAGGTCAGAACTGAAGGCACGAGGGCCTGACTGATGTGGGGCAGGGACAGCTCCCAGGGGAGTCTTTCTAGATCCAGAGTCAGTTTTTTGTACTTATGTTTTTGGGGTTGTTTTGGTTTTTTTTTTTTAATTAAGAATGCAAAAAACCATAGAAAGTAAATCCCTATTCTTGAATACTTTCACTTTAATTACAGATAAAATACCTCCAAATTCCCAAAGCTCTAATTATGTGCATAAGTTCCAGCATAATGCAAGCTTGGTGTTGCTTAACAGAGCAATGAGGTTATGGAAGAATGAAAATATTGATTTTATCTGACAGAGACAAGGAGGGCTCAGCTTTTGGGTCCTTGCAGTGGTGTTATCAGCTTAACCAAGTCTAATTAGCTTCACTCATTGTGAAGTTTAAATACAAATACAAGAAAAGTCTGATCAACAACCCAGAGCACAACCAGAGGCTTAGAAACACTTGGCTGTATCAATTTCCCCCACCCTTTTCCCTTTGCTTGTTTGCACATGGGCAACCAGAGATCAAAGTCTTTTGACCCCCTAAAGGTAACACATTCTGAAAGGCTGGAAAAACCCCCCCTTACAAAAAGCATGTGAAATGTCACGTGCCTGGTACTGAGAAACCTGCTGGGAAATGGTTCCCCACTCCTGGCTTGGGTGAGCTCGTGTTCTTCTACAAGGTGACTACCCAGGACACAAATGATTGTCACACTCTCGGTGTTTTCATCACCATCAGATGGCATCTGGAAACTAATTCTGCCCTTTACTCTGTTGGCCCAGCTGGTGTGTAGGTTCCACTGATGGAATTTACTAGTTTTTGTTAAAAAGACAATTTCTCCATTTCTTTTCCGAATTCCTGCTGGCACCCTATACCCTATAATGCTTTTCCTAGCAAAACCTCTACATCAAAAAGTCAGTTACTGCAGCACATGAAGCATTAGTACTTCAACATGCCAAACAGATCATAGAGCAGGATTGACTATCCTGAAAATAAAAGTGCCATTCTTCCTGTTTTTTCTGCAGTTGTAGCTATTCTGTCATACACAATCAGTTCACCGACTCCAGCACACGCAAAGAGAAACCCAACAGAGAAAAAGAGAAAGTGGTGAGAAAAAGATAAAATAAAATTGTGCAGTGGGCAAGGGAGGTCACCACAGTTACAGAGTGACCCTGCTCTCCCAGCACAAGTGCGCACCAGAGAGCACCACTCTCCTTCCTCGCCCTCACTGCCACAATCCCTTCGAAGGAAAGGCAGGTTTCTTCCCAGAACAGAGGCAGGATGAGCCTGGGAGCCTCCTCCCTCCCTGTCCTGCAGTGTAACCCTGGCCAAAGCCATCACGAACCCACCCCTCCATGTTAACCCAGGCTGAGAGCACTTGCAGCACCTCCTGTCTTGTTCTTTTCCCAAGAACCACACAATCTGCACGTGATCCCTGCCCTACCTAAAGCAATCTATGCTGCTTGTCAACGAATTTTCACATTTTAGGTTTTGAAAGCACAGTTCTGCCAACATTTCCATGATGCTTCGCTCCTTCTTCTTTTTCAGTTTTATTCATGAGCGGTTCCCACCAGTCACCATTTTTAAAAAGAGGATTTTACAACACAGCATTGTTAATTTTAGCACCTATGTGTTATGCTGCTATTCCTGATATAACCAGTGCTCCTGGAAAAATGGAGAAAAATCCGACAAGAAAAGTATCTTTTAAGGCAAACTAAGCAAATTTCTTCTGAGTTCTTTGGCTACCAACTCTCTCTCTAGCTCATGTGTGAAACAATCTAAGCAAGTCATATTGTACTTTACCAATCACACAGACCACCAGCAAGGGTTTGGCCTTCTGTCACAAGTTACCTGCTGTGGTGGAAATTGTTTCACCTGTATCCCAGATCAGAAAATGCCCAGACACCTGGAACCCTTTACGCTGTTTTGCACCACTCAGAGAGATGTTCATCCCCAATCACAAATCCACGACGCTGTCACAGGGAACCCTGAGGGAATCTTTTGACAAAACCTCACCGGTGTTAGCATCTGATAAATGGCCATATGTTAGAATAATTCCCTCTCCGTTTCCTCCTGGGGCATCTCCCAAGCAGCCATACCTGGCTTATGGGGCTGTGTAATTGCCTGATAATTGTTAGATTAGTGGCCCTCCAATTTGTCGAGGCTGCTCTGGCCTCTGCTGCGACACCAGCAGCAAGATCCCGGTCAGCTGGCCGGGGCTGCTGTCACTCTGCAGCGATGGTGTTGTGATGCCAAGGGGTTGCACTGTATTCAATGAAATACCCAGGATCTGGGATAGAAATAAACTCAGAATGGTCCTTGAGCACCTGCCTGGGAGGTCACTGCACGGGATCACACTGAGGATGGATGTCCCTGACAACAAAGAGTCTAGGAAATGCACTTTACCAGCCCCGAGTACCAAAATGCTGCCAGAGAGGCTTGGGTTTGGTCTGATTCTCTCTGCCTTGCTTTGCTGTTGGTTTTGTTTCCGTTTTTAACCCATGAGTACAGCAGAACTGCCTGATTTGACGTGAAGGAATGCAAAATTCAGGCTCCAAATGAACCTCCCTTCCATTTGTGGCCATGTGTATTACTTGTATGCTGCTTGATTATTTTTATTTCTTTTTTCAAACCCAAGACAAAAGCCTCTCATTTCAGCACCTTGTTCACTTGCCTTTTCAGCCATCTGGGTGTTGCATTTTGCAGGGTCCCAATTTAGCCGTCCTTTATTCTCCCTAAACTAAGCAACTAACAAGGGAATGACATCAGCACCGATTTCTGGTGCTAAAAAGAAAAGCAGTAAGAACAAATCATAACTTGCACTGAATAATTTCCAACTGCTTCTGGCTCTCTCCACTCAGTCACACGCACGAAACCCTGCTCCTCTCCTCTGAGCCACCGCGGGACTTTGTACATGAAGAATCAAAAGGAAATAGTTCTGCAGCTGTCAAATGCAAACTTCAGTGACAGCAAGCTCTAAGCTGGCTGAATCAAACAGAAGCTTCCTGGCTTAGTTTGGATTGCCTATATCCACAAGTTTAACTTTCCCTAACGCTGCTGACGCAAGTATAACTTTGTCTTTTGAGGCATTATGTGGGTGCCTCCAAGTCCACCCGATGAGCCGTGCGGCTTCGAAGGAGAACCCTTGCATGAGAAAATTGTTATAGCAAAGATGGTTTTGGGGCGGGAACAAATTACTTTTGTTGTTTACTCTCTGTCCCAAGTGAGCTCCCAGTACAAAACAAACACCTTCCACCTGCCTAAGGAAGCTGATTTTCGTCTGGCTGAGGCAGCAGCACTGTCGCTTCTCTTGCACTAATGAGCAAAAAAATGAAGAAAAAAAGAAACTGGCTTCTGAATGGAAAGTGAGTCAAAGAAAGGACATGCAGGAGGGTGAACACAGCTCCCACAACAGCTATCCCCTGCCAAGCCCCAGAAGGAGCAAAACAGCTGCAAGAAAAGCCAAGCAAGGAGCCAGGTTTTGATGAAGTGTCTGTTGGAGACTTTTTTTTTTTAATTCATTTCAGAAGTTGTCATCTGGGTTATGAAGCTGAAACTGAAGGGAACCTTTTGAGTTTTTTCTAACAGTAACAGCTGCTCTTGCTAGCAAACACCTGCACTACCCAGAGATTTCTGGTTACCTCTGTGGCTGCTGCTACCAGAAGTAAGAGTAAATAGCTTGGTAGAGTTCCAGAAGAAATTAATTAATCTCATTTTAAAAAATAAGGACCAGCAGTTTGGCTTAGAAATATTTGAGGTTTTGCCTGTTTTCTTCTGGCTACTTTTTGCCTGCCTTTGGCTGATCAGGCCAGTCCCACTGTACTCTGATGATCATTTCCACGTGCAGAGCACAAATCCCTTGCCACAACTCCCGACATTTGCTCCTACATCCCTTTACGGATCTCCAACTGCGATCCACACATTTACATCCAGCATTCTGCTGATCTCACCGCCCTTCAGCTGCCAGTTCCTTCCTGCTCTTGCAGCGCTCCTGGAGGAGGTGCTCACCTGCCAGGAGCAAGGGCTGTGACAGATGGACAGAAGAGCTGGAGACAGATGCCCTGTTCGTACGTCACCATCCCCTCTGCCCCGCCGTGTCCCTGTGGCACTGCCTGGGGGACATCTGTGCTTTGCTGGCAGCTCAGAGGGGTGAACCACAGGGAGGTGGGCAGCAGACCCCAGAGCAAGGCAAGGGAAGCGCAGTGACGTGGGATGGGGGTTGAAAAGTCCCTGTGCCGACTGATGATGTGATACCTGAACCATCCACAGCCCTCAGGGCTGGGGAACGTCCTCCAAGAGTGGAAAATGGGCAATGAGAACAAAAAATTTCACATTGCTTTGTTTTATTTCCAAAAATATTTAATACTATGAGTAAATGAGAAAACACTGACCTCTGTGATCCAAAGTTCATTTCTGCAAGAAAACCAAAATGGGAACTGCCATGGAACAGTTAGTGATTTTTAACAGTGCAGAGGAGAGAAGTTAGATTATTTTAAATGGGTCATGACCCTGTCCAAATGCTGCCAGAACCCTCCCAGCCTCAGGACACACCTGCCCAAGTAGTCTTTGCTTCCACATTGTTAAGTTGTACACACAACAATGTCGGTGCCAGCTGTGCCACTGCTGCTGGTTTTGATCTGTAGTGTTGCTTATTGTATTAACAGTACAATACACACGGATCCTGCACTGCTTGAACCGGACTCCTTCGCTAGAATCTGACTTGGGTCAGTTAGAAGTGGGAGAATTCCAGCCTATCTTCAAAGGCCACCAGGCAACGGCACTGGAGGGGAAGAGCTCATAATGTATGTGCAAGTTCTTCCCCTGCAGAACACCTTGTTTTCCAAATCAGATGAGTACAAGGACAGAGAGCCTCTGAAATACTCAGACTCCAAAATCAACAAAGTAATTAACGAGATTGAACGCACCCTTGTTTGCTAACGGCATCTGTTTAATTATTACTGTACAGCTCATCCTGGAAGGTGGATGTTGGGTACCAGGTACGTTCCGCTGAGCTTGTTCTGAGTCCTTCCAAAATGCAGTTTGAAAGATGATGGCACAAAACCCACCGATCAATTCCCAGTTTGGAACACTTTCCACGTACTGACGGTGTGCTATTGCAGTCTTTTCATTTTGGTTTGCAACATTCCTGTAAGAGGCTTTGATTCAGACAATACCCATTACTGCTGCCTGCTGATACCGACCCAGAAAGTGAAGGAGATTATATTTTGTATAAGCCTGAACATGAATAGCACCGGTTAGTTAGAGCAGCTGTTGGCAACAGTTCAGATATGGGGGGGAAAAAATGCTGCTAATATCCACTGGACATAAATTACCAGTTTAAAACCAGCACCAGTTCATAGATTTAAATGGATTTTTAATGGACTCCAGCCTCACGATTAAAGCAGTAAGAGGATATGATTCCTCTATCCCCAATGGCATCGTAAGGGCTTCATTGACATGTGCCTCAGTGATTTATGGTTGACTGCCTTAATCAGAGCTCCAAGCACTGTGGGAAAATGCCCAGGCAGCAGAAGACAGATCATGCAAAAGCACTCGCTAATTTGGCTTTCTGAGCAGTATTCACAGGTGTCACCCGCCCGTGCCCAGACTGACCCTGCTCCAGAGGCTGCAGCAAGGTCATTGGGTCACATCTTCCTACGTGTATCAGTCACCTGCCAGTTTTAACACCAAAACTTCAATCATCTCACAAGCTGCCTTTTCTGTGGATTTTTGTTTGCTCTGTAGCCTATACACACAAATATGGTATTGCAACCTTTAGCACTTTTACAATGAACACTTGACGCACCAAACCAGAAAGGCAAAGGGGCCAGACCACAGACACCGTGGTCTCAGTGGTCATTCAGAGTGTGCAGAGGGGACACGGACACGAGGGACAGCACTGACACTGCTGCCACTGCACGAAAAGCCCGACAGCCTCACTCTCTCTCAGGCACGTATTTCCCTGCCCGCTCCATGCAGCAGGTTTTGCACACGGCATTTACTGCAATGGGCTTGAGAAGAAGAGAAAACAATATCAGCAGTTGTAAGAATTGGGGTTACTGAGAGACAGCAGGTCTCAGAGGGGGGAAGCTGTGGTTTATAGCAGCCCTATAAACCACACGGAGAACAGGAGCAAACCGTGTGTGTGGGGAAGGGGAGCCACTGCTGCGGGCAGCTCCTGTGTTTTACCCACTCACTCATGCCGTGACTCTGTTAAATGGTTAAATGGAAATACTGCAAATGTCGTTTTCCAGGAGTTTATCCTCGCTTTTGATGTTACAACCGTTATGGCACAAGCATTTTGAAGCGCTGTGATTTCTTTCAAAAATCAAAATGATTCCCACAGTGAATCTCTTTTCCCCCTCCAGAGGCAGTGTGTCTTATCGTAGCTTTGTCCCTCATTGGTAAGTCAAACTGTATCTGAGATGTCAACTCCTGTCACACTTATCTATGATTTCATGCATGTAGCAGTACAGGATTTTAGCTCACAAGCTCTGTGACTGCCCCTATCTTTTTAGGCTGTGACTATGGTAACTGTTCCATAAGTTGCTTCCTAATAACCGTAAAATGAAGCAGATAGTACGGGAGATATCTCTCATTAATACCCTTTAATTGATTCTATAATCACACTGCAAATTAGTCTGGAACAATCAGGAGTGCTACCATTTTCACTTAGGTGAAAATTTCTGAAGCAAAGGAAGTTAAGTCAAAATAAAGCATGAAGTTATTTGAAAAAGTTTCGTATCACGAAGACAGAAGTGATGAGGCTGAAACAGCTCCAGTTTCATCAGAAATCTCTTGACTGGCTGTGTCAGACCAGACTATTTTTTTTCTTTCACACAAAAGCTGCTGGGACTAGGGATTCACACATTGTGATAAAAGGTAAGATTTTACTTTTCCTTTTTTTTTTATTTCTAAGTGGTTGTTGCTCTGAGATGGTACCAACCACCACTGTGGTCTCAAACTAAACAGAAACTCTAATTACTCTGATGAAACTTGACCAAAAGAATTTTGTTCTGTATTTTGCTAACAGACTATGGGAATTAAAGCAAAGCTGTATAAACTTTCTCCAAATTGGCAATATTCTAGATTTGTATAAAAAAGAATCACTAGGTAATTGACACCAAACTAATAAAGAACAGTAAAACCAGCTTATAAACCACTGTTACTACCCCCCAGTGTCTCAGCACATTTTAGAGGCGCTCCAGCTCTGAGCTACGGCTGCCAGAAGACAGAGCCGTGCCCTGACATCCTGGCTCCCTGCGGGATGCTCAGGTGCACAATCTGGTTTAATTCAGAAAATACCTACAAAAGCACAAGCCCTGACACAGAGACACATCCACATTTTCCTGGCTTTAATGGTGTGTTATTTATTGTCTGTGCTGCTTAGAAGATTTCCTTTACAAGCCTTTTTTTAGCTAAAAAGTGATACACGGGCACCTGACAGAGACTTGGTTTTACAGTTCCTCTCAGGCTCCTCTAAGTGCTCAAGCAGCTGAGGGACTTCCTCATAACCAATAAGCCTGGTATCCTTATCTTCCCCCAGGGATATAATTTTTAAATTAGTTTGCTTTCTTTTATCTCAGACATAAAGTGTACAACAAACAATATCCTGACTGAAATTTGAGTGCTTTGGATGTTTTACTGAGTGGTGAAAACTTGCTCTTCCCCATGGAGGTGTCTGGAGAGAGCAGAGAGCTCGCTCACTGTCAGCTCCACTCCTCAGAGAAAAAGGCAAATTAAAATGCTGTGATCTTTCAGAGACTTCCAAGGTCCCTGTCATTAGCAATTAGCAGGACTGCTGAGAAGTACCCAGAGCTCAGTTCCACGGAGATGTGTCCTCTCCTAAGAGCGGCAGCACTGCGGATGTCATCCCTGAACGCGCACAAGGTTGAGAGCACGGCACGGACTGGTGAGCAGCCACCCCCCAGGCCTCCTGCACTCCACTCTGCAGCACCTCCGAGCTGGGAGCACGGATGTGCCATCCTGGGTTTCTCTCCGGTGGGAAAACAGATGAGAAACACAAGAAAAAGCACCCACTTTGCTGTAGCTAATGGTGGTGTAATTCACAAGCGAGGCAGGAGCTCGGATTGAGAGGCTGATTGACAAGGGGCTGATCATCCTCCCTTCACCACTGCCAGGGAGCACACGAGTTAATGCTGCAGGCATGATCAGAGGTGGCAGTGGGTGGGCGAGGTGCTGGGACGGGCACCAGTGCCACTCTGACAGGCTGTGGCTCTCTGAGTGCACAGCCACAGCGAGAGGCTGTGCCACGCTCCCAGAGCCGGCAGCAGCGGCACTGCTGGAGACTGCAGTATTCACACATGGGCAAGGACTCCTCAACATGGTGGAAAAGGTGCAAAGACTTTATTGCGCATCAGAAATTCCCTTAAATACCAATAGCTAACAGGAAATCAACTCATATAAACAGGAAAGATGTTCACCTCAGTGTCCCCCAATCACCTGGAGTATTTCCCAGACATTGCCTATTATGGTGAAGGATAAACAATACCTTACAAGGTCACAAACTGCAATTATCACATCTCATAGGGCTGACACTGTCCAGAAACCCACAATGCTCTCTCAGCCCATCCCCGGTGACCTGGCTGTAATCCCAGGGTCACCTCTCGGTCTGAGAACGAGGCGCTCTCTTCGGCCAACAGGGCCTCATCTCTCTTCCAGCACACAGTGCACCCCAACAGGAGACCACGGCCAGGGAAACACGGAGCTGCTCGGCTACAACGCTGCTCCCTTCCACAGGCACTCCGCTTAATCCACCTGCCATCTCCTGGCAGGCTCATGTGTCACACACAGGGAGCGATGAGGAATGAGGATTTTGGAGCTTGCCGAATAAATGATCTCTGCTTGAGATCTCCTGATATGCGAAATAAAGATTGAAATCCTTCTAGAAGTTCCACAGTACCCAAAGGATTGAAAAAGTGGTCTGAGATGCCCACCAAGTTTATCCTTTCTCAGAGGTATTCAGATTTCCTTTTCTTTTGTTTTGTTCCCAGGTTAATTATAAATTAATTCAACCAAAAACAGAGCACTTCTAAATATCTATCTAACTAGTGCTTCCTCTGACTAGGAGAGGGCTAGGGAAAACAGTTTGAAACTTTGAGCTGAAAATCCTTCTTTTGACTTCAGTGGTGAATAATTCATTCTAGCACTAAATTTAAACTCACAATGCATCAGCAAGGACCTACAAAAAGACAGAGCCAAGTGGCCAAGCAGTAGCTCAGCCCTGCAGAAGCCTTACTCACATCTAGTTTCTAAACATTCGTTTTTTACAACGTCAGTCACTGCAGAGCACAACAGCTGATCCCAACCGGCCCCACAGAGTTTGGCACAAGCACTGTAAAACCCAACACCCCACATTTCCCCTTTCTAAACACTACAGCAGCCTAAACCCAGCCTTCTGGACAACTGAAAACTTCAACCACCAAAGTCTCTTCTTTATTACAGCAATGTCCACTCCCTCAGCTCTGCCTCCCGTGCTGCTGCCGGGTGCTGTGGAGCTCGGACAGCCAGACAGACACAGAGCTGGCCAGATCTGCTTACACCACTCACCAGGGCTCTGCTGCTTTCACAAGCTCTCAGCACTGATTGTGCAAAACTTACCCTGCAAAAGTATGAATTCAGGAGTCCTTTCCTCCCTTTTTTTCACTGGATTGAGCAGTGCACTGAGCAACCCCAGAGAGGTCAGAGCAGAGCAATGTGCACACCCCTGCGTGTGATGTTAAACCCATTTCAGGGACCAGGCAAAGGGGAAAAGGCACCTGGTCCTGAAAGTGGAATGAGATGCAATCTGCTGAGGTACAGGAGCACTTCAGAAGTGGTAAAGGCACTCAGCAGAGCACGGATCAATTTGCTGTCTTCACTTTGAATACAAAACAGGAGTAGTAAATTGACACCACCAGTGTCACAGCGTGGTTTCACTTGTCATGCACCAAGGCCTGAGGCAAAAGCTGGAGGATTGCCCAAAGACAGACTCACAGAAGCACAGTAGGACCATAGCATTAAGTAAGAGGATTTCAGAGTAACGTAATAGGACTGTTTTTCAGAAAAACAACACTTTATGGATATGAAGCCTGTTTGCTATCCAGTAACAGCCTTGAGGGGGGTTTCTGAAATACACTGGCTCAATGTGCTGAGTACAGCTTTCCTGGCTGACCCAGACACTGCACAAACTCCAATCCAGTTGCAAATGACCCAATATTTCATACCACTTTCGACTCAAATATATATTTCATGGAGACAAAAAGTAAATTAACAGTCAGAAACATTTCTCCACTGTGTAAGTGAGGCTGCACTTGTGAGGAATCTCGTTTAACTGACTCCTAGGCATAAGATGAGCTCCTCAAGCTGCTGCTGTGCATCTGATCCCACAAGGTTTCATGAATTCCTAAGCCAGAAGTCATATGAGCGCCAAAGAATGGAGGTCCCAGATTGTGGGACGTTCCCTTGAGCATCTTGGAGAAAACCAGTTAATCTTTCAGAGATTCAGTTCACCAAGAGTTAAATGGAGATTCGATTCTTTTGCCTCATTTTACTATAGATGTTTTGTGTAACTCAAAAAGATATGAAGTCACAAGTTATTCAGATCCTGGTACAGCAGTAATAATATCAGGTCTAAATTTATTACCAAAATCACAAGAAACCTCAACAGTCCCCAAGTATTCCAGCAGAGTATATAACTATCTAGGAGTGCAGCAGAGACAGTAATTAAAATAAGAAAATGAAACATGAATTTCAGCAGCCAATTTAAATGCAAACTCTTCAAACGTGGTGCACAGAAGCATCCTGCAAGGGTCTGGGAGGCTGGCAAAGCGGATTAGTAAATGCAGGCAACTGCACTGCCATGACCAGAGCATCTCATCTGCTGTGGAAATGCAAAGCCATCTGGAGTGACAAGCTGGAGAGAGTAAAGGTCCCCCAGGCCTCTGCCAAGTCTCTATAAAGTGCTAGGAAAATGATAAAACAGAATATGAATCATTTAAGAGCAAAACTATATTAAGAAATGAGTAAGCATCCACTCATATTTAAACTGAGGGGATGAGAATAACGTGGTCAATGATTTAGTGCAGGTCAGGTTAGACTGAGAAGTGGGTCTGGTTTTTCTGCCTTTTAAGCACTACCTCTGAAGGGCAGAAAAGTACAAACTCATGCTACTTCCTAACTCTGACCTGAGCTGTTTACTGATACACAACATTCCAGCCAAGGCAGTAAGATCCAGAAAATAAAGGGTGAGATTTTTCCAAAGGTTTTACAAATATTAATGTTCAGCAATATTTGGGCTTCTTGTAAAAATCCGGCTCACGTTTGGGATATTAACTGACATGACTGTTCCAGAATAAATCCACAGAGAAATAAACTTTCCTTTATTTTGGGTAGATGCCTTTGTCCATGAGGACACTGGAAGAGAAAAGGTGATGCTCTGGAACACCACGGCCACAAACATTGGGATAGCTTGGAAAAGGCTTGTTTCCTGGTGCAGGTTGTAGAGACGAGGCTTAAACTCCTCAGGCACTTCTGGCCATTTCTCACAAATGTCCTAGGATCCCTCACCAGGACTCTGAGATAATTATCAGAGCCCTAACTGCTTAAGCAGCCCTTGCAGACAAGACCACAACTTCAGCCATGAATTGCTGCATCCCACGGCATGCAAACACTATTTGTGGAACCAAAGGACACTGCTGGGAGACACATGGACTTGTTGGTAGTCCCATGGACAAGCATTTGTCTTCTCTGCCTCCTGGTGCAACTGCTACACAACCCCTCTCTGCTTCTGGTAAGGCTTTGCAGCAGCAAGGCTTTCACCATGTGAAAGCTGCAGGTTCTCTTTCTCAGAGGAAGGCATGGCAGAAAGGCTGTACCCACAAAGCAAACTGCAAAGAAAAATTATCACAGCTGCCAGCAGAGGCAAGAAGGGCTTCACACTGCGAAACCTCCCAGTACGTGGAGGAATGGACACAACCAGACTGTGGGCCCCAGCTGGGACTGCTTCCCAAGGAAAAGGTGTCATGGTGAGGAGGGGCATGAAAAGTGAGGCATAGTCTATATTAAAAACAAGTAATCTGCAACAATCAGCAGGTCTGCAGCACTGGAAGGAAGTCTCAGAATTCGGCAGCACGGGAAGGACTGACTGCAAGAGGAAAAAACCTCAGGGGAGATCCCCCTTATGCAGGACTTCACCAAAATCCTGCCAGCATCAGCTCCACAAACCCTGATCGCATTTGCGTGGTGCAGCACAAATCTGTTCCACCATGCCCAAACTGCCAAGGGACGGTGCCAGCAGAGGCAGGAAGGCGGCTGGACACAGCAGGAGCCTGGGGCTGGGCACAGCCCTGCAGCCTTGGGGCCCCAGAGCCCAGCCCTGGGACGCACGGGGCCTGGGGAGCGGGCAGGCAGCAGCGCGAGAGACAGCCAGGACCAAAGCTCGCTCTCTCTTTTCCTCCTGCCAGGGACCACAGAGGTTTGATTTCTCCTCCTGGTAACCTCAACAGCACGGATGCCACAGAGGGATCACGGGCTGCAGGACCCAGCAGGGCGGATCGGGGGCCTTGCTCTTGGTGCACATCTGAAAGGCGTCGGGCGAGAAGCGACGTGGCAGGAGCCGCGCTCGCAGAGTCCGTCCCACGCGTCCCTCGAGCTTCCGAGCCACGCAGCAGCCCAAGGCTCTGTCTGACACAGAAACCTTCTGTGCGCTCAGTGTTTGTGCTGATCACTCACTGACAGCGAGTTCAAAACAAAAGATGTTTAGTCCTTGAAAACCAGCATCATTTATTTGCCCGCGGCAATAATGACAATGTCAGTAATTCATTTTCTGGGATTTTTTCTTTATTTTTTTCACTTTGGCTTGAGATCTGTCAGGATGTCAGGGGATGGTTTTCAGATTTTTAAGCTCATAAGAACGTATTTATGTTTGTACTTTATTGCTAAAAGGTTCATTTGGAGTTTTTAGAAGTGCTCCTACAACAGAAATTGAAATAGGCTTTTGACACAATCAAAGCACTTAATCCCTTGGGCCTTTTTAACAAAAAGAAATGTCATCAAAATTGATTTTCCAAATATTGGGGAAAATGGTTTTGTAATAGAAAACGGCTTTTTGACAAAATTATTCTGAGCAGTTCCAAACCTCTCTCTCTCTCTCTCTCTCTCTTTTTTTTTTCCCCAGTGCTCTCTGTCACACAGAATAGAAAAGTTTATAAACAAGAACAAAGCATAAACAAATATTCAGAGGACCAGCTCTTTTACAATTGTAGTTTTTGAAAGTACTTTTCTGGCTCTTATGCTGGACTTTTAACACATGTAAATCCAGGGCCCTTCCCAGCTCAGAGCACACCCTGGCTCAGTAGAAAAACAGGCTACAGAGACTTTTCTGTCCAGTGAATTCAACTCCTGGAGGAAAGGGATAAGCAACCTATCCACACTGATCAAGAGAGCTTTCCTTGTGCACATGGGAGTCTTGGATGATATTTCAGAATAATTACGACATGCAACACCCAAAATGCGTTCTAGAATAGAAATATTTCAACAGCTCTTCAAAGTCAGGTTTAACCTGGCCACAACACAGAAGTCATCTCCTGCTTTCTCTCCTGTAAGAGCCCCACCTTCAGCCTCCCACAAATCACTGTGACTGAGTGGTGGGAAAGAAAACAGTTTTCTCCCTTTCCACAACACATACTTTCTTTTTTGCCTTTTTTTAAAGTCAGCAGGTCAATTCTCATCTCTTGCTGCCTGTGTTGCAGAACCATTGAGCCCCACTGGCAGCTGGAGTCCAAAGCCACAAAGATGAGGAATCCCTGGACATAGGATCCCTCGTTTCTCGTGCTTGTAAGTGAGAAGGCTCGAAGAGTCAGGCATGAAGCACTGCTGAAGGGGAATGCCAGCTGCCTTATTACTGCTGTCTTTCTTTTTTTTAGCATTACTAGCAGTAAAAGTAAAAATATAACTAGGTAAGATGTTTCCAGTTACAAAACATTTGAGATAATAACTCAGCCCTAAGGCTCTTTGTCGAATAAACTTTGTTAACCTGCCTTTACACGTGGGAAAAGTGAGCCACAGAGAGGAGGATGATTCACCTCCTTTTACTGAGAAATCCCAGATCCTGGTCTGATTTTCTATAACCTTCCCCAGAAACAGAGAAGCAAAAGGGAGTATGTTAAGGACACTTTATGTAGACACTAAACTACATGATAAGCACATAGGGAGGCAGACAGGCTCATATTTTCAAGCAGCCACTTCTTAGCAAATTGACTTTTGTTGCTCATTTTCACCTTTCATCTCACAATCACAGAGACTATAGCTCAGAAACTGAAGCTACCTGGATCTGGGTGAAAATGCTCTGCATTTGACTCCGTCGTGAGCTTTGCTCCTTTAAAATTCAAGCAAAGTGAAAATTTCACCTAAAGTATTTTTAATTTTCTTTTCCAGGCTGCCACAGGAACACGCAGTCACACCAAGCTCCAAGTTCAGCTCCGCTCCTGACGAGAAAGCTGCTGCAGCAAGAAGCTGACTCGTCAGGTCCCAAATCCAGGGATGGGGGGGAAATACTAAAAATCAGAAAATCAGGTCAGGAGGGGTTTCAGACTTTTTTTTTTTTCTCTTCCTACAGGGAATCTAAGAAACCTGCACTGAAAAACACCTTCTCTAGGATTGTATCAACTCAGCAAAACTGCCTGAGACCACAGAACTTTTTTGCTGATTACTCTGTAAAAGCATCACTTCTCCTGAGTTCCCAGAGGTGATCAGTAAACAGAATAGTGATTTTTAAATATATTTTTCTGCTTGGCTGCTGAACCACACGCACTCTCTGCTTAAAGTCTTCCTGGAGACTTGCAGGAGTACATTTTTAGAGCTCTTCCCCAAGCGACTGCTCAGAGCGCTGGGCAGCCTGGCAAAAAATACCCACCTGCTCCTCAGCAGTTCCTTGAGAACTCCATCTCTTCCTCCTCACCAGTCAATATTCAGATCTTTAGCCAACACAAGTGAGCACTGGAATCAGTTACAGAGTTGTACAAATGTATGAGAGCTGAAGATGTTGCTCCCACTTTTTCATGCTTTCATCGAGATCCTGGGATAGCACCTCTTGTTTTAAACCCTAGTCCAAACTCGGGCTGATCATACAACCTGTCACACAACACTCTCTTCTCTAAAGTGCTGGGTTCCTCTCTGAAAACACAGAGTCCCTCACATATCACTTAAAACAGGCAGTGCTTTTCACAGTGATGAAACTCTGGAACACAGACACAGCTGACAAAAGTGTTGTGCAGTGAGAACAGGCAAACTGCCATTCTGGGCACCCAAACCTCTCAAACACAAACAAGACACCACATTTACAGACAAATTAATAACGTAACAGACACTGGTCAATGAATGAGAATCACAAAATATTTATTTTATGCTGCTGCAAGTGCTAGTGACCAATTAAAATTATACCTCTGAAACACAGGTGACATCAGAACGGTATTGGTCAAATATAAGTCACATTTTAGCATGTGAATGCTTGTCCTCGAGGTCACAGAGCACAAAATATACTTTTAATTACCAATTAAATGTACAAAACTACTGCTTTTCATTTAATGGCTGTGTTTTCTGAACTGCTACCAGCTTGTAGCATTTTTTTGGGAATAGCCTCGAGATGCTACAATGCTTTGGGGACAAGTCATAAGCGGCTAAAAAGTGGTAGTCAGGACTTTGCATGGTTTCAGAACAGTCTCTCCTGACGGGAGACTGATCTGTGATAAAAAACCACAACGCTGGCACGGTGTGTATTTACATCTGAGCCAGCTTGCTTGGGACACACAGCATGGAATTCAGTTTAACGCTTCCACCGTAAGAACACAAACCCCTAAAGGAAGACTTTGAAAGAGCTGGCTGCTTTCTGCTCACCAGTGCATCAGCAGAAAGCAGTCACCATAAAACTCCCCTGCTCTGCCTAGAGCATCCCATACGCTGCTTTCAGCACCCGGGAAATCTGTCAGCAGCTTGTGGCAGGTACCTGCCACACAGAATATGATGTAAATCATGCAAATCTTGTAAAACTTAGTTACAGCTATGCCCTACATTTGAAGGGAATCTTAAACCTGCAGTCATACATGAATTCTGGGAGATTAAAGTCCACTTGGCACGTGCATGTTGATGAAAGTCACCTCTGGGAAGCATTTCTGAGGGAAGTTCTCGTATCCATCTTCACCTTACATATATTCCCATAAATCTGAGTGACAGTAATCTGGCTACACTACTGAGATTCAGTCCCTCTGCAAGGAATGATTCATGGAGCACTTTCCTCTTCTCACTGAATTTCTTCAGCGAGAGAGAAGCATGCCTTGCCTATCTCCAAACAGATATAGTGAAGAACCAGTATTTTGAGTTTCCACAAGTATTTCCACTAATTCAGAGTTGTAAAAAGTGCCTTAAGTGCCAAAAGAAGGCCCTTCTCACCTCTGCATAAAATCTGTTCACTCACAGCACTGTACAGAAGCAGAAATTTGGGATAAATGAAGGAGATAACGGAAAAGAGGAAGAAAAAAAAAAAGGAGAAGGCACAAATCACCAGGGGTCATCCTGATTAGAAAGAGGTAGGAGCACCAAAATTGGGGCTTTCCTGGGATCATGCTGGCATGCCTTTTCCAGCCCCAGTGTTCCTGGAGCTCCAGGCTCTTTGACTCTCTCAAATCTAATCCTAACCACTGCCTGTAATTAGTTCCTTAAGCACCCCCATTACCAGCTCCTTCTGAGCTGCTGCTTGCTTTCCACCTTCCAGCCCCAGGAGAGTCATGGCAAATGTCTTTGAGGTAGCTACAAAAACACAGGACAAGAAATACCAAGTTTAAACAGCAATGACCTGTTTTTGTTGGATTGTAGGGATATCTTCCTAACACCAAGTCTAGTGAAGCCCAGCAATGGATTATTTACAGAAACTGCTGGATCTGTGTCACTGAGGGTTTTCAAGAACAGGCTGTACACTTCGTGTCATGCCCTATTCAGCTCCAGCTGAGTGTGCCCCGGGGCAGACCCAGGTTATGGGACCTCTCAGTGTTCCCTCCTGCCCTATTATTATCTCCTGAAAAAAAACCAAAAACAAAAACCAAAAAACCTCAACTATAACCTCGAAATAAAGCATTTCAGCTGGAAACCACAAGTTTAGCACAAATGCTTTCGCACAGATGTTCTTTCCAGAACACCTGTGTCGTATCTACTGTCTTCCCTCCACTGAGGGCTCCTCAGGCAATGGGAAGACTCAAAACCTTCCTGGCTGGTTTCTGTTCCTATGAATTCCCCAGAGACTCACCCAGCTTTTCTACTTCAATGATTCTGTCCCTGCTGTACCTTGGAGTAATTATACATGACCTTTGCTGCAACAGCTCTTTCCCTAATACGCAGAAGTCTGGAGGAACCATTCCTACCGTCAGAAACTTGGAAGAAGAATTCAATGTCAGTGACAGCTTCTAGCTTAGGAAAGATAATTATGCCGTTAAAAGGCATCCTAGGCTACACTTATTTACTCCATTTCAGGGGTGCAATGTTAACTGAGGAATTTTGCTCTTTCTTTCACTTCGTACCAAAGCAACAGCTCTGAGCTGTCGCAGTGTTTCACCCAGCCATGCCGAGGCCTTGTCAGAGTTCCAGAATACCACTTTCAGAACACCTGAATACACCCTCTTTGGTACATATTTGTATAATATGTGTACAAATTTGTTAGTTACTGCGCATGAGTTTATTTCCCAAAAGAAATTTGCCATGAGCTGCACTCAGCCAAGGAAACTCACACTGGAAAATGAATATCTGAATACTTAAATCCAGCAGCTCTCTGGCATTCCCATATTCTTCTGTGGCATTTGAATATGAATCATTTCGGTGCTGTATCAAGTACCTAATGTTCTTTTAATGCTGAGTTTCTCATCTGAATTTCACTGGGACTTATTAAACGCAGGCTTTTTCTTTTCTATCATGATTACAGTAACTATGTATAATTATGCACATAGGGTAAATATGCTAATTGTATAATTGCAACAGTCAAGTAAATCCTGAAACACAGAGAAAGTTCTTAGGGCAGGCAGGACACATACTGATAGGTGTAACACAACTAGAACCATTCCCTTGATTTCCCATCATTAATATTTAGAGATAGCTATAATTTATCTAGCACCCAGGTGACCCTTCCATTCGAAGGCTGGACAGTGATCCCTGCTGCCATGAGAATGGAAGTTATAAAGGTACCTGTAACAACTGCAGAATAGCTTTGTCCAGGGGTGTCATCTGCATGCTGGAAGCAGGACATCTCAAAGGTTAAACTGAGTCTACTTACTAAACTTCTAAAATCTGCAGAAGACTGACTGAAAATGCAGAATATTATCAGTAATTACTTTGCTTTGTGGGGGAGGTCTATTAGGAAAAATGAAACAAAGATTGTACTTAAGTACTCACAGGGAGAGAAAGGGACAGAAAATTCTCCACATGACTCTGCTTTATTTTTTTGAAGAAAGAAATGGCAAAGAAACCTAAGAAAAGGTGCAAGTTTCATTTCTGCCAATGAATTGATTACTTGATTATAATGTTAATTACTTCACATCTTTTATTTCTCTTACTGCCTCTGCACTTAAACTGACATCTGTCATTGTGCATTTGAACATCAGCCAACAGACTGGGATGCTGAAGTCACCTGGGTGTCCCAGTGCTGTCGTGACTTTCGTTCACACAGCACTACAAACAAAAGCTGGGATTTGTTTCATAAAGGTAGGCATGACCTTCAGAGAGGCAGGGTGGGTGGGAAGAGGAGAGAGGGAAAAGGGATTTATGTTTGTCTCTAAAAAATGAGAGAACTCAGCTGGGATAAGTTTCCTGTTGATTGAAAAAAAAAAAGGAAAAATTTAAAAAGTAAAAGCATCCCAAGGTACCAGAAAAGAGTGAGTGGAAATGATGCTGCTGTCAACAACTGTGGTACTACTGGGAGCTCTCAGAACACTGTTCAAAAACCAAAAACATTCATGTTGCAGCACAGTATTAAAATAATGCAGATGCCCATGGAAACATTTATTTATGAGGCAGAGGGAGACAGGCTGAGATAAAACACAGCTTAGCATCCTGACCTGCCATCAGCACTGCGGAGCTGTGTCAATCCTGACACAAGCCAAGATCGCTGGACTCGGCCTCGGCAGGATTCCTGCCAGGGGTTCTTCAGGCAGAGAGCTCACCCTCGCCTGCTGTGCAGAACAGGGCACACCAGGCTCACTGCGCCCTGCCGTGCCGCAGAGGAGCCGCAGACTCTACGGCAGACGTGACTTCTGCACCCAGCTGGCACGCCCAGGTTCAGTCAGACATGCAAAAATCTTTGCAGCCCACTAAGGAGGGCCACAGTTTTGCTCGAAGGAAGGTCAAGAAGAGGTGTGTGAAGGGCTGGCTCGGCACAGCAAAGGTCCACCAACGAACAGCATCTGGTGAAGGATGCAGCGCTACCCTGGGAGCCTGGTTACTGATGACCTTGCATCCTGAGGCACTCAGCTCTGGACACCTTTGAACACTGAAATAACAAGTTTGCAGGGTCTCTGTGAGTCAGACCTAAGCCATCCTAAACTGGCTGTATCCACCCAGAGCCTTTCAGCCCGCTGGCTCCCGCAGTCACCCATCTGTAGGTACAATCCCCTGGTTAGGGTAGGTGCACTGTACCCCTGCATCTCAAAAGACCTGAACCCATTCTAAAATCACCACTTGGGTCACACAGACATGAACTTTCATGATCCTCCAATTTCCCAGAGACCTCAAGTACCACGCATAAGTCCTCCTAGTCCCTGGGATCCAAGCCAAATTCTCTTATTGGAAACACATACTATGTATTAAACCACGGATCCTTCAGCGTCACTGGCCTATTTTCATAACACTTGGCTTGCAAAGGCCCCAGCAGACAGCAGAGAGTGAAACTGCCTGATGACCTCTGCTGCTGACAGCCCCTGTTGCTCATCTCAACCGCTTCTGATAGAACACAGCACATTCTTTGAAATATTTTATCCACTCAGTGATCACGGGTGAAGGAAAGGACTAACAAGAAATGACAAGTGAAATAACTACATTTCCGGACCTGACAACACTCTTTATTTTTAATTCTACCAGGGCTGGGGATAGACATTAAAGTACAACTTTGACAAGAGATTAAATAAGTGAGTTTAGGAGTTAAATTACATTGTACCCAACCTGATCTGCAAGTTCATTTGGAAACAGAAGGAGGTAAAAGAAAACAGGCCAAGAAATTTGGTGTTTCCTTGCATTGCCCCAAATGCTCTTTTTTCCTGTGTGAATTTTCTCTTGTAAAAATGCACTCATTTCTTCTTAGTGAAACCTGATCCAACCATAAAGAAGCAGACTATAATGATGATAGGACAAGGTGTCTAACTAGATTAAATTAGATAAAGTGAAATTTCCCAATATTTCTAAGAACAGTTTTGTACTCAGTGCAATTGTTTGGGAACAGTCTAATGGATGTTCCTATAGCAAATAATTGTAAAATATTAGTAGCATACTCTACTTATATTAATACTGTATTTTACCTGTAATATTTCTCACTGCTATTATTTCTTTAGTCCCTTATCCTAGGCAGACTTAAACAACAAACAAAAGTGGGAGGCAGTGGGGAGGAGTGAGAAAGAATAAGGGCGGTGGAGTGGAAGAAAGATTTTCCTCCCATGAAAAAATTCAGATCTTTCAATTTCCCATGACGAAAAACCAAGTTTGTCATCAAAATATGTCCATGTTAATTAAGTGTTTTTAATTTCTGCTTCTGCAAGTCCAGTATCACAAGCCAAATACCCAGGTGACATTGAGCGCCCTCTCACCGATCCCTCTCAGGAACCCTGGCCAAAGCTGTTGAGTGAGAAATTATTCTTATACTTTAAGCTATGTATGGGTAGTTCGGAAACCTGATTTCACTTTGCTTTAGGAACAACTATGTTAAAAAAAAACAAATAAAAGAATAAGGATCTCTTACACTGCCAGTGGTTTTGGGCTGTTTGTGGGACTGCAGAGGTACAGGTGAAGCATCGCTTCCAAGCACCCAGATTCTTTCTCCACGTAACCCACTCCTTCACAAAGGCACAGAGACCCTTGTGCCTTGCACATGTTCCAGATCTGAGATTCTTATGCTGGAATGTGCTCCTTGAAACCAGCTCTCTGTCAGAGGCCCCAGCAGCGCTCAGTGAGGATGTCAGCCTGACACAGAATTACCCCTGTGGGGAGCGGCTCTGGTACAACCAGCCCCTGGCACACGAGCAGCCCGAGGCTGCTGAGCTACAACAGCTCAACAACAACAACAACAAAAGTATTGAAAGAGAAAAAGGAACAGACAAGAAAAGATTTCTGGAGTAGGAAGCCAGCCCACTGATGTAACAAGGAGAAGGCTCGGGCAGCCGCGGGCAGTGAGCGCCGCTCCAGGTGCGCTGGCAGTGACACGGCCCGTGCCCACCTCCAGCCCTTCTCCCCATCACTGCCCCCCACAAAGAGACGAGATTATGATTATAAATTGATACCATAAAAAGCAAGTGTGATAGGATCAGAAATTAAGGCAATGCCTCCTCAGTGGTCATGCTGAGAACCAACTTCTGGTACCTCCAGTGAAGCCTGAAAGCTACCTAACGACCTGACAAAGCAAATCATTAGCAGCATTTCACCTAGGTCTTAAAATATTTTCATAGCAAATGACTCTCCCGTTGGATGAATGCCCCTTGCAGAAAGTAATTACCCTTTCTTTGAACTTGCATTTCAGAAATTTGAAACAACGAGAAAAAATGACAGAGAAGAATAAGCACATACTTTTTACGACTTCTCCCCTTTCCCTCTGCTGGTACCACATCAATAATGGAGTGAGGGGCAGGTGAACAGCCTGAATTTCCAGCATCAGAGTTCAAGGAGACTGCAAAAATGTGGTGACCAAGAGGCAGCTCTCACCAGCCATTCCTTTACAAGAGCTCCTGTGACACCCGTGAGCTGACAGGACAGTCCAGGTGAGCTGCCAGGGCCCTTGGGTGCTTGTGGAAGCTCCGAGCTCTGGGGGCACATGCCAGGAGACCCAGCACAGCGCTGCGGGTGCTCTGTCAGAGCTCGCCCCACGCAGAACAGGGCACGGCAATTCCTGCAGCTCGTCTCAAACGTGCGCCCTAGCTGAAGGCTGGGTTGTCTACAAGGTTTGCTTGCTGCGTGTCCCAGCTAAGCTGAGTGTGAAAGCTGACAGGAGACGAAGCCACAGGATCTGGGCTGACATTTACAAGTTCTTCAGCTCTCAGAAGCAAACATCGGCTTGTGACTCTGCGTCAGCAAACCGTTTATTTTTTTTCTGTGTGTGCATCTGCTGAGATATCCTGGCTAAAGTTACAGTGGGTACACTTTCTGTGTGTGCACACACGTGTGTATATGTGTGCATTAGCACACAGAGATGGATTTAAAGTGGAAAGGAAGAAAATGGAACTGTAAATTGATAACTCTATCTTAATTCTTTGTTTTAAATTAATTTTTTGATCATTCACATTGGGTTTGACTCAAAATAACAAGCCCATCTGTCTGAAGAAGATATATCCAGATGCTAATATCAGGACAACAATACAAGACCATACTATTAGGGAAAAAAAAAAGACTATTCTCTACACTAAGAAGTCAATATATCTCTTCTGTGAAAGAAATAAAGTGTGTATCTGCCTCTGTATAGGATTTTTCTGGGCTTGGGAGAAAGCTATTAAAGAGGATGAATCAAAAACAAAGCAACATTTATTGCCGCTTTCTTTAAGGGGAGAGAAGAGAATAAAATTTGCTCTATCATAAAATATTTACATGGTTTTTTCTGTAAATCACAGTAGAGAGAAAATAATAGGACAGAAAAGAAAGATGATGTTCACACAAAGATTCTGAAAGTGATTTTCTTCAGTAAAGTTAGAATGAGAGAAAAAAAAAAAAAACAGTGAGACTCCAGGCACCGTTTGAGTGCAGTGTCTCATGCACGTTGAGGAGCACTCCCTGCACACCCAGCCCTGCCAGCAGGAATTGCAGCTGGCATCGGGCACCTCCAGAGGTACAGCGCCTTCCAGCCCAGCTCCCCGGAGCCCTGAACACCCGCTGTGGTGACACAGCCCTGGGCTGGGCCTCACCCTGCTGTGCAGAGGAGCTCGGGGGGAAGCACAGCCCTGGGGCTCCCTGGGCACCTGCTGGGAGAAACCCCCAGCTCCAGCACAGGCAGCACCAAATCAAGAGCTGAACCACGACTACATCAGCAGCAGCCTCCTTCTCCCTCCACATAACCCAGCACATCCTGCATCCTCCTCACACAGCCATCCTTGGTGACACAACACCCCAGAGCACAGCACAGCACAGCAGAGCAAGCACCCTCCGCCCTCGTGAGCTGTGTGACCTCTCCTGTGCTGGGGACAAGTGATGCCATGATGGTTTTTTGCTTTTCTTTTATACCCCCTTTTATACAGCTTTATATATTCTTTGTGCTTTTACCTTACATAGTTATAATTCTTTAAGTTCGATAACTCTCCTCAGACCCGGTATTTCGTTAAGTTTAGAGACTAAACATTCTGAAAGCCCAAAGAAACCAAGGTCCTCTCCAGAACACATTCTGTAAACAAAGATAGGCCCATCCAGGGAGAGGGTCCCTTGGGTGAGGGGTCTCACCCGAGTCCCTCACTGGGCAATCTTTGATAGATGTGCTAATTAGCAAGGCCTATAATTGCACACACATCACATCGTCAGTGGCCATTTCCTTCAGTGGGGACATCGGGGTGCATTTCAACGTGCATTTCATCACACCTGAGGATCCTTAAATAAATACCAAGTTAAAAACCCTTTTTCCCTCTTAACTGTGTGCAGCTCTCTTAATTTTAAGACCAGGAAAAGGCATCACAAGGGCTCCAGCTCAGTCCCAGAGCTCCTGTGGTGGGGACAAGGGCTCCAGCTCCGCCCCAGGGGAGCCAGGGCAGGTCAGGGCAGTGCTGGCCAGGTGGGAGCACCAGCCCAGCGTCCCCAGGGTGTCCCCAGCCTGCAGCTCAGGGCACGGCTGGAGGGAAGCTTGTTGGCACCACTCATATGTTACAAATCTCTCACTCATTGCAGTGCAATCATAAACAGTTTGGGGTTTTTCAGTCGGGATGATTGGTTTCCATGTGTTTAAAGCTAAGCAGAGGTATAAGTGTGTGCAGGATCACGGCAATAATTCAGAACCAAACCCCTTTGGATCTTAAACAGATTCAGCTTTCACTATGAGCATTTCTACCAGCTCTACTAATTGCACCCAGTGGAATTTTCTGGAAGTACAGCTTTAATTTCAAGGGGAGAAAAAATACGTTACATAGACTTTTTAGACATCTGAATTAAAAAAAAACAACAACAACAAAAAAAACCCAAATCAAGCAAAAAATAAAACCACATAGTTTTACTTAGAAAACTCCACAACATTTTCTACTGAGCTACTTTCTAGCAGATTTTTGTCCACTCCAACTCTAAATTCTGCTCAGAGCTTCTAATTTCAGGGGGGAAAAAAAAGAGATGCCATATATCTGATGTAATTCAGATATTGCACCGCAAAAAGTGTCTTTAAAGCGCAGATTTGGGCAAAGAACATCCTGCAGAGATTTGATGAGAAGCTTTTATACTTAAGCGATAGCTTTTGTGTTGTACACAAGGAGGAGGAAATAGCTATTCAGACAGAAAAACAGTGATCTGTTATTCCAGAGAGTGAAACGTCTGAAGGTAACAAAGGTGATCTGCAGCACAAAAAGCACAGGGGATCCCTGACATCTCCCCTCTGCCAGGTAACGTGCACAGAACGCTTCCAGCTCACCTCCAATTGCAGACTGCAGTCTGTGATGGACATTTACTCCTTCTTGTCCCTCAAATCTGTTTTCTAGCACTGTCCTAAGATGACAGGACTCTGTAGGGGACAGTTAAAAATGGAGATAATGGCCAACACAAGGACTAGAGCACCTTTTGTGGAGACTGAGTATTTTCCAAGACTAGCACTTAGAGCTGGAGTGTGTCTCTGGAAATGTGCATGTGTTCTCTCCTCTCTATTATCTGTCACATCACATTTTTGCTCAACATAATGCAGCAAACCTTGGGAGTGATTTGTGGAATATATTAACATAGTTTAGCACAGCGTGCCTAAGATTTACATGCTAGTGCTGTAAGAGAAGGTGATAGGTCAGAATAAAATGGATGATTAAAAAAAACGTTGATTAATTTCTGTGGCACTCTTTCGAAAAGATCTATTGGAACAGAAGACTCGACTCACTCCTTGCGAATATCTTAATTACACAGAGCTAAAGGAACAATGCTGGGGCTGTGATCCTCCCTGCTCTGCCATGCATTCCTCCTACAAAGTTAGGGAACAGTCAGTGATTTTTGTAACGTGGGGCTACATTTCAGCTCTCACCCGACACACCCTTGCTGGGTCCTCCAACTCAGCTGTCTCACCTCGGAGCTCTCACCTTCCTTTGTTCCAGCAACACGAGATCAAAGCTCAGCATGTTCTGAGGTGTTTTTCCTCTTGAAGGATGGGATTACGTGTTAGAGTAAATCTGTTTGTCTTAGCCTGGCCCCCAAGAGGAGGCACAGTGGCTTTCACTTGAGCATGTCACGGCTGAACAATACCCATGATGCTGTGATGAGTTTTTGCTTTTTCTTTTATACCCCTTTTGTACACTCTCTTAGGTAGCTTTTATGTATTCTCAGTGCTTTTAGCCCACACAGTTATAATTCTTTAAGTTTGATCCCTTCCCTCAGACCCAATATCCCGTTAAGCCAAGAGCCCAAACACCCTGGAAACCCCAGACCCCGAGGGCCTCTCCAGAACACATTCTGTAAACAAAGCCAGGCCCAGCCAGGGGAAGGTTCCTCGCTGAGGGGTCTCGCTGGAGTCCCTCCCTGGGCAATCTTTGATAGATGTGCTAATTAGCAAGGCCTATAATTGCACACACATCCCATCGTGGGGGGCCATTTCTCCGGGGGGCATTTCGGGGTGCATTTCGATGTGCATTTCGGCGCCCCTGAGGATCCTTCAATAAACACCGAGGTAAAACCCTTTTTCCCTCTTAAGTCTGTTCAGCTCTCTTAATTTTAAGACCAGGAAAAGGCATCACCCAGACATCTGCACAGGACGAGGCGTTCCATGAGACTCTCAGTCTCAGTGAGGCTGAGGGGATTTTTTTCAGCCATTGCTTCCAGTGGGGCCAAAATTATCATCCAGTATCATCGGCTGCCTGGGGAGGGGACAGCAGTGTCACAGCCCCCAGGCCTGGCGTGGGATCTCCTGGCTTTGCTGCAGTAAGAACAGTAATTCATAAAGGTAAACACCAGTTTGTCCTGAATCTCAGTCCCTCTCAGCTGCCTGCTCATAATTCTGAATAAAACACCAGCCAGCCACCCCCTGAGCATCCATCAGGGCGTGTCTGCCACTCTCCCAGTGGGTTGCTTCTTTCTGGTGGAACTAATTGACCTCTGACCCATTTATTCCTTTAATGCCACCAATTTATCACCAGTTTATTCATCAACATCTGGTGGTCGGAAAATTGTATTTTACATTATTATCTCTCAAATGGATAGCTAATGCTGCTTAATGGGGCAGTTATATGTTATTATAGATTCATTTTTTCTCATTTTGCTAATGAATGGAGAATCTTCATCAAATAAATATTTGCCAGTTGGCTTAATATCAAAGCTGCTAATTAAAAACAGAAAAATGCTCTATATATGGAGAGCTGAATGGTGGTAGCATGTGAGTTTTAAAGAAGTATCATTTCAGCCACACTGTTTTTGCACAGAGGCCAAATTGGCAATCAAGTGACCACTGTGAGGAAGGTTGAGCTGTATTTACATATTGTCTCAGTAAAATGCTACTGATTTATTTCTCTGGTGCCAGACACAATACCAGCATAGCTTAAATTGGCTTTTTTCCCAGCTTTCACAAAAGAAATGGAAAAAAAAGTAAAGAAAAATATGGAAATAAACAAACCTTGGACACAGTCCTAAAAAATCTGATTCCCTTCACCAGCTCACATAACTGCATTTTACAATGGGGATGGGCAGAGATGGTGTGACCTGGCATGCAGAATTCATGAAACATCTCTGCATAAACACGTGGATTTGGAGTATACACATTTCAAGCTGACAAAGAGCAGCACTGAAGGGAGAGCAGGCTGCACTGCAGCGTGTACGCCCTGGGGCTCAGCTCCTGCCCCACATCTGGAACCACTCAAGTCAAGGCTCTTACATGAGCTCCCCAGTCCCGAAGGACAGAGAGTTTACAGTGAAAATGTTATTGTTTTGCTGCATACAAAAACACACACGCATCCGCCGCTGCGCGGTTCTTTTCTGCGCCAACACCTCGCGGTGCCAGCTGGTAGCAGTCAATGCACAGAAACACTTCAGTTTTTCTAAGAGTAAAAGTCTTTTCTTCTCAGGTCAAGATCCTACAGAGGGCTTAGAAAAGCATCTTTACGAACAAAACTGCTGATTTGCACCGTGCAGGCGCCCAAGTGCATTTTGTTTGCAGGGCGGGAACTCGCCAGCGATCCCGTATTCCAGGAGCTCACAAATAACTGGGTGCTGCCCTGGGATCAAACGCGGCTGTTCACAAGCCTGATGCACACAGGAATTCAAGTGGGGCTTGCCAAAGTGCTGATGTGACTGTGAGTGAAATTTAACCTGCGTTTCTCACACATCCCTTCTCTGAAAAGGTGCACAGAGAATGCTGAGAGCGTTTTTTACCCCCTCGTGTGATGTCTAACGAGAAGCTGCGGTTTCAACGTGAGACTTCAGTATTTAGCACAGCTCGCCCATGCCACGTCTGCAGCACAATCCACATCATCTCGAGGCAAAGCAGTAAAGGCGGAACAAACACAAATTACTGTAATAGTGCTATCAAAATGTGAAAATCTCTATTTTTCCAAAACCAAATAGAACATACTCTAATCTAAAGCTACTGAAGCACACAGAAGCCGTGCCAGCTCTAACATACCCATTGGCTTCATGGGCCATTAAATAGCACAAATAGCACTATGAATTATTTCTGAAAACGTCAATACATTTCTAACACCCTGGGCGCAATTCTCCTAATCTTTGGGTGCACACTCCCCGAGCCTAGGTCCCAGCTCAGCTCCCCAACAACCTCTTTTCCCATTTCACTTAGTGGATGCAAGTCATTGGAGCAGACACAGCCCACACAGCCCCAAAATTGCAATTTTACTGCTACACTTTCAAAAAACTACCAAGGGTGCTGAAAGCGTGGGGTGAGCGCTCCTTAGAAATGTATATAGTGAAAAGTAAACACCGAAGCCCAGGAAGTCGTAATAAAAGTGTTTGGTTTACTTATTTTGAGAGCTTTAATGCATTCTTGAGTGAAGTAAATAAACTAAAGAAAATAGAAAAAGAAGAGGGGGGAAAAAACTATGTCAGATTTACATGGGTTTCCTCTGCCACTCGTTTCTAGATCCACTGGCACACAGACGATAGAAGTGCAGAAGAATTAATGCTTCACTAATACAGTTTATGTGAACCTAATGTAGAAGAGGCACAAACTCATCTTTTCTAAGTGAAAAAAAACCTCCCTAAGATACACGCCAGGTTTAACATTACACCTAAAGGGCATCTTCTCTTGAATTTCGTGATGGTTCAGAAACACCTGACTGCAATTTTTTACTGAGTTTGGAATTCGTAATGAATTCTCACATGAGGCTTTTGTTGCAAACTTTCTGAGAAAGAGCTGTCAAACTGTAAAGTGAATCTCTATGCTGCCTCTTTTCCAGTGTAAAATAACTTGAGTTTTGCAAGAAACGTGCCTAACTTGGCCCAAAAAAATGCCACCAAAACAAAAAACGAGATCAGCAATATGTACTGAAACACACAACCCTTTAGCCAGGAAAGATCTTTTCTTTATGGATATATAAAAGACATGCTCTTGCAACAAGCTTGAAGCTTATTTATTATTCCCAAGTGGCTACTGAAAACTCCTTAAATGCTGTTTGATGGAGTAGTGATTCTTTCCTGCCTTACTGGTGTAAACTGAATATATCTGAGAGCAGAATATATTGTCAATAAAAAAGGTTCTTTTTTTCTTTTTTTTTTTTTGGAGATCTGTCAAAATAAAACATACTTAGGAGGCTTTGAAGTTAAATTAAAAAAAAAAATCTTTTGGATATTGCCTTTCATTTCTAAGAGCACAATTTAAATTCAGTCTGAGGGTTTGCATGAGACACCTCAGGTGCTCTCTGTTCCAAATACACTTGATTAATGTTGCCTTAAAAGATTTGCTGAAGAATTGGGCAGATGTAATTAGAGGAGAGGTAGCTCACGCTATACATAGATCATCAAAGGATAAGTATGCACGGAGGAGATAAAGATTCTCAATACAATCGTAATAATCTCTGCAGATTAAAAAAAATAATAATAAATTACAATCATAATTAGGAGAAAGTAGTGAAAGCCGGCACGAGCATACGATCCAGGGTCCCTGGTACTTTATCAGCAGAATGGAAACATCGCTGGGGCTGAAGGGAAACGGGCCAGGCGCAGAAAAGCTTTGCAGAAGCATCATCCCACTGCTCATGGGCTGGTTTCTCCAGAGCAGGGATCCTGCAGGTGCCACAAAACCAGTGAATAAGGAGGAACTGCCCACTGCCCACCTGGAGTGGACTTCCACCACTGGCACAACATTTTCCAGAGCTCCCAGGGTGCTGCCTAAACCCTGAATTCCTGTGTGGCTGAAATCCTGCGTGAAGCTTCCACGCTGGGCTCAAGGCTGAGTTTTGACTACTGAAATTCTGATGGCTGGAGGTGACTCAGCTGAATCACAGCTCTTCCAAGCACGTGCTAGCTACCTCTGTCAGGACTGGAACCACTGCTCTTGGAGCTGCAAACGAGTATGTAGACACCAGAATGACTCAGGGCCAATAAGAGTACTTTTGTATTGAAATGCAAATTTTTTAAAGTCCTTTTTTTTGTTTAAATCTGCCAAAATTCACATTTTTTCCATTAAACATGAAACACTGCTTAGCACAGTTGGAAACAGGCCATCACATCCCTTCTGAGATTGGTAATTTATGTTAAACATGTGGTTAGAAAAACAGAAGCCTATAAGACCACAACCAGTAATAGAATAAACATCTTTTCAACGAAGACAAAAACAGCACTTTGATGGGACACAAATGGCCTCATTACTGCACGGGCATACCTCCATATTTTATGATTCTTTTCCTTCCCACTATAAAGAGTTAAGAGGTAAAGAAAATAAATAAGGTTCACTAAAGCAGTGTCACAATACTGAAATGATTCAAGGGGGTCGAAAGCCAGAGCGAACTGCAGGCAAAGCGGGGTGCAGGCTGCTGGGCATCACAGTGCTTCCTGCACGGAACACCTCAGTCCCTTGTTCCCCCACGTGCTTCATTTGGGGCACTGTGAATTTAACACAAGACCAGGTTTCTGAAGATACCTTCATGATTTTAGTTTTCAGGAGGACCTGAGACAGTAGGCGGGAGGCATTTGTCTAATCTGACTGCACAAACCCCTCCTACAGCCCATGCTGAGAGGCAGGTACTTCCAAAAGGTGATTGTCCCTTCTGCCTTCAGACAGAAGGGTTTGTTTGGGTTGTTTTTTTTTTTTCCTGGAAGAGCATTTCTTACAGCAAACCCTTCTGCCAAACAACCCGACATATCAGACAGCTAGGGGCAAATCCCAGCCCGGCTGGGAAAAAGCCCCTCGTGCCTCAGAACGCCAGTGTAGTGACAAATACCTCCAGTACCACAAGGCTGCGGGAAGAGATCAGAGATTTGTGATAGAAGGGGGATGTTTGCAGCAGTGAATGCTAAATGTCACATCTGCCTTTTGTCACCTTGGTACCATCAGGAAGATGTGCAGTCAGGTTACCAACGCACAGGATGGTAGGTTGGGAAAGGACTTGCATGTCCCAGCAGCACAGGCACAGCAAGCCCCTCCACCTGGATGCGTGCCAGCACCAGTACCTGCCCTCCTCTGCCCAAATACAGATGTCCTTTGGCCTCTTTCACTGGGGGATCTGAACTCTGACAAGGAAATACAGCTCTGACCTTTCTGTCAAACAGGGTCTGCTCTTTCTAGGAGAGCCCAGGCAGATCCATACGCTGACATTACCTGCAGATGCAGAGCAGTGAGCAACTGCTCCACACACGTTTTGCACTGATCCAAGAACTCCAAGAGAAATACTCTGTTCATTTGTTTTCACATCACTGACCTTTGCAGCGACAACCCAGCAACCCACAGAGCTACCCATCCATGCAGTCCTGGCTGGCAAAAGGCTGGCTGGGGTTTCACACGTGAGCAGAAGCGTGTTCTCCTCTCCCCGCTTGAATTCAGGTTTGGGGAGGGTGTCTCTAATTGAGATGTGGCAGAACAGAAGCCAGAGAGACTGAAAGCCACCCCACTCCCACTGAGGCATAACTCTCTCCCACTGCAGCCTTCCAAATTTGTTCAGGATTTAGTTCCATGCCCAATTAGAGACACGAAACGGTAAAAGCTAAAGAAAAATATCCAAGAGCACTCAGCACTGTATTCACTCCGAGGACTCTCTTGCAGGCTGGCAGCCGAGGTCACCCCATCCCCACACAATTTTCCTCCCTCCTTCCCCATCTTGGATCTTTAATTCCTCCATCTAAAACAGGGAGTTAGTGCCCACCTACTGCACTCAGGGGGTTGGCTGCTCTGCAGGGAAAGAAGGACACTCTCAAGTGGAAGGAACTGAGCTCAAACAGCAGCTCAAAGTGCCGCTGTCCCTGCTGGTTTGGCTCTAAGGAAGGTAGGACCAGGTTAACATGGAGAGGCAATAACTTTCAGCAGCTTGATAAACAAAAGCAGGCAAGTTTGCAAACACACGACAGGCTCCAGCTGAGGCACTTTGTCTAAAAAAAGATGTCACCAACACCTACAAAACTTAATTTTTCTCCGTCTCTTCACCCCTCACTGTCCCCAAAGCCCTGTTATTGTTGTGACATCACAAGAAAAGCTGGGATCTGGGCTGGATCATTGACAGAGAAAACAACTCTCTTTCCTTCCTCCAGAAGCTCTGACCAGCACAGGAAACAGGGAGCCTTCAGAAGGAGGAGGAGGAGGAGGGAGGGAGGGAGGAAGAAAGGAGGCAGCCCCAAAGCAGGAAGAGCTCAGAGCGGGGCTAAGCAGGACACACCACAGCAGCTTCGCTTCAGAACATGGCCTGGGTTTGGATTACAAAGGTGCTTAGGTATCCAAAAGTACAACTTGGCTGCCTAATTTGATTTTCAAAAGAAAATTAAGTGGATTAGGGGTTAGATTTTTTTAAGGGATTTAATTTCCTACAGGGACAGAGGAGTACCCAGTGGGAGAGTATTACAGCTCAATTAGGATTATAACAAAGAGCTTATGTTTGTTTTCCATATTCACACAATTTATAAGGGGTTGAAGGAATTTTGTACAAATAATCAAATTATAGCAAACCTAAAAACACTTGGTCTCTTCTGATAGAGATCAGCTGTATGAAGCTTCAGGCCAAACAAAAGTTCAGAATGTGATCACTACCAAAAAAACAAACAAAAATTTCAGGAAGTTCTGCTGCAACAATCACCCTAACCATTAGGGTTTTTCTGTAAAATACTGGTATTTCACTCAAGGCGTTTACCCTCAAAATCTAAAAGTAACTGACAAAATACTGACAATTACTTATTTTTCTTTAGTATTGTAGTAAATATCTCAAAGGAACCTCAGCTTTTGGTCCTTTTTTTTACCCTCCCTAGTGGGTAATATCTTACTGCCGTCTTCCACAGTGAAGACAACCTCTCTTGGTTCTCCAGTCCTTGTTACACTCTGAAAGAAAAAACTGTGCTGAAATCCACTGCCCCAAGTATTACTTCATCTGATTTTGGAAGGATGGATAACAAGCATAATCCTGCCATTTTTCCTGAAGTCCTAAGTTCTCCATATTTATGAACAATTGCCAGGAATAAACTCTCCGTACGACATTAATTTCTCCTTTGGCTCTTCATACACCTTCTACAGAAAACATCCACCTATATGAAAAGGTAACATTTCCCAAAGTTGATTCCCGTGCTAAAAGCTTTAATAACAGAGACTGAGACAATCTCATACAGGTGTAGGAAAGTAAAACTCAAGAGTCAGGTATTAGGGTCTCTCACAGCTTCCTGGTACTTCTGTCTTAATCAAAACTATTACAGTCCATCCCTTTATTTCCTAATGAAATACCTTTGGGAGCTGGGGAGCTGACACAGGCCTGAGCCAGGCCTTTGCCCCATGGCTATTTAGAAACTTCACTCTGCTTAAAGACTTTCATTGCACTGATTTTGTACATATGCTCCTTAAAAGCTGAGAAGTAACAGCATCACTTGAAGAATTCCATTTTCACTGTGGAATGGTACAAAATGCCTCCCCTGAGGTAGGCGTGTTGTCTCATTGAATTTAAAAACAATAAATTGAAAGTGAAAAATAGAAGAAAGGGAGAAGGATGTAAGAAACTGGTGGAAAGGCACTGAAGATGTAGGAGTTCTGACAAATCATCTTAGCATATAGTCCCAGTGGTGAGGAGAAATTGTTCTGCATGTTTTATTTATTTTTTTACGTGGCAGAACAAGAAATGTACTTGAGGCAAAGTTGTAGAATACTGTTAAATTAGCGGGCTTATTTTATTAATACCCATGAGAATGTAGCGATGAGAAAGAATCATTCTACTCCACAGCCAGTGTGAGAACACACAGCAGCACGTGCCCCAGCCCTGCAGTCTGTTACTTGTGCTCTGTGCATGTGAGTAAACACCCCGTGGCTCTACACAATATCCTAAGGTAGCATTTCTATACTGGGAATTGCATACATTGCTTTTTCTTCCCATAACAGATAAATCTGGCAACCTTTATTTACAGCACATCAAATCCAACAGACTATTCTCCATATTTTGGCCTTGGAATGAAGTATTTAGCCATGTGTGTCTTCTACCTTGAAACCTCATGAATTAGGTAAATGACTTGGAGTCAATTAAACATGCAAAACACACTTTAGCAAGGCACATTCTTTAACAGAAACTGAACTTCAATGTCATTCATCCCCCAGGCAGTATTTGCAGCCAGCATAAGAAACCTAATGTGCACAATTCTCTTGATAAGAAGAGTGAAAATTAGAAACGGGGAGGTTTACTTAAGCAGATTCAAGTGTCCCTGGAAACAGGTAACTAAAGCCACACAAACCTCACATGCTTCAGCTCACAGCGTGTTCGGAAACCAAATTCTGGTTTTCTGTTTGCACGGTTTGGACTCTTGCCTGAAGAGTCAAGTTTTAGATTAATTTAAATCTCTGAATTAAAATTTCACAGGAGAGATGAGAGAAGGCTGTTGTGATGTGATCCAGGACGGAGCAGACGCAAGCAGCAGCCCAGGTTTAACTGGAAGATGCAGGTTTGCCTGTCAGGTCACCTCGGGGACAGATTTCCTGCCTGCCCCTAAAGGTTCTGCAAAGGGCACACATGCACAGGGAGAGCAAGATCTTATAATGTCATCCCAAGTGGGGGCTGATTTGTGTGTGTGGATGAGATGCTCATGGTTTGACTTTCATGGCTAAATCCAACAGCTGCAGTTCTCCATGCTAGTTCAGTATTGGCAGGTTTGTATTTTCTGAAATGCTGATGGAGGCACAGAAGGCGTCAAGAAAGAGCAAATATACTGTGTACTTTAATTTATTCTCTTTTTGCTACCAGAGGGAGAAGAAATCTCACAGTTAGACTGTATTAATCTGTCTTCCTACGATGCCATTAGTAAAATGTCATTTTGATTTGAACCTACTGTGACCTACTTGAGGGAAAAACTCCCATGCTGCACACACTATACATCAGTGTGTACACACATATATATATCAGAGAACTTTTCATTAGCTGTTAAACTGCATCACGGTGTTTATATATGAGCATGGCTTAATTAGCTACATAATGAAAAGTGCAGTGAAAATGCAAAAGGGTTTGGAAGGGCTGAGCTGCAAGAGGAAACCGGATCTTGACACGTCTTGGGAATACTGAAGTTTGTATAATAAGGTCAAAGTCTCACCCCACACTGATAAACACGGCATTACAGAAATAAATATTATGTGTGGGGTCCTTATCCCACAGACTCCTAAGTTCACTGAAGAAGAAAGGGCTGATGGATTGCTCCTCGAGCAGCAGCCGTGCTCTGCAGAGATGTGGTTCACATCTGCAGTTCAGCTTGCACTGCAAAGATCAGCTGCCACCCTTTCACGTCCCTGCAGTGGAAGAATGTTTTCATAGAAACGCGTTTGTGTGTTGGACAAGCTGCCCCAAGACACGGAATGTCAACCGTGACAAGCACGAGGGAAAACAACATCTTTTAGTTCAAACTTAGCAGGTTTTGGTGCTGAATGTGAATGGAGCAGAGTCCTTATGGGAGAAGATCCTGCCTAAGGCTGTAGCTCCTGGAGGAGGGTGGCAGCTCAGGGACTAGTCCAGCAAAGGTAGGGTGGTTTGTCCGACAGCGACCTTATAAGTGTCTGTGCCAGCTTGCCAAGATCCTGATGTGTAACTCAGCGAGCTCTTCTGAGTTACTTAAAAAACCAACAAATAAAATCCACAAAAAAGACCAAACAAACATGTACCAGTAAAGGCACAGCAACCCCCTTTAATTCTGTTCCACATGTATGCCAGATGCTAATTAGGAGCTGGCCCTCATCACATAATTGGGATCCAGCTTTGCACTTTACCAAAACACAAAAGGCCAAATTCCAACCCAGGATTTTGTTCTGGCCTACCCTAATGGCAATGAAAAGCTGCACAGTTGAGATCTGGATCAGGTTCAAAACTTTCCCAAAATGTATCTCTATTCACATCCTGATTTTTGAATCCAGCTCATCTCTAATTATAATTATCACACAGAATGTCAGATCTCAGGTTATGCTCTTTAAATTTCTCCCTATAAACAATTAATTAGCTTGCTGCAGCCTTTATATAAATAGCTTGTACATATAAATTATTCTCATCTGCTCAGACAAACAAAATCCCAGCTCTGCTTTTTGTCTTCTGATTTTCCCTAGTGGTCTGCAGCTGTCAGGCGGCCAGACACACATGTGTGTGCTCTTCACATTTGGGGATAAAAATAAGATGATGGGGCTAATTGACAAAGTTTTTTGGATTGAATTAGTGCTCAAGAAATCAGGTCTTCCCCAGAAGATGTCTGAAAGCAGCACTTCTATCAATTTAACTCCGGCGGAGAGCTGCCTCCCACCCCAGCTGAGAGGTTGTTCACCGAACAGCACGGATTCCAGGGACTGAGGCACCGTGCTGTTATGGGACAGGATACATGTGGCTGCCCAAATTAATTCTGCTGACAGCTCTTCCAGGCTCATCCTACAGGTGCTGACAGGCAAGATCAGGCCACAGCTTCAGCTGTGCTCCCAGCGAGCCACCCCTTCTCTCCAGACATGTTCTCTGCTTCCCCATGCAAGGTGCTCACCTCCACGCTGGAGATGCCCAAGGAAAGTGTGCAGCCAGTCCTCTGCCATGCCAGGGCCTATTCCTGGGACTTGGCTTCACTTACAGATGAACTGCATTTACACAAAAATACCCTTAGCCACACGCTAATGTGAGGTAGGCTGTGTATGTCTATATATATATTATATATAAATATTTATATATCTGAATTGGAGCAATAATTGCAACAGCCATGAATATACAACAAAGCAAACCTCAGTGTGGATATAGCAGAGGCAGTTACCAGAGCCAGCCCTGTCAGTCTGTGTGCACTCCACTGTGCCATGTGCACACTGAGCATCTTTGTCCCGTGCCCGTGTTGAGACTGAGTAAGGAATATTGGTAAAGCACTTTGGAAGATTGTCAACCTGTGCAGCCAAGCGTTGTGCTCATTTTGAAGCACTAATCTATATGTTTTTCCCCACAATCTAGCATACAACCATCACTGCACCCAGCCAGGGCGAAGAAACTGGGATTATTGGATATTTTCATGTTTCACCGCATAATGCTGCAGTCAGAGTGGAAACAGCAAGACACTGATTGTCCTCGTTTTGTGGCCTTGGAGTTCAGGTAGGCATTACCCCAATCACCCCCCTCAGACCCAGCCCAGGAGAAGAGCTTTCCTAAGCTCGCTGTGAGTGTGCCACCCCCACCATGCCCACAAGCACACCACACAGCTCCAAGGTCCACAACCCCTTCACCTGCTCATTGCTGCTTTGCAGCAAAACCACCCTGACGCCGAAGTGTGTGAGCAAACCTCTTCAGCAGCAGTGCTTTGGGCAGCCCCTCCGTGCTTGGGTGGCTGTCCAGCAGCAGACTCGGGGGGCCTGAATTCTGCTGTTTGCACCATTTTTGGGTGTCCTTGGGCTTGTCCATTTTTCCTTGTTTTGAATTTTACTGAGGACGACTGTGTCACGGAGAACAAGAAAGTATCTTTTAGCATCCAGGTTTGAAAATGGAAGCAAGGATGGGGTAGTTACTGATATTGGTTTCTTACTTTTGCGTATCTGCATCATGTTCCAATCAGCTTTCCTCGTTTCACACATCACTGTTCATGTCCCTCATACAAGATGTCCCTGACACGCGAGTTTTCCTGCTGCTCTGCCAAATTAGTTACCTTTTGACGTTTCACATTTTCCTGAAGGCCACCAAAGCAGTAATCTCTGAGAAGTAAAAAACTGTCATTATTCGGGAGATGAAAGCCTACCTTCTGGTTTTCTATTTCGAATCACTCAATAATATGAAATGCCAACTTGCCTTGTTGACTCTTAGCCCCTTTTACTTCAGTTATTTAAGTGGTTTAAAGACTCATGCAATAAAGTCACATAAAGTCTCCATTACTCTTCATTTATGTATGCTAAACTGTTTTAGTCAACAACTGACCTTGATTCAATTTCAGTATCATTTTATCTGGTTACATTTGCTCTTGAAATTTATTGCTCTTCTCTCATCCGTGCTTTGACCAATACTAATCTACTCTGTTTTTCATTTTCTAGGCATCCCACAGAGTTCAGAACATTATTGATATTCAGGATTCATCTGTTCTAATCTGAGTTTCTCCTAACTATGACTGCAGACAAAGGCAACTTCATTGTAGGAAGCCACTAACTGGAAACAGAAAAGTACTACTTTGTTAGATTGTACTGAGAACTCCTCTCCCTCTCTGCCCAAAGTCCAGCTAAGCTATTCTGTATGTTGGATACCCCGGACTAAGACCTCACCAACAAGAGCACAAATCCCAAGCAGAGACAGAAAAACCACAATTAGCAGCTGCTGGGCTGGTAGCAGTGGGTAACTGAGATAAACCACACCATGCCCAGGCAGGGTTTGTCTGCCAGTGCAGCCACCAAGATCTGAATTAAACAAGAACTTTTTTTTTTTTTTTTTTGGAAACAGCAACAAGGAGGATGCAGTGGAGAACCATTCTAGGAACTTTTCTGATGGGGCATCATACAGAAGCAAATATGTAAATACACAAAGCAGGCACGATTGTCAGAGGCAGTGGAGAAACTCAAGCAGCTGACTCACTGATGACAATATATGGGCTGTCTTGGGGTCTTTTTGGCCAGAACAGGGCAAAAAAAAGAGAACAATAAGTTTGTTTGGTTTTTTAAACTCCATTAGACTTCCATGTGGGAGAAAAGAGAAGGTGAACGGAACCAGCACTCTGCTCTAGCACAAAAACCACATGGCTCAGCAGGGAAGGGACTGCTGGTTTCCATACATCCATCTTCCATCCTATCAGAAAGGAAGCTGGGATTAAATCCATCCTCCAGCCCCCACACGCTGCTTGTGCAGAGTTTGAACTCTGTTATCTCTGAGGCAGGGGAAAATAAAAGTGCCCCAGACCACCGAAGAACAGCCAGCTTCCAGGGGAACGTTTCTTTATCAGTGAATGTCAGCCCATTATTACAGATCAGATTATTATCAGCATCATTGTCAGGAAAGTATAAATTATGGTGCAATTCTTATTTAGGGAAAGGTCTTTGAAAAACTGATTTTTTTCCTTTCAGAAGCATTTTTGTTTTTAAAGAAATACTTTAATGTTATGCTCTTTTTAATTAAGAGCTCAACAGTAATCCAGATGGAATTACTTTTTAATCTAAATATCTCTGTAGGTTCTTTTTCCAAAATATGGCTTTAGGAAAAAAAAAAAACAAAACAGTTTTCTTTTCTTTCTCCATTATGAATAAAAATTCCCATCTAACTCTAACTGATGTTTAACTTCATACATCTCTCTGCAGCACCAATCTCCAGGCAAATCATGCTGCAGCTGACGAGAGTTCTTCAGGTGCTATATCAGTATGACACCCTGAGGCTGTGCTGGGTCTGTATAGCACCAATCCAAAGTGGTGCTCCTACTCTCATTAACATAACGACAAAAGAAATAGTAAATGTAAATGAAACATTCACCTAATACAGTAAATGTTCATCTGTAATTTCTCCATTTGTTCTGCCTTTTTTTTTTTAATTCTTCAATTTACTTTTTTTATTTTTCTTCCAGTTCCTCACCTTACAAATGACATTACGTGAACACTCCTTGCACTACTAAATATCTGCTTGGCAGACCAGTGAGGACATTGTCTTCTTACCTGTCCATACAAAGCTCAGCATCGCTGTGAGAGGTTCAGATAGTTACTAACACAATAAAGAGTGAAAATGAACCATAATGGTATTACTGCTGCTGGATTCCCTGGTGCAGGATCTGTATTGCATTGTTTTGCTACTGCACAGTCATCCATTTGTATTAATAAAGGTAAATTTAGAAATCAGTATGCTCACTCATATTAAAATTCTTATTTTGTGAGCAGGTTTATTTTCTCCATAGTAGATTTTTTTCTCTCTGCTATTTTCCTAAATATTTTTCCAGTGTTAAAATATTTTCTAGAGAAATGGTTTGACATTTCCTTTGATGTGTACCTATACCCCAAAGAATTCTTTAATGGCTGTTTATGTCTCAGAGAAACTAGTGTTAAAGTGCAATTTTTCAAGTGAGCAACACGCTGACGCTCCGTAAGTGATACAGATTATTTCAGATAGGAGTAACTGAGCTGGGTAATTCATCTAACCTACCTGACCTGACAACTCCTTTCATTATTTTAGATCAGTAATTGGGATGCCAGAACGTGTGATGATGATGACATAAGATGACAATATCAGTCCATTTCAACCAGCTCCACGCCCTCGTCGATGAGTGATGCCACAGGCTCACACCTCAGCCCCAGACAAAGTCCTCTGCTGCCTTTTCCAGGGGATGAGACAGCGCTAGGGATCAGTGTGTGACTTAACCTGAACTCCCTTCCTTGCTCTCATAAGCAGAGAGGTGCCCCAGGGGCTGTACTGGAGGCAGCAAAGGGCCAAATGCCACAACTCGCCCTTCCCTGAGTGTTTATTGTGTGGTGGGAGCTCTGCTGGCTCTGCACCTCTCCTACCCACCCTCGGGCACACCCCATCCTGTCCACAGTCAGAGGGGAGGCAAGGCTCTGCCCATTCCCTTAAACTCCCTCCCACACCAAGGGGAGAGAAGGAAAGCATTTAGGGCATTTCCCTCCCTCTTCCCCACCTGCACAGGCTTATGGCTCTGCAGCTTCTGCAGGCAGCTGAGGAGACCTCTGCTCTGCAGACTCCACCTCCACCCTTCCTGATCCCCTCCTTTAGCAGCCCCCACACACCTGAAAATCAGGTGAGATGAGGATTGCTTTGTGCTCCTTTGTCTAGCCAAATATCTACTTCCATTTAAATGAGTGTTTAATCCTCACGTTATCAGTTTTCTCTCCTGGGGTCACTTCTTGCTGGCAAAATCTCCTCCTGTATTTTTAGGCAGAGAGCCACAGTAAGGGCCACAACCAAAATGATGCTCAGAACATGTAACAGCACCTCTAGTTTAACACAGGGGTGTACAAATAGTGCATGAGATGAAACAGAATGGAAGCAGTAAATACAAACATCAGCCAAGCAGGCTCTGCTGCATGGAAAAGCTCTGGGGAAAGCCATGGCTGTAGGCAACACACTGCATGTGCTGAATGCCCTACAGAGATTTCAAAGATCATTAAAAATATATAAAAACCGATATTTCAGTATCTCTAGATCTAAGATACTCCCAAAGATACTTTCACCAAGCAGAGCCTAAAAATAAGCACTTCAGCATGAAAATGAAAATAGCTTTTCAGCATTGTTGTTCTAGAGAACTCAAGGTTCTCTGGAAGTTCACATTCTCCTCCAGAGCATCGTGCAGCTCTGGAAATGAGGAAAAAAAATCCAGAGCAAGACTTGCAACTGATATAAAAATATTATGAAGGTAATGGGGATCAACTACAGATGTGCTGTGGAGAATCCAGATGATTTGCCCCAGCTTACTGTAAATTCTAAGCAGCACAGAGGAAAAATACAGCTATTTTTCCACAGATATTCAGAATAAACCACACTTAATGGTGAAAAGTTTATTTCAAAGAGAAGAACTGATATCCAAAGTTTCTGCAGCCACAGACACCTTTAATTAGAAAGCTTATTTCACTTCCTGCATATTCAGGGAACTACACACTGGCTTCAAGCTGGTTTCATTTTCCAATCTCATATTCCAGCAGGAGTTACACATAAAACGACAAAAAAGTTTTATCAGCGTGTTTTGCTAGAGCAAGAACTGTGCTTTTCACAGTGAGGTGTGAGGCTGGAAATATTCCCCTACAGCATCTCTGCATTTACTGGCATCAGTCTCAGGCTGTTCCCTGTCACCAGAGGCCCGGAGCCTGCACTGAGGGGAGTGGCAGAGCCCCAAAACCAGAGCCAATTCCCTGGCAGGAGCAGATGCTCCAGCAGCTCGGGGGGATGCACTCGGGGCTCGAAGGCAGAAAAGCTCAAGGGCATCATTTACCTCTAGTCAGGGGGTGGAGCAACTCCTTTCAGTACCATGTAAAGGGGCGTCAGGAGCCATGAAACCAGGAAGATGATGATGTAATTAATTTTTCTGATCACACATCACGCTGCCCAAGTCCTCCCTGCTTTTTTCCCCTCTGGCACGTCAGTTAATTTATATGGGGAACTGTGTACTCCGTTTCCCTAAGGATATAAGTAAAGAAGGAAAATACATACCAGATACATCGACTGCCTGCAGTTTATTTTTACTCTGTTACAAAAGAAGTCGTTCAACTGGCCACAGAACTGTTCCTTGTTCCAAAATACCCAACCCACCTCCACTTCAGACAGGTTTATTTGCTCTGTTTTCTTTTTAAGTCCTTTTAAAACTTAGAAACACAGAGAACACTCACCTTCACCCCCGCCTTAAGGTTCCCAGGTCCAAAATTACATCATGACCGTCACCATTTACATCTGAATGAGGTAAATATGGATAGAGAACTATGCCTCTGGAATGCACATCCCAGTGGATCAGGTCAATAGAGGGAGATTGCTTTTCTGAAGTCCCATCATAAATTCATGATGGTTTGGAGAAAATTTGAGGGGAAAAAAAAGGAAAAGTCCAACAAAAAACAAGCCCCAAAACACACACAGACATCAATCTGTTTTTACAGGCCTTTAACATATTAGGCTAAATAGGGGGACAGGAGATCTTGGTTTTGTTATAATTTGGACAGAGACTAAAAAGAATCCTACATTGCCACTCGATTTCTACCACATGGGTTAAATATTTGAAGCAACCTTTGCTGGAATGGTTCTCTGAAAAGAACATGAAGTTCTTCAGCTTTGACAGGCGAAGTCAGCGATTGGCATTTCAAAATAAAAAAGGCTGGAAAGAATATAAAGCCCAAACAATAAACCTTTCACTTCACACACAGCTTCACATGGGCTGCTTTGTCACAAAGCTCTTCCTCATCAGGGTGAAGCTGGGTACATTCACTGTGTCCCCAGAATCTTTAGATATTAACAGGAAGGGAGAGATGAAACCTTAATCTATTCCTCACTAGGGAAATTTTTAGCACCAACTTCTCTCTACCCAGTGGATAACAAGACATTTGGAATTTTGAACAAAGAAATCTCTCTTCGCGTTCAATCCATTCTTGTCTTGGTTAGAGAATAAAACACATGTTGCTAGAATATGAAACAAGATGTGCATAAAACAGCAACAGGGATGTGCAATTGTCTGGTGTAATTTCTCAATTCCAGCAAATTACAGTAAACCAGACAACAACAATTCCATTTTGTAAGAACTTTCAATGTAACCACAACAGAATGTGGAGAATATTTTCCAAATGTGTTCTGCTTAGCATTGGAGCAAAAATAAATCCATTTCAAAATATTGCCACCAAAAAAAAAAGGGCAAAAATGTCCACTTTCTTAATAAAGATGCCTTTCCATTTGGAAAGAGGATCCAAGAGTGTTTTAGCTGTTATGAAGCAATATGGAAAATTCAAGCCTGTCTCTCATCCCAGACGAGTGTGGCAGTAAAACAATTTCCCCAAACCTTCTTTCACTCCTCAGATCCTCACCTCAGTGGATGACTGAGGTACCTGTCTTCACAAAACACTACAGCTCAACAGAAAGCATATTTAACAAAGGGAAATTCTCTGGTTTAGCCAGCACTAGCAAAAACCTATTGTCCCACTCTTCCAGAAAACTAAGGAAACTGTTCTTACAAAAATGAATAACCAATGTAGGCAGAGTTACCTGTGTGCAGAAGCAACATCAGGCTAAATTCCTCCTCCCTGTAGCTGTTTTGTTGCTGCCATAATTCTGTCTTAAGTACAAATGACTGCACTGCTTTCAAAGAACTTGCTATAAATGCTTTTTGCTGGAGGAGAAGATAAGTGCTAGCAGCTATAATTCAAAAGCAACAAAAGCTGCACACATTCCCTAGCAACACAACAAACGTGAGACCTCCACTTACAACAACAACAAAGAGCTGGGATGGCTCAAATTGTTTGTTCCTCCAAGAGCAGAAAGAAGGGAAAGAATATCTGATACCTTTTCACTGAAACAGGTTGAGCAATCATGTTAGGGAATGATTTGGGGGTTTAATGTGTTGGTTAGGCTGTGGACAAGGGATTAGATAGAATAAAATTTCTGCAGCTCAGTGAGCATCGTAAGGAGACATTTAAGCAGGGATGTGTGAGACATGAAGCCAGTCACTCCTGCCAGCTGCAGGGACAGTCCTGTGTCCAGCTTGCAGCATCACAGCTTGGCAGGGATGCAGCCCAGCTTGGAAGGATGCCAGCACAGAACAGCCAGGATGAACGTGAGTGTGGAAATTTTGGCCCCTGAGGCAAGACAGAAGGAATTGAAAACTTGCTAAGTCTGAAGAAAAGATCCTGGAAAAGATGACCTGAGCAAGAGTTTTATCTTGATTCTGTCTGTCAGTGACCCTGAGTATACTAAGACTGAAAAACAAAATTACTGAAAATGTTACAATGACATTTCTTATATAACACTTATGATGTAGACATATTATCTTTGGAAATAGGGTGCCATATTAAATGGAAGCATACAGAATTTGGAGCAAAACAGGTTATTAGTAGCAGATATTATGAATTTATTACATCTGGCTACTCCCAAATATGCTACCTTACCTTTTGCTATAGTCATTTCCAATAAGACCATCAAAGCCATCTTGGTAACAGATGTGCAGACCTGTCCTAGCTGCAGTGACTCTGCTCTTTAAATTCACCATGATTTCCTCTACAGGGATTTAATTAGGAGATGTGCTCCAAGGCACTCACTCCCTGTTTCTGCACCTTTTAAGATTGACCTTTGATTTGTTGATTTTCGCTTGCTTAAACACATCCTGAAACACATTTTGCAAACTGAATTAATTTTCATTTGCACTTTACCGTCTATGCTAAAATGGGCCAACGCTCTCTCTTTTTAAAGGCTGTCTTCTAAAAAAAGAAAACTCTTAAAGACTAAATCATTCAGTGTAGTGTCTGTGAAATGTGCATAATGGCTGTTATTAGGAGTTGTCGTCTAGGGAAAAACACTAAATACATAAACCCACAAGAATTCACAGTAATTCAAAATATGATTTTCTTCCTGGATAATCTAATTCTAGCTACTAAAAGGCCATCATAGCATTAATACTAATGTTTGTATTTTACATGACCTGAACCGTAGCTTAGAAAAACCCCAGGCAACAACTAAAAAGCTCGCTTGCTGTCCTTAGATCAATATGGAAAAAAGTGAAATCTAGGAGGAAAGGAAGCAGGGAGGGAGGTACAGATTGCTGCAGGTTCTGCCTGCAACTGAGCTCACAGGGGGTTATTCACTTGGAGGATGGGCTTCAAAGCATCTACCTACACCAGCTGTGGAGATTTCCCCATCTGTTTCTCATCCCTTGCAGTGTCCACATGTCCCACACATCCTGGTGACGCCGCAGCCAGCTGGGAACACACAAACCATCCATCCACCTTTGCTCTTCCACCACAGCTCCTCCTCAGCAGTTCAGGGAGCTGAAATGCTGCTCATGACACAGCAAACTTCACAAACCCCAGCTAACACTTCAGAGAACTCAGAACTTCAGAAACGTTTCCCTGGGTTTGCATTAACACAATGTCAATAGAAGCTTTTATCTTCCATTCACATGCTCATCAGATATTATGACTTAAGGGAGATTTCAGCAGTTACATCTTTGTAAGCAAACACCCACACTGCTTAGCAAGCACACTGCTATTTTCCCTGATACAAAGTGACTCCTCAAAGCCAAAGCTGGAGAGGCACAGACAGAAATGTCTAGTGACTGATTTTTTAGTACACACTGTAAGACTTCCTTTGGACTTGCATGATGGTGCCTGCGCAGAGGAACACAAACGCTTTCTCAGACAGGAAAATCAACTGGGATTTATCTTCCCATGCCATGGAGAGGGCATGTGGAATAGCAAGTCCCCACAATTACACACCCCAGTTCCCCGAGCAGTGGGTGCTGCGCTGCTTGCAGGCAGCAGAGCAGCTCAGGTGTCCCATGGGGGAGGTTCTGGTGGGTACCCAGAGCCCATCTTTTATGACACAGCACCTCTCTGCCTCCTGTGGTGTCTTGCATTTGCAGGGACAAATGCCCCTGCCCATCTGCCACCTGCCCACCCTCAGAGCCTGCCCACTCCACAGCAGCACTTCTCCGTGGGCACAACTGCAGGCTCGTTTCACTGAGCCTAAAACTCTCTGAACTCAACTGCACCTGCCCAATGGCTTTGCTTCCTTGCAGAACTCCAGTGCCTCCTGACACCCAGACCCTGGCACTGCCTGGATCGAGGGGTGTGACAGCTCAGCCAGACTTACACCTGCAGCCAGGTGTTTTCTGGCTCTGTACTGGAATTTGCAAGCAGTAACTGGGTGTAGAATGAAACACTGAGCCAACAGGCAATGCTTAAGCTGCAATTAATGTTTGTGTCCCCACCACACGATACCTGCAAGGTAATTCAAGATAGCTGGACCCTTCAGTGAATGAAGCAAGAAGAGCTAATCCCAGGTAAGTAACATATGGATGGAGAACTCAGTTCGAGCTGTAAATATGCTGAAAAGTCTCAACTCTACTCAGGCTGGGAAAATTTCATCACACAACCATAATTTCAATATAAGTTTATAGTAGTGGAAGAGTATCACTCTTGCATTTACCTTAGGCTAGCATCATTTCCATTATAAATGCATAATGCATATAAGCAGTTCTCTCTTTACCTTGTATCCATTTGAAAAATAAACCTGGCATTTTTGTTATTTTATGGATTTTTTAAGAGCTAGAATAAGCAGTGTTTACATGAACAGAATATAAAATCAATTCCATCTTGATTACATTTGACTTCAATGAGTACTAAGTGATGCTTTTTCCATTTAATCAGGGAACAGTGCTGAAGCTACACTATTTGCATTTTAATAAAAATTCTCTCAAGATCCAAAAAAGTAGCAGCACTGCTAAGTGCCTAAACATTAGGAATTCATCTTTCTTGATGAATAGTAAGATTTAACTTGTTTAGATATTATTTTGCTCTTAATTGTAAGGCTTATTTAATAAATAGAAGCAGGTTGAAAACCACCAATGTTTGTATCTACTTTCAAAGCAATTTAAAAACCCTCCTTACGCAGAGCTTTCCTTGGTTCTTGTTCCCACACAACTATATATGTGTGTTTACACATAGGCAAGCACACACTTATATATGCACACCTCATCCAACTTTGCTGCAGGCAGCAGCAAATGTCCCTGAAGGACTGAATAAAATCACTTAAAATGGCATCATATTTTAGTTGCTAGAAAAGTAATACAGCACATTACCCTCTAACATTAATAAAGGATGAAGCACAGATTCAGAGAACGCAGTGTCAGACTTGTTTTACCTCATGACAAGCACAATGGGTTTTTTCCCAATGTCTAAAAATGTTAAAGTGGCCCAAAACTAATCCTGATATAATTCCATTAGTTTTAATGGAATCGTGCTATAGAATAATTAATGGCAACAACTAAATTATATCATTCTCTTTCTCACACGGTGGTTGTATTCTCAACAGTCAAAAAGAAACAGCAGTGGGACCACAAACACCAGTGGGTTTCCCAAAGTGTCTCTCCTGAATTATCTTTAAAATTACAAAGTCACGTTAAAACTGAAAACTGGGAAATTTGTATTACACCGCCCTCTCACAGCAACCCACAGGTTTGCCAGCAAAGCACCCAAAATTTGTATCATGAGGATTACATTCAGACTCCTTAAAAGAGGGAAAAAGGTGCTGATTTCTGGTTGAAAGCAAAGCCCACAGACACATAAAAAGCAGCGAGGAGCTGAGCACAGGATCTGTGCAAGGAGTGACTCCATGCTGAGATCTGGAGGCCACTTAAGGCCTCTGAGTGCCCATTTCCATTACAATTAGCGCTCAGCTCCCCTGGGTGGCTTTGAAAATTTCAGCGTAGGTGTGTACATAAGCTACATTATTACCGAATCCTAAAACAGCTCAAGGAACATTAAATTTTATGCGCCACGTCCTCAGCTGATGTTACCCAACAAAGCCCCACTGAGGTCATTAAAGTGCTGCTGGTGGCTATCGGAGGATCTGGCGCGGAGCCTTCACATCCTCCTCCTTTTCTGCCTGGTTTGTACACTTTGGATCGATAGCTTCATTACCAATAATGATCGTTTGTAGATTCTTCACGACAACTGCAAATTAATTCGATGTTAACGCGAGGGTTCCATGGATTCACTGGCATGTCACAGAGTTACTGATCCGCCACCCCTCAGCAGCGCTGCCAGCTGAAGGTGCGAGCGCTCAGCACGGGGCGACTTTCTCCCAAACCGAGCTGCAAATAGCGAAATTGCCTCAACTGTAACGGGATGGCAGCAAAAGGGAGCTTGCAAGGCTCCTTGCTGGTTTGTATTTCCACAGCTTGCTACCAGGTAAAGGGTAACAACCCCATCAGTCTCACGGCTCTGGCCCTCCACGCTGGGTGCAAACAAGCTGAAGAGCTCTCCCTTGAGTAATGTGGCACTGCCACGGCTTTGTCTGAATGTTTTTGCTCCAAAACTGCGCTGCAAACACCACTCTTCACTGGGAGAAGAGCTGCAGTGTCCTTCTAATCTTGTCCCTGTCCCCAGCAGATTTGGAGTCATGATTTGGAAGAAAGGAGTCAAAACAAAAGGTCAGAGCTGGGAGCTGCTTCTCAGTCTGACAGCTGGGATTTAGTGTCATCGTTACCAATAAAAGATGGGCAGCTCTTACAGCAAACGAGCATTTTGCCTCCATGGAAATCTAAACAAGGTGTAATATTTTGTAGTACTGATCCTTCCTCATTGGTGATGTCTTGGGAAAGCATGATTGCTTCAAAAAGATGTTCTTGGCATTAAAATTAGACAGGACTCTAGTCATAATTGTTTAATCCAAGAATTTTTACACAAGCTTTGTTTCAGTGGTTAATGATTTTTGGGTTTTTTTCCTGACTATGACACCTGTTTAAAACAGTGACATTTAATTTAATCAGCACGTTCAAGTTCCAAACCTTGTCTTTTTAATTAAACACCATAGAAAGCCTGCAAAAGAAATTACTCATTTGAGCACCAAAAGGAATTTTGGAAGAAGTAAAAGTGTGCAAAAAAAAAAAAAAAAGAAAGCGTTTAGTCATAAGCTAATTAATTAAAAAAAAAAAAAAACTAAAAAATTTGCATAGCTTCCAAATTTGACCAACACAAAATATCTACTCCTGTCACAACCCAGTATAAGGAAACAGAAGCTTTCTGACGTGAGGGCAGCTGTTCCACCCCACAGCAGCTCAGGACCTGGCCCTGATTCGTACCCAGCTCTTGAGCCCACACTGATTTCAGACACACCACTTAGAGCTGACAGACATCTGGGGATCATTTTAAAGCAGCAATAATATGGAGCAATCACTGTATTTCCCCTGCTACAGTTGTTCCATGGAAATTCAGGAAACAGCACCAGACGAAACCCAAAAAAGAAACGAGATGTGCGTTTGTGTCGCGAGCACAACCCGCAAGCTGAGAGGCCGTGACACAGACGTGTCACACAGCTCGTGGTGGATCTCACAGCACACCCTGCTCAGTGCCTGTAGGCAGGAGTGTTTGTACTCTTTCCTTGCTGCTTTGGCACATGGAACAGATTTTATTTTCCTGGTTTGTATTACTGTAATTCCTTCCTGCCTTTGTCTCGGCATCTCCCACATAACGTTAGAACTTCACTCCATTCATTTGATACATCAAAGCCCATAGAGAACCCCAGATACTCCTGCTGGGGGGAACAGAACAGCGATTGACAGTCAGATTCCCAGAAATGCTGGGAAACAAGAGCATTTATGGTCATATCTTGCACCTCAAAGAGGTATGACACAACCTTGGAGTATCCACAGGAAGCCTTCTGGACAGGGATATCCCTGAATGCCCCCAGTGCTGGAGCTTCACAAACTCCTCACAGCACTCCCGGTGACCAAAGCAGCTGCCACAGATGTCAGGGTCAGTCCTAGCACGGACTCCCACCACTGCTGCATTTTCACCATCCTCTCCCTTGTTCTGCATCAATCCCACAGATAATTGTTTGAGGGAGACACGAAGCAATTTTATCCACCATGGAACTGTGGCAGGCTTAGCAGGAATTCAGAGATGCAGCAGCATGCAAGTCCAGTGAGAGAATGCATTGTTTATTAATTTTACAATATCATGTATATATCCTAGTTCCAAAAAACCATTGGACAGTGTCCACACCTGTCCTGAGGTGATAGGCTGAAGCACCAGACACCCATTTAAAAATATTATGTTACTGTACCAAAAACATAAGTAGAAAAACAGCAGGTGGGAGAATTATTTACAAAAACCTATCTTACTGTTTACACAGCTTGCATAGCAAAGGAAATTTCCCACAGAATGAGTGCGAGGAGATGGAAAATTTCTCTGCCTAGCAGCTTTTCAGCATCCACATGGAACCGTGCTGCCCCAGCCTCGCTGATGCTGCCACAGACCCCGCTGGCTCCTCACCACCCCGCTCCTGTCCTCCCTACAGGCAGCACCCATCTGATGCTCTACAGCCTTCACATGGATGTATCACACCTTGTTTGGTTTTCCCCTTCTCTCTGAAGCACAGCAAGTTCATTTTGGATGCCATTCCTGAAAGAATGTACACCAGGAGTGGAACATATTGAAAGAAGCACTGCCTATCTAAGCTCTCTCTGTTCTTTCCTCAAAATAGGGCTTGACTTGTCTCTGGCTGTATCATCGTGGGGAACCACCTGCTCCCCGCCGCAGTCTCTGTCCAAGGCACAAGCCCAGTCTATCCCTGAACAACACAAACCCTGCACCAAGGGCTGCCGTGTCTTGCAACATAACATGAATGGTTTTTCCTTGCCTGCATACTCAAAAAGCCCATAACCACGCCCGAAATAAATGCCCAAACTGAGTTTCAGTGTGTGCATTCAGAAGAAATGTCACTCACATTAATAAGAGTAAATTAACTTCACATTAAGGTCACTGCTTCTGAACTTTTTTACTGGTGTTTTTAAAGCACCGTCTGATAATTGGGTATTGATTTCAATGCCCTACAAATTGACCCATGCAGTGGTCTTTGTCTCTTTCTTGATTCTCCTCCATTAAGGCACTGATGATGATAGTTTTAATTATTTTGAAACATTCTTATTTCAGAAGGAAGAAGAGTCACAATCTTTACTGAGCCCTTTTTTCACTGCAGACCAAATCAAAAGGATATAATTACTTCCATGCTGATCAACATCATAATGGATTTTACTTTAGTTCTTGCCATGAAACGCTTCACTGTAATTAACAGCCCAGAAACTGATAGTATGAACATTGATTCATTGCTGTACAACCAAATCCCCACTTTATACACCTGCCCTCACTTCATGGCAGTACCACAACCTCAAAATGAGCCACAGTCTCCTTCATACAGGGAAGTGAACTAGCAGTGATGCTCCAGAGCTCCAAAATCTCAGGTGGAGGCTACTTGATGCTTCAGCTGCTGTTATGTGCACCCAGACCCACACAGCTACAGCGAGTTTTCCTATTCTCTCATTCCCTCCGTGTTTTCAGCAGTAAGAACAAGCCAGAGGGGATGATCACAGAACATTAAGCAAGCCCTAGAAGCTGGGGCTTGTGAAATGAATTTGGTCCCCACACAAGAGTCTTATTAATGCACAGTAGGATTTCCTGCCTTTCACTCACACAGCACTGGACCCCAGCACTGAACAGGATTAAGTCTGAAATACAAAGTGATATTACCAAATAATATGTCTTGAAAGTTTCAAATCCCTAATATCTATCATCTTTCTGACTGCTACAGCTGCACTGTATTCTTCTTATTTTCTGTCCTTTTTATGATTATATCCTCAAACACCTCCACTGTTTCCCCACTTGGTGCCAGCTGCAGTGTGTGTCCACCAGTGCTTCAAAGAGGCTTTTTTAGAATTACAGAACTGGGGGGCATCAAGGAACAAATAACCATTTAGCTCGCTCCCTGTACTGAAGGGGAATAAATATCCCGGGTATTGTGGGGGTTTTCCCTTAATTTGATGGTATTTTGAGGGCACTGCATTCACACCAATTAAATCCCATCAACAGACTTTTGGCCAAAAAAAGACACTGAGGTCAAAAAAGCATTGCAGTGCTACTGAGGAGACCAGAGGGATGGGGAAGGTGAGCAAAATTAGAGGGAAAGAGCTGCAGATCACCTGGGAAATGAGCAGACTGGGAGTACACTCCCTGTAGCACAAATGGGAGGTCCCAAACAGTTATAACAGTGCCAAGTTTTCCTACTGGACTCTCAAGAACTAAGATCAGTTTGATAGTCTTTAATTACCTCACAGAACAGGCTTTAAACAAGGTTTTCCCCACTCACCACTTCCAGTCCACAACTCAGGCCACCTAATCCAGGGCAACACCCCGAGAGAAGGGTCATGAGATGGAGTCACAGAAGAAGATGCTGCTTTCCCCAGCTGTCAGTGCTTCTCAAAGCTCTGCCATGCTGAAAGCAAACAGCCTGACCTGTGCAGCCAGAGCAGGGTGAGGCACACAGTTGTCACACTGTTGCCCTGTGGCAACCATCCCAGTTCCTACAGACTGGCAGGGACAAGTTCACCTTTTTAGCTGCAGTGCTAAGAAATAAAACATGCTAATTCTCCTGAATTTTTGTCACTTCACTCTCCACAAACTAATTATTTTAAATTGTGTTATCTGTATAAACATATTAAACTCCAACTTCCATTACAAATCCTATTCTTGCACGACATTTATAATTTAAATAATATAAATCCCTGAAACCAGGTTCCCTGTAATCCCCATGACAAGCCTAATTTGGAGCAGGGGAGAGCAGAGTGCTGCAATGGTGATGTGGAGCCATTGGGCAGCAGAGGCACCTTTGCAGCACAAGGGGATTGCAGTGTTTGCTGCAGCCGTCCTGCTGCAGGGGGGGATGGCTCAGGGCAGCTGCCAGGAACGTGCAATTAAACACACACGGTTAATCCTCAGTGTGATGGGACAGAGGGAGCGTGGCACTGCTCCCACGAGCACACAAACACCTCCAGCACACCTGGCCACGACACAGAGCTGGGTGTAACCACAGGCAGCGTGTCTGGGAGGGGCTGCTGCACGCTGGTAATTAGAAGCACATCAGAAGATCCTCTGTAGCAGGTAGGGCCCACGTCAGGATGTTCATGTATGGGCTGGGAGTCACAAAACACGACTGCTGAGTCTGCCTTCACCATATGACTTGTGTCTCCCTGATCTTTAAAGTAGGGGTGACTTTGCTCAGGTAGAGATCGTGTAGCTCACAGCAGACACCTTTAGTCTCTATGCTCCATCAGCTCCCCAGACACTCAGAGAAAAGCCAGACCCTCCAGGGGATAACTCAAAGGAAGAGTCTGAGCTGTAATTGCACCTTCAAGTCCCCCTTCTTGCAGCTGAGAGAGCTGAAGGGTGCCAGCATCCCAGGGCAGGGCACACAGCCTCTGTCCCAGCTGAGGCTCTGCAAACATCTGGCAGTAGTCACTTCCTCTCCCACCTGTAAATGACAGATGCTACTTCAAAAAAACCCAACAAACAGAAACAAACAAGCCTGCACAGTTACTAAGGTCATTTCTGCTCTGTCTGGGGTTACTGATGCACTCAAGCCCCTGCCAAACTCGCCAGCAGCGCTGCCTTGGAGCAGTGCATTTGGAAAAGGCAGCGCATCAGTTCAGAGCCGTGCTGCCAGGGCAGCAGTTTGCCACCAGGGAAAGGAGCAGGTGCTTCTCCATCCTCGGTGCTGCTGGAACAGGAGCTACCTTTGCCAGTCAGGGCAAACATAAAGCGACCTGTGAGGGTTCTTAAGCACTCCCTGTCACTAGTGCACTTTGATGTCATTTCTTAGTTGCAATTGCCACGTGCACACATGGTGCATCTACGGCAGAAAAACATACTTTAGGTCATTCTAACACACCACTGATCAGGTCTGGATGTACAGCTCTCAGCACGTACACACAAGGGATGGAGCAGCTACTCCAAATTCTTTGCTAATTTTCCAGCCCCTGATCATCTGTCACACCGAGTGAATGTGACACATTTCTGAATGTCTACCCTTGAATAGCAGCTAGGGTGAAACAGTTCCCGATGTTTTTGTCCAAGCTTGTGCAATTGTCCCTGGCCTAAGATTGTTGCATCAACACATTGCAAAATACCAGGGTGGCACAGGACAACACACGACTAAAAACACAGAAAAAACCTTTATGTATCTGTGCAAATATATTTCCCAGAGGAAATCCTATTTCAAACCAGTTAGAACCTGAAGCAAGGTTTACGAGTTCACAATGGAATTTTACTTCTAGACTGGAAATAAAAACAAGCATCAAACAGATCAAAAATTTTCCCGTCAGTGCGAGATGTTTTGTTGCTGGTTCATTTTGTTCTGGGAAAGAGCCCCAAACCTGTTAGACAGCAAAGAACAAAAAGTTCATCAAGGCTGGTCTCTGGAGGAAAAGATGCTGTAGAGACAGCCAAGCATACAGCAGGGTTCAGAAAAATGCTGCTGTGCAGCCACAGTATTTTGTTCTCAAAGAAAAAATCTTAAAGAAAATTAAACTATTAAAAGCGTCCTGATTAAGTGAATAGATGGCCCCAGACAGGTTTGCATTATAAACATTAATTGCGCATTAGCTCAACTAATTAAAAAATAAATACTGTACACGGCAGGAAGCTCCTTCTTAAAAGCAACTTCTGCCTTGGGAAATGAGCCAGTTCTTTTTTAAAAAAAACAAAAACACAAGCCCTGGAGCATCAGCGAAATGCCTTTTTCAGCAAGGGAGACTGAGAACACCATGGAGCAGATATTACTGCTGTGCCAACTGTGCAGAGCCAAAGTGGCAGCAAACACCAGGAAACACTTAATGAAAGGATCTCTTCATTCCCTCTTGCTGCCCAGCCCAACTGGAAGCCTCGGATACCATGAATGAAACAATACAAAACCAAAAAATAGTTCACTTTCTGGACTTTGAAAGAGGAGTGGAGCAGAGGCTTTGGGGAGCCAGTGAGGGGGGGAAGGTTGCTCTTTTCCAGCCGCTGGAAACCCTGGGGCAAACCCCAGCCTTGTGCAAGTGCCTCAGCTCCTCACGCACAGCCAGGATAGTGCCAAAACTGCCAGCAGCTGCCTCGGGGCCACGCTGTACCCAAACCCTCCCTCGGTTTCCTCCCGCATCCCCACTGCTGCCTGCCTCAGGATGTGCCCCTAGCAGGACCCTACACCATCGCTGCAGCTCTGAGCAGCAAGCTCGGGGCTTGCTTGGGGCACACCCCATCACAGGAGGGTGTTGCCATGCCCTCCGAGCTCCCTGTTAAGCTGTTTCCAAGGAACCAAGCAAGATAGGAGATGTTCAGGCTCTTACAGCTCAGCTGAGGTCAGGACTGAAGGATGCTGATGACCCAGTTTGACTGTCGGAGATGGTCGTGGCGCTGATAAGCGCTGTGAGGCTGAAAGATGCAATGAAAAAGGGAAAAAAAATAAACCAAAAACGCCCTGCAGCACCTCAGCAGAGCAAGGCCTACCTGGCAGGAGCCAGGCTAGCACATGGCTGGCCTGAACTCCTTGCCAGTGCTCAAGACACAGGGGGATTTGGCATCCAGCAAGCATTACTAACCTGATTCGCACTCGCTTGCGTTTTCTTAGCAAACGTGCATATGCACGAATAAGGGATTAAAGATGTTTTCAGACACGAATATTAGCTTTCTATACCTATGTACACACAGACAAAACCTTTCCTTTTTTAGGCAGAGAAGCACAGACACTTTCACCAGGGTGACACTGAGTAGTTAACGCAATACTAGATAAAAATCAAGATGCCACATCAATTTGTGTGAAAAGAGGTGTACTGATATATCTGGGTTCACATCCAAGCTCTGCCGTAGACTAGCTACATAACCCCAGGCAAGGCAGCTCCTTTCTCAACTCCTTAGATCCAGGAAGAGCCATTTTTCTTCTGTCTTTTATCTGTTCTCCATTTAGCTCTTTGGCGAAGCCACTTGTGCAATCAGCCTTTGTGTAACACCAAACACATAAAAGACCCAGTCTCAATTTAAACACTACTGTAAGGCAGATAATAAACAATCATCATTAAGCCATTAATTCACTTAACAGCCTTTTTCTCTCTTCCTGCCAACACACTTTCTGAGTTGGAAGGGTTTTTTTTTTTCCAGCAGGGAGGTAAATTTGTACTGTCTTGCAAATGGAAAGATTACGTGCCAGTGTATTCGTAATACTGAGTCATAATAATAAATGACTATTTGATAAATTTCTTGACAAGCACCACAGATCTTCCCTGCAAGTCATGCCACATCTTAGCAGCCAGTTCTGTTCAGAGGCCTCAGAGGAATTACAGAGCTAGCTTGGATGCCATTCAGGCTTCACTGATAATCAAAACCTTGCTATCTAAACACACTAACTGCAGTATCACTTCCACTGTGCATGTCATCAAACATGCATGGATCTCCTCTCTGGGGGGATTGCTGCTGTGGACAGGGCACCTTGTAACCCTGCAGTGCATCCAGTGGCAGCCAGCAGAGGAATTGTTTCTTGCAGTGGAGTTTGACTATTCTGACTGAGAAAGGTTTCCTGAGATGATAGTAACTGCTAATATTTCATTTTATTGCAGTTTGAGGGGATTAGGGAAATCACATCCCCCAGCAGAGACTTTACTTCTGGCAGGTGAGAATGTCATATTTGTGCTAAGCCTGAGGGAATGTTTGAGTGCACTGGCAGGGAGCAGATGCACGCCCAGAAAGCCCAGGGCTGGTGCACATTGCGTGGAAAAGCCACACGAAGCAACTCCGCCATGCACAGTCTGGGGAATTAGCAGAGCAATACATCCTAAGAGAAACAGGTCACTGGGAGACAGAGGCAGCCATGCTTGGCACTGCAGCTTCCCTGGATACAGAACTCCCCACGTGGCATGCTCCTGAGGTGGCTGAGCACACACAGGCGCGCTGAGGCACGCAGCCAGCGCCAGGCTGACAGCACAGACCAGGAAAAGAGAGGCAGAAACTTTCCTTAAACAGTATCACCAGCTTATGCAGCACTTATGGACATAAAACCTTCCATTCTACTCTTCCTTCTGCTGGTGTAACATCACCTCAGTACCCCTGTTACATCTCCGGTACAGCGACAGGCGAGCAGCTTAAAGAGCATCACAAAGCTCAGCTTCCCTCCCCTTCACGCCAGCTCCTAAACATGCTCAGTGTTGTATTCCTAGCATAATTTCTCCCTACTTGGGTTTGTCTCCATATTACTGCACTTAAATACGTTTCCATATCTTGCTATTTTCCTTCTTGTTCAAAGCCAAGCTCTGTGAAAACTCCCTGCAGCTCTCCACAGTCACGGGGACACACGCACACCAAACGCGTGGTTCACGTCACGTAACGAGAACAGAAAATAGCCACAATCTGCTCGCCCAGCTCCGCTCCCATAAACACGAAAGTGAGAGGAATTCATCGCTTCTCCCTCCACCTCCCCAAATCCCGGCTGCAGCAGCTGCCCTGGCCCAGGTGAGCACAGGCCCATCGGGCTCCCAGAGCGCGTTCTCAGTGGCACGACACAGAGTTAATGCTCTGAGGAGAAGCTCTGGATGTTCCACCTGCAATAGAGAGCTTCACAAAAAGGCTTTCATGGTTAATGGGAACTCTAACACTGCGGGAGTTAAAGACCTTCTACTCTCAGCAGCCTCCCAGAGCAGTCTCTGTGCAGAGGAAGGAATCAAGCCAGAACAACACAGTATTTCCAGTGCCCTTTTTGATCTTCCTAAGAGTTTAGTAAAATATCAGAGATCCCAGTGACATATTGGCTTTATGCTGGGCACAGGAGACATGGCAGAGTGGGAAGCCAGACTTTCTTCTCAGCAGAAACCATTCTTTGTTAGTGATTTTTTTTTTTTTTGTTACACTTCCAACTTTAAATTCAAAGAAACTTGCATCTCAAGTGAATGCCTGTAATTAGATTCCAACAACTGGCTGGTACTTAAGTTTCATGTACAAGTATTACAAAACACAGAGATAATTACCAGTGTTATCTGTGTTACAGTTTTAGGGGTCCCTTTGAATAAGCTTTGAAGTGAATGAAACCCCACAAAAAGGAAAGGACAGTAGATATGGCAACAAAACTCTTGCCTTAGCTCACTGCATGGAGGGGCACCAGAGGAGGGCAGAAGCCACTGTCATGGTGGCTTCTGCACCTAGAGGTGGATATCTGGACATCTGGAAGGCTGACAAGCTGCAGACTGGAAGTGCTCTAAGCTCTCCACCATAAGGAAAAGACAAGGTTTAACTGTGGGAGAACAAGAGGGTCACTGTTCAGCAACTCCCATCAGTTATTTGCATCCACATCCTGGCCCTTTTCCCTGGGCTCCTCCCAGCCTCCTGCTGTCAGCTCTTCCCTCTGCCAGCAGCAGATTGTGCTCCTGAGCAACTGGAGGAGCAGCCAGTGGGGTTCAGACAAATCCCCCCATATGCACCACAGTCATCCCACCTTTCTCCAGCCCTACCCACCTGATTTCTTCACATTCTGGGGAAAGCTAGCAAAGCAAACAGCTGTGGGAAGAAACCAGTCTGTCCCCCTTGTATCTGTGCCTGTACAATTTGGAGGAAACAGGCAAGACACAAGGGAAGAACTGTTCTGTTTGTTCATGCCTGCCCATGTTTCCCGACAGCCAACTCCCTGTTTCCCCTGCTGCAATCCACCAGGTACTTGTATTTATCCCCCTTGCCCCCAGCAGTTTATTCCACTCCACATTCATGCCCAGTTTTGTTCAGGTCCCACCCCGTGCTCCCAGGACATTTCAGACCCCAAGCTCAGAGTGTACAGGTTAAAAGTTACTCTTTTGAGACACTGAGGGTTGGCCCCTCCTGCTCTTCTGGAGGAAGAAGCAGAACAAGTGCCTGCCTGAGTCAAAATCAAAGCCAGACTGCACAGGGACCTGGAGCTCTGTCCCTGCCACACCCAGCTGAGGCAGCCTGTGCCAAGACACTGACACCCTCCATTCATGCCATTCTCTGCCGAGGGAAAAGACTTAATGTCAGCTCTTTAAAAATAATTACCATCCATAACAGTGCACTTCCCAAAGACAAATAATGCTGACGCTGCTGAAAGAGTATTGATTCCATAAAATGATCAGAAGAGAGTGCTTAATTATTTCCTGAGGAAAGAAAAAAACCATGCTCATACCACAGATCTCCATTACATAAGACCATTTCTAAGAACAAAAGCCTTCGTGTCAGTTCTAGGTCTTCCTTCTTTCACAGCCCAATCCATCTTCTTCAGACAGTTTGTTACAGCTTCTCATAAATCCCTTTAGATATTTAATGCAAACTACCCTTTTTTTTAATAAGCATTTTAATTCTGGTGTGGGTTCTGTATTCTCCAAGGCAGGCACGTGCATGAGTGCGCTGTGTGTCTCCTGGGTGACTGCAAGAATGCCTGTAACACACGCACTAAATGATAACCATAGCAATAATTCTGGTCCGGGATCTGACCCCCAAGTTACTCTTTTCGGATGCAGATCTTCATGGAAGAAGATACTGTGCGTGTCGATGTTAATAACTTCCAAGAAATATGTTTTAAAGAGCAGAGAAAACTAATTATTGAGGGGATGGGGGAATGTGTTTGAGAATAAACACAGATTAGTGAGGCATCCTGATCCAGGCAGAAATCCTGAAGGATCCAGTCTGCATCTGATCACAAAGGCTTGGCCAGAGGTGCTCCCAGATGTGACTACACTTTCTTCCAGATAGGCAGGAGCACTCCTCCACTAAGCAAAATACACAGCCTGGGCAGAATTAGAGTTCTCCATTCTCAGAGCAACTTAATTAAAAATCTCCAAGTATCTAAAGAACAAGAATCTCATTGTTTCAGGATCAGCACGGGAATTCATCAGGGATGGCCAACTCCCCCAGAAAGGAGAAGGGATGCCGTTTGCAGGGTGGTGTTATCTGATTTCTGGGAAGTATCAGCGGTCAGGAGATCAACAATACCTGGTTTGGGGGGTGGTGGAGGGAGGGGGATGCGTTTTGGGAAAGGTCCAAGGACTGCAGAAGCCAGGAGTTCAGTTTAGCACAGGGTCATGCAAATGTAATAAAGTCTATGGTTTGAACACAGGGCTAAAAATAAAAATGGTCTTATTGTAAAAACATGCCAGGTCAGCCCCTCTACGAGTAAGTACTAAACAGTTGCCCTCCCCAAAAAGGAGAGCAAATCACAGCACAAATCAATATGAGAATATATATAAAGAAAAAAAATAAGGCTCCAATTTGTGATTTATGCAGAGAGAACTCATGCTGCCAGGATTAAATTGCCCTTGCTATTGCTAAGAATCTATGGATGACAAAGTCTTAACTCAGAAAAGATGCATCCAACACACATAATTCTGTATTAGAGCTCATCTGTGTGATAAGGAGTAAATTGATCACAAAAAAGGTATTATCCAAAGAAGAAGTGATCATTACTTGATTGCATTTTTCAAGTGCAAACAAAAAACTTTTTCCTTTGCCAAGACTAGTAATATACAGGCTTGCTGCTTTAAAAGGATCAATTTCGTGAAGCTAAGAGAGGAGAAAAGGGAACAAAAGAGCCAAACCAGTTGGGAGAAAGAATTTTATAAGGAAAATGTTACAATAATTGGGAACAGCTTAAGAACATTTTTATGGATGTCCAGAAAAATCAAAGTCTGAGTCAAAGAAAGCTAGAACTACTGAAAACCAAGCTGGCTTATGGGGAAGCAGAAGCAGGTATAAACCATACATGTAACAAATGTGTGAAAGGCAAATTTCTTAGTTTTAATGCAAGTCAGCATACAGAAAACACCAAAAATATACAGAAAAACCACAGATTTCTCCTTTTATCTGTGTTTAAAAAAAAAAAAGAAAAAAGAGACAATGGAAGGAAATATTTAGATATAATAAGAATAAAATGGAACTGAAAAGTGATCCTCTTCCTCCAAAGATTGAAGCACAAAATGGTCAAAAGTAACACAGAAAAGGGAAATGTTTCCAGTAAACACATTGCCTGTGTGTGAAGAGAATTAGCACAATACAGTGATATGAACGAGTGTTAAGTTACCAGCCACAATAGCAGCATTAGAGGTTTTGCTAATTGCTGGAAAAAGGTTTCTTTGAAAGTTTACATTGCACAGGGAAGACTTTCTGGACACACTTAAAGAAGTGTAAATAAACATCTCCTTGCTCTTGGCCTTTTGTTGATTCTCCACCAGAGATATTTGGTTATGAAACCAAAAGAGTTTTCACATCATCTAAATAGAGTTTATTTCCTCTCTAACTCAGCAAATACTTATATATTTCTGGTACACCCAGCTGCCTAATTTGGCAAGGGTTATCTCTTGCTGCTTTCAAAAATAAACACAGACTCATGAGGAAGCACCAGACTAACGCACCAGGGAACGTCCTTCTGTTCTCAGTGTCACGGGAGACCTCGAAAAACGCCCTTCTCCTCTTTCTACTCATCCCTCTAACAAAGGCTTTATGAACTAGTGCTGTGAGAACTCCCAGTGAGGGTGAGCAGTCAATAGCTGGGACCAGGGCAGAAAGTTATTAGCCTTTCTCAGCTTCTTTCTTGAGTCACCAGTGAGGTTTTTGGGAAGCCTTTCATACTGAAGATGGATAAATGCGTGAACAGAGGATTTGAGCTTTTCCTGTCTGCTCATCAAAGACTGGTTTTTGAAATAAGCACTTTTCCTGCTGAAGGGTTCTGGAGAACCTGGTGGCCTGAGCAGCTGCTGCTGTGATGATTATAGAGCAGGAAATCTACTGAGGATTTGATCAATAACCTGGGATTGCATCAGCTCAGAACTCATCCTCTACAATAAACTCGTGCAGCTACCCAGGTGGAGTTAACTCAGTTTTGCAACTAAAACCATATCCAGAAAAACTGATTCTGATGGAATTAATCCATCATTCACTGGAGACCCCCACTTCCCCTCCTCTCAAAGCTACCATTTTTCCATCATTGCTAAATACCACCTGTCAGGAGCTGCATTTGATTGAGATGCGGAGGCATCAGTAAAATAATTGCTGATGTCAGGTAGCATTCTTTGCTTAGTGTTCATTACCATGTGTGACTTAATTAACAATGCCTTCACATCAGAATAAATCAGCTCTTTTTTTGTTTACCTGATGTCTTCAGACAATTTCATGACTGTGCCAGGGGGGCTCCTTTACTGTTTCTTCCAGAGCATTCGGTAGGTGCGAGAGATGGACTCGGTTTGAGTGAGACCCCCAAATCCCTGCTGACAGGCAGAGGAACGGAGATGCAGATGGTGTTTGAGGCAGTCTGAGTTTAGGGAAGCTTCAGAGATATGGCTTATGTAACAAAGGAATTAGAAGGCAACTTATTAGAAGCGCCACAGCACAGAGAAAGAAAATCAAACCTGGTAAATTAGAAAATGTAATAACATTGGGGGCATATAAAGAGTCAAGAGGATGTGTGAACCATCTCCTTATGACAAACTGTTGCACTTTTTTTAACTGCATGGATAATAAAATGTGTTCTTATAAATTTACGCTCAGAGGAACTGGATAAAGCTTGCCTCCAGCAGAACTTCCACTTACAACAGCTGAGGATGCCTGAGGTAGAAAGCAGAGCAAAAAAAAAGAAACCACACTTCCATGCTCCTCTCTACTCCCTCCAGAAGGGGCACAGCAGATTTTCCTCTGGCACAGCACTTCAGTCAGACAATGATCTCACCTGTGCCCATGCAAACTCAGAATTATTTCTGGGATGTTAACAAAATCATTCCAGCTTTGTACTCCTGGATGCGAGATCCACTCCTGGGCTGCGCTGCCTCCCCCCAGCAGAAAGGGCAGCACCAGGAAGCAGAGCCTCTTCCCTCTCTCCACACAGCGCTGACACCGGCTGGGACAGGCACTGTGACATTTGCTACTCAGATTCTCCCTCCAAAACACAGCTTAACCAGTGGCTGTAGACAGCAGAATAGATAATCAAAAGGCAGCTAATTGCAGAGCAGCTCAAGGTCTGACAGAATGAAATCAGCACCAGTAAAACACCCAGGTAGGAGCTGTTACAGGAGAAAAGCACTACTCCTCAGGCACAATCCAGAGAGTGTTAACAAGTAGTCACAGCAGGATTTCTTGTTATTCACAAGAAAGTGGAAGTGGTTTCATCATTTCCCAATGATAGATGGAGTATACAGAAGCAGAAAGGTGAGTTTAAGCTTAGACCCAGTGTTAGAACTGCACAGACATGGTCTGAACAGCTGATTGGTAAAAGCTACATTTGAAAAACAAACATTACATTTTTGATTGTCTCAGCTCATCCATACCTTCATCTCACATTGAAAAGGACCAAGATTTAAGCCAGAGAGAGTGTACAGATATCTGTCCAATAAGCCTGAGTTCATGCATCTCTGTGCAGTTTCAAAAATACACTGGGAACCATCCTTATCCTCTCCCTTCCTGTCCCTCAGCAGCAGAGACTGCTCACAACACCTCGCTCCTCCCTAATGAGCTATTTACTAGATAGATTAAAAAAAAAAATCACCCACGTTGTGCCATGACCGTCAGTGAAGTCACTGCCCTGAACCAACCTTCTCATGACCCATTCATTTCTTCCCTTTGCCCTAGAAATCTCCCAGAGTTGAGAGCAAACCCAGAGGAGGTGAGATTTTTCTCATCTACCAAAACTTCTTAATGTTGTGATCTAAATAAACCAGAAAAGAGTCTCCCTCTTTGAGGGTCCAGCTCAAATTCAGCACTGAAATCCTGTGGCCCCACAGAAGCTGCTAGGGGGAATTTTTATTGAAGACATGCTGACATCCCAGCAACCCAGTCCTCCTAAAAAACACCCCTTGGGAGGGCTGTTAGTCTGATTTGGGTCTGTGACTAACACACACATGGTACAGTTGCTTCACAGGCTTCCAAGTCTGCACATCGTATAGGGCAGCAGTAAAGTCTAAATAACTTTCTACAGGTTCATTTACCTTCTCTAGAAAACCTAGACACCTGGCTGCACCATGTCAGCGTTCATTTTATTTAAAATAACCGAGTGCCGGGGTTTATTGCTTCTGGTAATGTTTAAAGGTGGCAAAATAAACTCCTTCAGTGTTTATAGCAGCTCTGTTGTGACAGATACACTGCAAGGCTCTTGCTTTTGTCTTGAGGGCTGCATTCCACTCCCATTTGTCAGGAAAACCTCCGATACAATGACACCATCATCCTTTTATAACAGGTAATATTGGCCACTGAAGCATTCAAGTTGTGAAACTCCTACTACCTGCTTCTTATTCAACTGCAGCTGAAGGAATTCAGGAGAAACTTCCCAGGCACCCATAAAACCGCATCAGTCCAGGAGAAATCAAATCAGAGCTGTGGCCTCATCGTGCCACTTACAGATTTTTGCTCTCCAACAGGCTCACTAAGTATCAGTGAGTTTAAACATCAGCAAGCCTGTGAAAGTCAATGAAAAAATGCTTCAATTTTCCAACACATTTTTGGTCTCAGTTTACTGCTTCTCTGCAGAACAGTTCCTCTCTTCTGGTCGGAGGGGCCATGGCCTTTGACTTGGAAGCCCCCACCCTGGTGTCTGTGAGTTAACCTACAAAGTCAGTTAGGTTATGGCACCAGAGTACATTTGAAGCATAAATATTTGAGTGGATTATAGGTCTGTTGCTTGCTGCAACCCAAAGTTTTGCTTTTGGAAGGAACATTAATTCAAGCCCCGTACGCTCCCCTCTTTTTCAGTTTTAAAGGAAGCCTGAGGGCAGTGCTTTTACTTATTATGACAGGCAGAGTTCTCAGCATCTGTTTAAACAAAAACAGAACAAAGGGATTATATGTTGCCATGCAACCAATAAAAATGATACATTTTTAATAGCTGAGACCAGAAAAAGAAACTGCCATACGGACTCAGAAATTTTCAAAATAAAAAAAAAGAAAAAGAAAGAAAAGAGGGTTAAAGCCTTGAGTCAAGGTAAAGCACTTTTCACCAGAGGGGAGGGGCACAAGCCTTATATTGCTATTGTGATATAAACTCAGCATAGCTGGCAGGAGGACTGCTTTCAGCAAATTCTCCCAGCAGGCACGAGAATTGTTGTTCTTCCACAAATACATTGGGTTTTTACTCCGCTGACCTTGCTGAGCTTGTTTGCCCCATTTCTTTACGTACCATCAAAACTCCTGACCTTTCATTCCGTGGGGTGGAAGCTGAGGCACGCTCGGCACAGCCCGGGCCAGCTCCCAATGCCGGCACCTGGGGGTCTCCAGAGAGCAGCTGGGTTTATTTCCACGTGTGCCAGAGCACTCAGACCGGCCTGGGTAAGGCTGGGAAAATCAGGAAAAGCTCTGGAGCAGGATCAGTGGAGCCACTTGTTCCCTTTCCATGCATCCATCTGATTGTGTAGCTTGGGCACAGCGTCCAGGAAACTCCTGAAGGAACAGTTTTAGACAAGGCACAGCTTGTAGGGATTGTGCAGCTTTCCTGATGCCTGCAGGGCAGTGCCCATCCAGAGCACAGGAATTTGGGTGGTTTGGATATACGGCAATATTATTTAGCACAGCAAATGGCAGAGGTTTGCAAGGCCACAAGGCACAGCTGATGGAAGTGTTTAACATGTTTAAAGTCTCAGCCATAGGTAACTGTCTTAGGAGCTCAATGATACAAGAAAAAAAATTTTTTTTTTAATATTAACCTATCTGGAAAAACAGAAAAAACCTTGGAGCAACCCACTTTAACAAGATGAAACTGTTCTCAGGAGAAAAGAAAAGCTGAACCCTGCCTGCAAAAATTAGTCTCCCGAGGATTTCAGCAGAGGTTTGAAGTGCCTGGAAAATGGAACTGTTTAGGAAAGCACAAGACCCCCTGCTGATATTTTGCTACTGTATGTTTTCTATAAGAGCTAAATTGCTGTCTCATCCAAAGCTGTGACCAGTGACAAAGATCTGACCCCACCCCACACAATGTTCTTATCCCATTTATACTCAAGCCCTCTAAGGGCTTTTTCCTCTGAGAAAAAAAAAAAAAAAATTCATCACCTCTCTGACTTCTGAAAGCAGCTACCTTCAAGGGTTTCACAGATATATTTCTACCACTTAATAAATAACTTTAGATGCCAGTCTCAACCTTAGCAGTATGCAAGGTGCCAGAATTAACCAGTAAGTGAGGAACACCTCTGCTCTCCAAAACCAGCCCAACTTTGGACCAGCAGATCTGGTTCTGCATTCAGAAGAAATTGAAAATGGAGCTTCCATAATGTCCTCCTGGGTCTCAGTCAAAGCTGAATGGAGTGAGCAGGAGCTTTGTTTTAAGGTTAGCTTCCTTTGGACCAAACCCACGCCGGCTAGCACTGAACATCCATTCTCCAGCTCAGGTGGCATCATCTCGGAAAAGCCTGGGCACACTGCAAATCCTCCTCTTGGTTTTTTATGACACCAGCAAATGCTGGAGTTGAAGCCAGACAGCTTTAAGGCTAAGTCATCTTGGCATGTTTTTGTCTGCAGTGCCGTAAAGTTTTGTTTCGAAGCAGTTAACACAACAACAGAGGCTCGTGTCTCTGCTGCTGTGCTCCTGCCTTGCCCCTCGCTGCGAGGGGGACGGGTCAAGGCAACGTGAAACAACGACTGACGTGGCACAGGACATTTAGATCTCGATGTGCAACGATTCCGGTTGAAACCAAGCAAATGAGCGAGATCTATTTCTTCTTTTATCCTTTGTGTCACGTTGAATAAATTATCTGTTCCTGTAAAAAGGATTATTTATTTTTTCAGATTGGTAATCGCCACCACCGAGAGCATTTTTGGCAGCTATGGAAGTCATGATACAATTAGGAAATACTGAAGGAACAAATGATTTCTCATTAATATATAATGATCATCATTAATACAAATGCAATTTAAAGTTAATTTAGAAGAATAGCTACATTAAGATAACTATGTTTCTCCAATTAAAGGGCACAAACATTTTCCACTGAATCCCCGCTGAGTTATTAAGTTGTTCTCCTTGTTGAAATTTTTGCAGAGTTCTGATTTCAAATTTTTTTTCTCTTCACTCTGCAAATGACTGGATTTAGTAAAACTGCAAGAATGACAGGGACAAGAGTGAAGCATCCTTGTGATGATTCGTTCTGTCACATTCATAGCTAGAAATGAAGTGAAAGAAAGGAAATGTAACAATCTGAATATCCCGGAGATTGTTATATGCCCAGGAAAAAAAAAGTCTTTGTCAGGAGAGTCATTCTTCCACATAATTTTTACTGGTTCGAGTAGTTAGCTTCCTTTTGTTGTGACAGGGTTCACTGACTGCAGGGTAGAGCACAATACTGACCCTCAATAGAGCAGGAAAAATAGAGTACAAGCAGTAGGATCTAGGCAACACCCAATGTACTTCACAGAAAAAAAATGAAAATTGTTTAAAGCTGATAGACAACAAAAGCCTTACCTTCTAATTGTCAGAGACTGCTATAAATGTTAGTAAGAAATTCACCATGCACAAAGAATAGAATAATAGCTTAGCTAAAATCCATAAAATCTTGCCATTGGCAAAAAGCAGAAGCAGAAGACACTACCCATGGCTTTGGCCACGTGAACGCTGAGAGAACCTCCCAAATCACAGAACCACTGACCTTAAAAATCACTATCTAAAGGCCACTGGGCGTAGGGAAATCTTCCCATTCACTTCTGCAGACTCCAGCTCAGGCCTCAAAGGGAGCTTGCATTTACCCTCTCCTGTTCTGCAAAGAGATCTGAAAAGGATCCAAAAAGATCATTTCCCTTACACTTGATCATGGTGGCTGTAGCAGTATGCCTTCAGAAACCACAAAATAAATGTTTTGCACATACACGGTTTGGTTTGATTTGGGTTTTGTTCAGTGGGTTTCGTTTTTGGGGGGGTTTTTGCGTGCATGACTTTTTTGTTTGGCTTTTTTTTTCATTTATGTCCCCCTTCTCCAAAAACTCCTGTTTAATTATATTCACCAGCTTGTGCAATTCTGCATTTCCGGGCAACTTTGCGGAATTAGTTAAATACTCATTCATTAATTTTAAACGCACTTATCAACAGAGAGGCAGTTGTTCTCTTCTAGGGGCAAAAAAATAAAATAAATAAAGCCATTGTCTCTATTTGATCGTGGTGTCTGCTCGGGCACTGGGATCAGCGCAGCCCGGCCCCGTGCTCCTCTGCAGATAAGATTTCAGGGCGAGCAGCCATCCAGGTGAAAACTGCAAATGTTGTCGTTTGAACACCTGCCTCTTTGGAGGCTTTTCAAAGCCTCCCTTCAATTTATTAGCGGGTAATTCCTGCCAGAGCTTGCGATGCTCCCTCCTGGCAGGCTCGGGGCTCGCTGGCCCCGCACACCGCGGAGGTGCAGCCTGACTGGAGCCCAGTCGAGTTATGCACGGTGGGTTCAGGGGCTGGTGAATATAAATGAGCAGAGGCTCTGCTCCGGAGCCCTGGGTGCGTTTCTGCTCCGCCAGCTCGCGGTTCCAGGGGCACGGGGAGCCTGCGGGAAACACACCGGGGAGTTTGGTGCTAAAATTAGTTTGCTTTGTATCAAAGCAATTTAGTCTTCCTCTTGTGGAAAATTGCTGTACACTTAGTATGTTTTGAGAAAGGGTTTTCAATCTTTTGATTTATGGACCCTAAAAAGTGTTCCAGTGAAAGCATAGGAGATTCACACGCTGTAGAATGGGAAAACTTGCTTTTCCTGAACCCCTTCAAAGCAGCAGAGAAACCTCAGAAGGTCCATGGATCACAGATCAAAAATTACTTGCATAAAGCAAAAGATTAAAAAAAAAAAATCTCATCCCAGACAATTTGCTACTTTTTCTCTCTTTTGCTACACTCAAGTGTTCACACTCACTCATCAGATTTAATCATACAGGAAACAGGACTCCACAAATTATTCAAATTTCAGTTGGCATCCCGACCAAACATTAAAAAAAAAATTCAGGTTTGCATGGCTGAAATAAATTTTTTCACTCAAATGAAAAATCTTAATGTAAAAAAAGGTCTGGCAAAGCAAAACCAGCAGTGCCCTTCCTGTATCACCCAGCTCTCAGGAGCCAAAACATTAAGCCCAGAATGGATATGCCTGTTTTGCCAAGACCACCTGGACCCTGCCACCAGAGAGGCGAGGATCCATCACAGCTGCAGCCCAGCTAAGCAGCCTGAATGCCTAATTAGAAACTCACTGCCCTCTGCTTTTCAGCCAGCCAGTGCTCAATTGCTTTATATAGAATAGAATATTATCTATTACAAAAAGATCTGGGTCCACATCCATCCCTTCCCCTCACTTTGGCCACCGTTCTGTGGGATGGCCAGGGTCTCCAGAGGGAAATTACACAGGTTTGGCCTTCTCTGAGCTGAGGAAATCTACTTATCAAACTATGTTTAGTGTCTAAAATGTTTGTTATTTAGTGTCTAAATTGTTTCCCCTTTATGACATTTTTCTCCTCCTAACGTTTGCATCTTCAAGACAAGAAGTGCAACAGTGTTGGCCAAAAATACGTGTTCAGCTTTATTTCCAGCTCTCTCAGTGCCATTACCAACTTCTTATTCCCCAATGCACTTGTGTTTTAAGTATCACATTTACCAAAGTGGTCTCAGACTCCTCAGTATAAAGTGGTAAATGAATGTAAAACAACCTCATTTGTTATGCCAAACCATAGTGTTCATAAAAATAGTTTAAAAGCCTCCTTCTGCCTTTCTAGATCACTCGACTTTTGCTTTAACAAATGCTTTTCCCCTGGTACAGATTAATCACTACAAAGTGCCAGAAATTCTCTGTGTCAATTACTATAATTTGAGCTTTGCAGGAACTGCTATGACCAACAACCCTGCCTGACCCCTTTTATGATAACTACTAAAATCCCGTGCTGGAATACTGCAGGGACAACCTGTTTGACCTACAAACATAATTCAGAGAAATAATGCTGATCATGACAATGCTTAGAAGCCAAAATCAGAAGTAATTAAGAACATACTTAATATGTATGTTTAATTTTTTTTTTGACTGGGATGTCCACTGAATGCTTTTCAGGGTAAAAAAGCGCTGACTAAATCACATTTCTCCTCACTCACCACCTGGCCAAAAAACCATCTAGTCTCTATTTAAAGATTTTTAGGGATTAAAAATTATTCACCATGGCTTTATGATCCAGTGCTTCATCCACCTTTCCTGCATCTTCTTCGTTATTTGAACATCTTTAGTTTCAGTCAGCCCTTATTACTTTGAGGTCCCAGTCTTGTCATGTTTCCCCCACATTCTGACCTGTCCTTGGCCTTTCTAAATTACATGCTATTTCACGTTACTCCCTAATAATGAGCATATACCTTTCTGAAACATGACATCCTCACGCAGAAATTGATAACCTTTTAGAGACAAGCAGAGGGAGAGCCCGGTCTGCAGCTTTCGTTTCTCTGAAGCTCAACAGTGACGGACACCAAGACCTTATTTGCAAACAACACCCACGGCCTTGACGAGCAGCGAGACGCTGCAGAGGCACCCAGAACCCATCAGCCAAATCAGCAAATGTTTGAGCCCCTGGTCCCTCCGGCTCCCAGACGATGCAGTTGTTATAACCATGCAGTTATCTGCCTTGAAAGCAATTTAGTCCTCAGCCTCCAAATGTACGATGCCACTGAGGTCAGCTGCTGCATCACATGGACCTGCTTGAAGCAGAGCTGGACCTCTGCAGGTCTCTCCCACCCTCCATCATTGTGTAGTTCATTATTTACATATTCTTAATACGAAGCTAATGGGGGCATTGCTGATAATCCTTTGCACTGCGTACGGTCACTTAGCACTTACACAGAGGAAACTGGATCTGGGAGGCAGTAATGGTAAACCCAGTAATGTTTCTAAACTTCTTCCATCCGAGTTGGTAATGAAAGTGGACATGAAGAGTTTGCAGGTGCATATAACCTTGGCAGGCTTAAGTATTAAGCATGAAATTTCCTTCATGCAACTCTAAAGTACTTATAAACTTTTATTTTGTTGCTGTTTAGAATGAAAGCATCTGTTTGAAGCTGGTATTTTAAAAAGTGCTGCTTTGGATTTTGTTTTGGTCTGATAGATCAATTTTCTTGTCTCCACAATTCCTGCTATCCGCAGACAGTCTGTCCTAAATTTACCCTTTAATTTAGCACAAACTAGGTCAGATATGCTGAACTGCAGAATTGCAGAGGAAGTCCAGAAGCAAAAATTTCTCATGGATTAAAGAGAAGGGTGGGGGGAAGGTGTTGTAAGCCTTGGGTTTATTTCTCATTATCCTACTCTGATTTGATTGGTAATAAATTCAGTTAATTCCTCCCAAATTGAGTCTGTTTTGCCTGTGATGGCAATGGGTGAGGGATCTCTCCCAGTCCTTAGTCTGACCCACAACCCTTGAGTTATATTTTCTCTCCCTGTCCAGCTGAGGAGGGGAGTGAGAGAGCAGCTTTGGTGGGCCCCTGGTGTCCAGCCAGGGTTGACCCACCATGACTTAGGCAATAAGCTTAAAGGGTTAATCATAAATCACAAACATTGATCATTGCTGTTGTTGCTGTACATTAAAAGCCCATACTTCTAACCCAAACACACTTGATGAAATCCAGTATTGAAACCCAGGAACAACAAAGAATTTAGGAAGGCAAAAGATCACACTTAATGGTCCATGAAAATTTTAGCCAACTGCAGGTGTACTCAATTAACATCTCATTAAAAAAACCTCTTGAACTTCAAATAAGCCGTCAGCCTTGTATAGTGTAAATGAAGGGCATAATTGATAGCCACAGCAGTGCTAGGTTAAGTGCTTTAATAACATTCTGGCTCTCCAGAGAAAGTCAGCTCTGTTTCATCAATATAAAGAATCCATGCCAAAGAAGTTTCATAGTTTAAATGAGTTTTCTGTAGCTGCAGCAGAATAAAGGCAATAAAGTCAGGGGAAAACTCAGCATAATGCAGCATGGGCTTTTTCTGTTTGCTCCTGGAATATTGTCTTCTATTTAGACAGTTTTCAAAGCAAAAATGCAGCACACATCTTATTTACTTTGATAGGCTAACGGGTACAGATTATCCATAAAGCATAAAATACCAGTGAGTTTCCAAACACACAGCCCCAGTTCTGATCTCCTTCATGAATCTGTCTTTACCAGAGGCTGACACTGGATACACTGACCCTGCTCACCAGCACAGGGTGATTATTTCCAGAGCACCTGATGCAGCAGCAGTCTGGTCCTGCAGGCAGATAAATTCCCTCGACAGAATTACTTCACAAGTGCCAGAGATCAGTACCTTGTCCTCTCTGCTCCATCCAACCAACCCTGAACTTTGGGAAGAGCAAAGCCATAAATCTACGCCCCTGCTACGTTGATTGATGAGAGACAGAGGAGAAAAATATAACAAGCTATTTGATCCCTGGCCTTTCGCTCACTGTTATTGCTCTGGCCTTTGCACAGCAGAGACTAACCAGGTGCAGCAGCTGTAAAAGAGCATCCATTTTCCAGAGGATCATATTTTCTGTCCTTGAGGGGAAAGGAGAACTTCACAGTTCTGCTGTACTTTGAAGAGGTCACGTACCTCCAGCTTCTTGCACTTCAGTCAGCATTCTCTCCAGTTGTGATAGCTCATCTACCCCAGAGATCGCAGCCGGTGCCAGATGCTGGAGTTGGTGGGCCTGTCAGAGTGTGGGTCTTGGGGGTCTTCAAATCACTTCTTAAGTGCTCCAGAACAGAAAATTAACAAAAGGAGTTCTCCTGTCAGTTTAACTTTGGTTTGCACCCTCCCCAGAAATACTGGGAGGCCTGGAAATCGAGGTAGTTTAAAACCAGCGATTGATACCTGGGGTGAAATCGCATCCTGGTACCTGACTCCTTGTTAAGTTTCTAATTCTACCTGGAAAGTTGTGGTTATACCCTTGGTATTCCCTTGTCTTTCCTGTGTGTTTCTTGGCATCTTCAGTCTAATTAAGCATTCCTGTGGCCTCCATCCACCCTTTGTCCTGGTACACACAATGACATCTCATCTTCACGTGCCCTGAATTCTGCAAGTCCTTTTGACCCTCCTGGATGAAGAACATTTCTTTGACTAAAATATTCATGCTGCTTTTCCTCCCCCACCCCCTGGTTACTGAATGACTGCTTTTGCAGCTCCCTGGAGTTCACATCTATTTAATCACAGGCAAGGTTCTCGACTCTCCCCCAAGCAAAGGCTTAATATGGTCTTTTGCTTTGTGAACAGAGAGTCTCCAAGGGATTCTCAACAACCAACTCTCAAGATGCATTGCTCTTCACAAGAGGTGGATTCATGCCAGTTCTCTGTTCTCTCAGTGCTGGGAATGGCTGTGAAGGTAATTTTGCACTTATTCCATTATATTTCATGACCACACTGGGCTCTGTAGCTGTCTCCAACACAAGAAACTTCTCATATTGCTATGGTGCAAAATGCCACCATCTTATTACTGAGCGTGAAAATAACATCTCTGATAACTACATTGTTTCAAATAAGTAATGCCAACATTTAAAATAAAAATTTCATTCCTTTGACTTTGTGTTTTATATTAAAATGGACCCCCCTCAAATAACACTTGATGAAGTAGCAATCCCTACATTACATATGCATAGGACACTGAATGAAAAACATATTTTAACTGCAGGAAAAAGACTCATCATGAAAAATATGAAATATCAAAGCTCCTAATGCTCAGCTCCTATGTTATTTTCTAAAATTCAAGGTTGCAAGTGGTAGTTCTGGTGTGTGAAATTAAAGCCATACAATTAGGTAATCAAATGAAAAATCCAAGAATATAGTGGGCTTTCCACACCTGTGAACCATCACTCATTTGGTTGCAGTGGCTGGCAACAAGCAGCAATCTTGACTTGACAGAAAGCCTCCCAAAATGGGAATAAATTCTGGATCAGTTCCAAACCCCACTATGAAAGTCAGCACAATAACACAGCAGCTGCAGGAGGTGAGACTCCCTCAGGAGGCAAAAAGTCTTTGAGCACTTCAGGCGTAGTGTGGAACATCTCCTGCCTTATCCCTTTTTCATTTCTGCTAGCAAGGATCATCATTCGGATGAAAGGCAGTGAGATTTACTGACTTTGGCCATGTACTTTATCATATTTTGATCATCCAGTGGCAGAGGAGCTGTACCTCAGAAGTGCCAGTCACATCATGGGAAGGAAATTGTGCTCCTTTCAGCTGTGGCAACTATCTCCTGGGAGACAGCACTAATATTTCCTATGGAATGTAGCCTCTTGTTTTTAAAAAGGAAAACAGAAGGGGGTTTATATTTGACATGGCTGGAACTAACTTATTTGCTTATCTTGAGAACGTTTTCCCTTTTCAACATTCCCTGAATTATACAGACAGACATCTCCCTTCTCATGTAGCACAGCTTCATAATCTTGTTTTACAGGAAGAACCAGAGTTAAACGGGAAAGTTTTTCCCAGCACCTCAGCAAAAGCCAAAAGACTGATTCTGAAGCTGCACTTGCATGCAGCTCACTCAGAAATCTCTAACTCCACTAAAAGGAGAAGTTCTGTAGAAAACCAAACAAATAAGCAAAACAAATTCAAATTTTTTTAAAAAAACCCTCAAACCATAAAACAGCAAAGCAGGATTTTTATGCAAGACAAAACCTCCAGGAGCAGTTCATTATATGAGGTCTGACAAGCAGTAACTGAGGTGCCTCATGTTTGCCAGCTTGCTGGTGCTGCTGCTACCAGCAGCTGCTTCACATTCCTCTTGCCCACTACAGATTCTGTCACAGTTACGATGTCGGGCTTTAAGATTTAGGGAAAGTTTTTGATAAAAATATAATTAACTTGATACAAAACCCATTATTAACCACAGTCTCATACTGAAAGAAATAAAAAGAAAAAAAGAAGGCATAAGTTCAATAGGAATTCTGGAGGTGCAAATTGCAAAAGGAAATCCGGCCTTTAATTTTTAATGTATGAGAATCGTGACTCAATTCTGCTGCTTAGCCAGAAGTTCAAGGAGATTTAGTACCTACAGTTCAGGCATTGAATCAGTCTTGGAAACCTATCAATTGCATCATTTAAAAGTGGACTGGAAAAAAGCGTTAGAGAAAAACTGCAGGGAACAATTTTCCAACAGTAAAAAAAAAAAAAAAAAAAAAAAAAAAAAGTATTATTATAGCACTTCTAATGCATATAATTTTATCTTCCCAAGAGATATGGAGTAAATACAGTCCAAAACTCTACCTGGCTGGTAAACCCAAAGCAGTGGCTCCTAAAATTTTTGCTACCCATAATCTTCTGAAAAAGATTATTTTCCATTTCTTGTGAAAAGATTGTTGTTTCTAACCTCAATCACTTTGACTAATTGTTGGTTACTGATTCTCTCCAAGACTCTGACACTTTCCAGTTTCAACAAATTATACTTTGTGCTTTAATTTAAAATAATCTTTTCCTAGATAGTGAAAAAGTTGGCATCATGGACTTGCAAAGAAACCAACACAGAATCTTCCACTAAAATTCCTCTCAGTGATTTTTGTCTTCAAGCACTCCACAACTCTTCTGTGCCACTTCCAGACACCTACCATGTCTCACTTACGGACTAGGTTGAACCCTATTAGCTCAGCCTCCTCTACTGCATTTAATAAATATATTAAAAAAAAAAAATTGAAAAGGCACATGCATCGGACCACCCATCTCAGCCCTTCAATTATCCTGCCCATCTGCTTTCCCCACAGTGCAACCACAGTTCCATCTTGAGAAAGGAAGGATGGGAGATGGGACAAGCTAGGTCAGAGAATGAAACACTAGTGGCTTTAAGCTCCCTAATTAAATGCATAGGGCATCATATCTGCATAACTGGATTGAAAGACTTTGGGTCATACGCTTTATTAAAGCCTAAATGAGATCAGTGATGAGTGGCATGTTTGTGGCAGACAAGGTTCCTCAGGGTAATCATTAGGTGTGGCCACTGAGAGCAGAGCTGGAAGTGTGCCCTTTGTTCCTAAAAAAATACTTGGTGACATTTTCTTCCTTGCTTCTGAATCCCCTTGAAGAAGTATCAGCTGGTTGGCATTAAATGTCACTGCTTGCAATTAAGATCATGTTAACTACAATAGAACTCATTACTCCATTTGAGGCAGCGTCCCAGTCTTGGAGGCCCCTCTTACTTCCCCCAAACTGCACCCAGGTGAATTGTTGCCCTTTTACAGCTCTGTCACACAGCCAGTAGCCCCACTTTAATGAACAGTTTACTACTCCTGTCCCCGGTGCTGGTGAAGCTGGACATCACTGCTGAGCATCCCACGGGACCCCAAAGCCTCCAAGCCGCCCTCAGGACCCCCCAGAGCTCAGTGTGGCACCAGCTCCTGCGCTGGTGCAGCACATCAGCGACCCTCCAGTGCCATACCCAGACAAGGCTGGCAGCAGCACGCCCCTGACCCCTCCCTGCTCCGCAGCCCCGAGCAGGGGAACCCTTCACCAGCCGCACTGCAGGCCCCTGAACCCGCTGTGAGGGACGAAACAAGGCTGCTGCTTCTGCCCTAGCTGCCGCACCAAAGGCTGAACCCGAGCACCACAGCATCTGCTGGAGTTCAGCGAGATGGATCATTAAGATGAAATATCGCCTGTAAGCCCGGTTAGGTCTCTGCACTGCTTTCCACAGGTAGTTTTGGGGAGTCACCACATGGCTGAGCCCCAGCTCTAATTTCCCCTGGTTCTCACTACAGGAAACGGGCAGGAGGAGCAGGGAGGGTTCCTGCAGGTGGCAAAGCAAACAGGAGCCTGATGGGCTTGTGTAGCTGCTCTAACCCAGCCCTTACACGTGATGCTGATATTCCACTTTGAGGCATCAAGCTGCAATCAGCCTCCACACTAACAGAGCCAGAACTACCTATCCTCCCAATATGCCACACCACCTATGAATTCAGCTGTTTCAATTTAAACCATTTCAAAGTAACCCAAAGAGTTTAAGCAGAAGTGGTGTGCTCAGTACGAAGGCACAGGACAATATGTGATATATAGGATAATACAGGAAAACAGCTTGAGCAAGGTGATGGTCACCACACTGCAGGCATTAGGACCTGTCCTGAGAGGAAGAAGCAATCTGGTGGACAGACCTCATTTTAAAAATCCCTCCCACACCCAGTAGATGTTCCTGAAGAGCAATTTGGTAGAACATGTAGCGTAGAGATCTATGCAGCTTAAGTAGATAATTCCATGGCCAAAACTGCTGCCCATCCCTGCTCATTCCCAGGCAGACCACGCTGGAAAGGCAGTGGCCTTCACTCCATCAATCCACTGTTGATTAAGGTTAAGCACAGCAGAAAGATTTTTTTCCATGCAAACACAAGGGGGGGAAAAAAAAAAGAAAAACAAACCCAAACATTAATATCCATGTTCAGTTAATTTTTATAACTATTAAAAGAATAAGTGTTCTATCTCTGGCTGTGAAAGCCTTAATATGGTTTTAAGGTTTTCACTTCATAACCAGAGGATTAAATTCTTTGAACACAATGTGGTGTACAAAAAAAGTCATCTAGTCCTGGCAGGGCTCGAGCAATCTGAGGCATAAGCAATCTGTCAGGAGATTGAGTCAAGGATATTATGATTCATGAAGAATATTAAAAATTAATGGCAATTTAAGTCATAGCTCCCACTTTTTAAACCCCAGCACACACTGGTTATCATTTTTCTGCACAAAATATGGTTTGAACATTGGTTTTAGCCACTTAAACTCAGAATTTAGTACAGGTTCTAAAGAGACTGAAAATGCAAAGTCATTCACCCAAAAGTATGTGCTTCGCTTCATCTTGTTTTGACCTGTTGCAAGGATCACTGAGCTTAAGAAGGGATTGGTCCAGAAAGTTTCCTCTGTTCTGGTTAAATTCCTTTGAAGTCAGTAGGAGTCAGCACACATATTGTGTGTACGCTTATAATAATAACAAAAAAGTACCCAATCCCAGAGATATCAGGAAGCAGAAAAACTTAAATAAAACTCTCTGAAAAGTAAATGTGCTCATAGTGTATGTACATTGCAGCTAACTGGAAAGGAACTCTTTCCACCTTTCAAATACACACACACACTCATATAAAGAAAAAAAGCCATTGTGTGGGAAGTTCAAAGGTTCAGCAAACATCTCCTTAAAAAGCTGTTTGCTCACAATACCAAAGAAGAGTGAGCAGCCAGATGAGGCTCTTTATGGTTTAGCTGTAATCCAGAATCAATGCAGTGGCGTTCTGACACTCAGCTCTGCTCTGCATTGATCTTACAGGACTCACCACTGCTGAGAGGTCATTAAGAAGGTGCTTTGCCTCTTGTGTGTCTCTTATTTACAGGCCCGTTGAAGTATTTCAGTTTGACTCTAATTAGGAAAGCAGGAAGATTATACACGAATCTATTCAAGTTCATCAAAGCACAGCAATGGAGATTATGTTCCTTTCTTACACCCTTTAAACCCTAGAATTAGTCAGGGAAAACTGTGAAGTTCCCAGTTCTTGCTCCTCTTTAGAAAATGTTGGCATCATCACCTGGCCCTGCTCTGCCTGGGGGCACAGGCCATCACAAATTGTACTTCCTTGTTTTAATTATCTTAAAAATAAAAGACATAAAACTCCAGTCTTGCAAGAGAATATTTGCCTGAAAAGCATGTCTTAGCACAGCAAATTAACACACACCAGTAGTTGCTTTCCCTGCTCAGACTCCACAAAACCCACAAGAGTACTTGGGGAACATTTTGGGCTTCTGCTCAGAAGCATCAGAGCGGTTTCAGCGCGACCAAGGAAATGCCAGTTCACCCCAGGGAGATCCTTGGCTAACAGGAGATGTTTCTTCCCTGAGAGGTTGTCAAGCGCTGGCACAGCCTGGCCAGGGCTGCAGTACAGTCACCATCTCTGAAGGTATTTAAAAAATGCCTCTTTGTGGCACTTGGGGACATGGTTTGGTGACTGACTTGGCAGTGGTGAGTTAAAAGTTGGACTTGATGGTCTTAAAAGGTCTTTTCAAACCTAAAGGACTCCATGATCCTATTGGTCCAGTTTATCCTCAACCCAGATAATAAAACAGCTGTGCTATCAAAATAAACAAATAAGGAGGTGGTTTTCTCCCTTTATATTTGCACGTGTCTCTGCTTGTACAAATTTCAAGCTTCCAAGTAAACAAGGGATGGAATAGACGTGTAAGAGCCTATGGAATTTTCAACACCACTTTACTTGTGAGGAGATAATGGATTCCCTCTGCAGCTTTGACTGCACACAGGATGACAGAAAATATATTTCTGGCATGAAATCACATAACCCAACCCACACATTTAAAACACGAAGAGCACAATTAGTGCTTCAGAGATATTCACGTGCCTTCCTTTACACACCCTGCCTTCACCAGAGAAGGCAGATTCCTGCAGCCTGCCTACAGAAACAGGGAAACGGTCAGGAAAAGCAGAACAGTAACTGGGAGGTTAGCCTGGACAGCCAGTCAGAGTCAACAGAAGAGTTAAAAAAAATAGTGAAAGTTGGCATCTCAGTCAATGCTACCAATTGCTTCTCATTTCCATAGGTCTTTCCCCCAAATCCATTATGTTAGCAGCCGCAGAAAGTGAAATGGAGTCTTAGAGAAGCCATCAGTGCTTCTATCTGTGGAACTAATGAAATTACTGATCAATAAGGCTGTACCATGTCTGCCCCCCAGCTCCCATCCCTTCTCTGTACTCTGGTCCTGCTCACCCAGGCTCAGAGTGACAGAGCTGCAAAATGAACCTGAGAGCACAAGACTCTGCAGAGCCGCGCTGCCGACCTCCACCTCTCTCACAGCTAAGCCTGCTGACATTACCAGGCTACTCAGCTGATGATTTTAAGAGAAAAATAAAAAGGAAAATAAGCTGCCTGCATTCAAGGCAAGAAGTTTTTGCCTATGGTCTCGACAGAAACAAACAAAAAAATCACCCTTTATATTTTAAAAACCAGTATTCTTCTTGGGGATCATCTTGTTCTCACAGAGACAGAATGAAAGGGCTTGAAAAAATCCTTAGCTTAGGCTCTAGAGAATCCCCAAAGACTCACAAGCCTCCCTGATTCCTCAGTGCACACACATGAGTGAGCTGTGGAAAGCCACCCCAAAACCAGCAGCTGTTGCTCTGGTGGGCTTTGTCCCCCACCTGCCCACACAGAACCTTTTCTGCCCTTCCTCCCCAACACACCTACATAGCGTATCCTGTAGAGTTCATGCACTCCTGTGCCATGCTGTGACAACAGTATGTCAGCATTTACTGTGGCAGGATGACAACGATGTTTTACAAAATATTGTAAACAACGCAGAAACAGTTTTTGTCTTGCAATGCATTATGTTAGAAAAGTGACAGAAATCCCAGCAACTCAATTCTTTGATGTGCTGTGCACATCCAAACCCCAGCATATTGAAAACAAAGAAAGAACTGGAAGTAGAATATAAAACAGGCATAGCTAATTATTTCAAATTAAAAAAAAAGTGAATTTTCTCTTTAATGGTACAGCCATGGTTCAAACACGAAACAATAAAAAAAATCCCAACTCTGACTGTGTATAGAGTTGTATGATAGTTCCTGGGTTCCAGTAGGCAATTTTAAATTTTTTTAATGCAGTAGAGAAGTGCCTGTCCACAGTGTGAACACCATTCACAAGAAGTCAAAGATTCCCTGACAAGTACAGAAGAATGGAAATTAAGTGCTGCATGCTACTTCAGTAATTTAAGATCCCCACACTGATACCACATGCAGCACACAATTCACTGTCAGCATTATCAAACCTCTAATCACACTTGCGGTGTTATTTGAGCTTCTTTCCTTAACAATTCCCACCTGAAGGTGTTACATTACAAATGCTCCCATGCCATTAGTCAGTCTGACCCAGGAGTCACGTCTTCAGAAACGGCCAGGCTGCTAGGAGATACTCGAGTTATCTTCTCAAGAGAAACTGCTGGAATAACAGCAGCGTTCAGAGTAGCAGATGCCACTATTTAGAGAGGGTAAATACATATTCCTAAACATTCCAACAGGTTTTTTACTGTAGAAGCCCAAGGCATATTACAGTAACCGCAGCAGAGCGCCTGCAGAGATGAGGTTGTAAGACACCCATCACACAGAGCACAGAAGGTCCTGGAAAGCAGATATCCCTCATTACATCTACTTCCAAACCCTCAGGGAAAGGAGGGGCGAGCACCAGGCACATCCATCTCTCCTGCTGGAGTTGTGGGTCAGTTCCTTGGCACAGCCTCTCAGCATCCCCAGGATGCCTCTCCCCACTGACAGGGCGGGGTCGAGGTGGGTGTTTGCCTGCTGTGGAGCACATCGGGTGACACGAGCAGCACTTGATACTCAGCCCTTGGTGCCTTGCAAAAGCTTTGGTGTCAAGCCCATCAGGGTGAGGAGCGTGGGACTGGCCATGGTGGTGGGGGTGAGCTCAGAGTGCCGGCAGTGACCGCTTCAGAGCAGGGGAGGGGGACAGCGCTGGCCGTGCCACACAGGATGGAAATCGCAGCAGGACGTGGCTCCAACACAACCTCCCAGAAGCCAAGCAGGTACAGTCCTGCTGCCTGACTCGTTTGTGGCAGGTTGCAGGGCAGGAGAAACCACCAAGCTCCAGAGAAACCCAGGCCTTTACCCAGACATCAGCCCAGCCTCTATACAGTGAGCTCTTCATTTGCATCAGAAGTGAAGCCATTCATTTGCATCGCCCTCACTGTATTTTAAAAGCACTTTTCAGCATAAATTTCACTTCAAAGTTCAGTGCAAATCAAAGCTTCTTGATGTGATTGAGTTCTGTCCTTTTCTCTCACATCCTTCACAGCAAAATGCCTACATCAAGCCACTTCAAATTATAACACCACTAGATGCCATTTCTCACCTCATGAGATCAGCTGCATCCTTTACTAAATGCTTGTTTTATATTTACCGCCTGCATGTTGATACTTCATCATGATTTCAGGTAGCAGTGCATTTAAAAGACAACATTATACATCAGACTTATATCAAGCATGGCCAATTATGCAAATTCCTCCAAAAATTATTTTCAAAGAAAAGAAGGATTGATTGCAGAGATTTACCATTTATACAGACAGTGATTTAGGAGGGTATTTCAATTGCTAATATGCCTAACAAAGATGTGGGATTTGTTTGTAAACTTCAGGCCTACAAAATTGAATGTCAACACCAGATAATTATCATGTCCTATCCAAAATGCTAAACTTAATCGAAATACTCTTTGTAGTAAATCAACAGTCAGCATTAGTCTTAATGAAAGTTGATTATGATGCTGCCTGTGTGTAAAAAGTAAGTACCAGTCACACAAGTACCACGTACCTCAAGCAAAAACAATGCATAATTTCTCATCACTGCCTGCAGTACGACAATGGCATTGCCTCTGATCGACTCCATCGATGCTGGTGCTTAAGGCACAGGTATCAAAGTCGTTTGGATGAGGGCCAGATTCCATACTTAATTATGGCCTCTATGCTCAAGCGTTAATTCAGGACACCATGCACTCTTCAGCTTCCATTCTCCTCAGGAAGGCACTTCACAATAAATGATTAACCATTTTCTCAGCAACACCTTATGATGCTCACCTAGAAAATTTTTACTACTACTAAACCTTTTCTATTTTGCTTCATCCTTCTCTTTCTCCCTGTTCTCTTGCACCTTTTCATCTCTCCTTTAGCTCCCCTTCCTCTTTTCCTGCTCTAAACTTTTAACAACAATTCAGACATTAGAAATCTGTGTGTTGAGGTTGACCCTTGCAATTTCATTGAGGGTACTCTGTGCTGCTCTAAGCTGATTTCTCACTCCTTAGACCACCCTAACTTGGAAATATAACAAATCTACACAGTGCTTTGCACAGAAATTTCACATTTAATTTACTAATCTCTCTCCGGTGTTAGTAACCCAGAGAAGCACAATTTAAAGTGCCATAACACAGGAGCAAACATGTACATCCTGTGTGCATGATTTCCACAACAGTCAAATCCTATCTGACTACAAACACACCTTTCCTGGCATATACTGATATCTTCTGGAAATTTGGAGTTTCATGCCAGGAAAGAATGCTGTTTAAGTTGTGAGGAGTCACAAATATTTCAGCCAAAACCCAAGATGATTTGTTTCTCAAATGCTTTTATATGAATTATAGGAACTCCTCTTTCATTGCTATTCATTCTCCTTCTTTTACAACATGGTTAGTGGGAGATCTCCTCTGTTGGCCCATGAAAAACGTCCTAATCATCCAGGGAAAATTTACAGTGTGCAAGTCCTGATGTGCAGTGTGCAACACCCAAGGGTCTTCTGGTTTATCCTGCACCCCTGTCAGACCACAGGAACTAAACCAATCCTAACCTAAATAGCTCTTGCCCAAAGTGGATGGCAAGAACGACTGCTTTTGCAAGGTAATCAGTTTACACAGGAAGAGATACTGTTGTGAAAATACTTCTTAGGCCATCCCAAACCGTTCGTCATGCCAAGGCTGGAATACCAGGATTCTCATCTACCAGAACAAAAAAGGCAAGGCAAGCTCTAATGATCCTTGCACAGCTCTCCCACCCACCAGAAAGCGAAGTAAAAAACTCCAGGAATAACTAATAGCTTGCAAATTACTTCAGGAACAGACATGTCTGTATTAAAAAAATGTAGGGGGGATCATAAGAATGTTTATGGCTTCCACTAGGAAGCCTCAACACACTGCAATAACAGTTAGATGCAGTTTCTTAAATAATTAGATCATAACACAGGCAGCAGCACTTTAAGGCACAGTATTTGCATTTGCTCTACAATAATAAATACATTTGCACCATTCTATTTTAAAACTAACGCTTCATAAAATAGAGAAACCCAGTTTCAAAAATCAACAAGCCAACAACTACATAACTGTTGGGAGCAGAGGGGACCCATATTTCCATGGTGCCTCCATGGATTAAAAATAAGTCCATCTCAACTGGGGAGTCCTCTGTGAGGCCTCAGAACTGGGATATGCAAACAAGTTTGGGTTGCAATTGTTGTTTTCAAAGTTATTTGCTCTTCTCTGTGCTCGTCTCTCCCTTCCCACTATGCTGTGCCAACATTTGATCCCTCCACCACCCCACACCACGCCCTGCAAGCTCCCTGTGTATTCCGTGTCTGTTGGATACAGGCTGCTCTTCCCGCTGTGTGCCATAAACAAGGAATCTGCTCATACTCAAAGCAGTTTATTCTCCCAGTAGGAACAAAACATAATAGAAAGACAGCATTAAAATAGACAGTGTTAACATATGTCCCTGACTTGGAGATTGCTGTCTCCTGGGGACAGCCAAGGCTGCCTTAATTTTCTGAGCAACCCTAGGAAGCATGTGCCCATCTAGGACAGCTCCCTCCAGGACTCCCTTGTGCTGGGCAAGAAAATCCTCTTAACTATGGCCCACAGGAGAGGGATTGGCTCCTTTCACGGCTGTGACTGCTCAGGGTTTCCTCCTCCTCAACAAAACAAGTGGCATAAATTCAAGAGGAGGTCAGTCTGGAGACTCGAGGCCCCTCTTTGCTCCACAACAAGCACTTGCCATCTCAAACACTCCTCTCTTTTCCCATCCCATCTCTCAAGAAACCCCCTTTAAGTCAACTCACATGTTCCTATAGTAAAGGAGCATTACCTTGGCCAAGTATTCCCCAATCTGACCAACTATCACCACAGCTGTCCCAGAAACATTCCTGTTCCTCATACCTATGCTGGAAAGAATCAACCGCAAAACTTTCTTCTGACGATGAGAACACAAAACAGGAAAGCATGATGGCTCTGTGTTACAGATGATGTTCTTTAAACACAGGCATCAAGCACCAGAAAGCCAAGGAAAAGCCATTTTAACAGGATGAAACTGGTGAATTTGTCAGAACCACCAAGGAAGTCACAAAACAAATAGCTGGTGGTGCAATACTCTGGGTGCTTTGCACCTAGACTGGAGCACTGTGGTTTGATAACACCATCATCTCCCCTCACTTCTTTTTCCCTAAGAGGTTTTAGTATCCTCTGCTGCCTGGCTTCTCCTTTTCAGTCTATGTATCACTTTCCTCAATTACATATGCATATTCCAGCAAATAAGGGGAAAAATTTGCCTTCTGTTTGCCCTCAAGCTATTTACAGGTCAATTTTAATGATGGACATGAGAACTAAGAGTTTGCCTGAGGGTCTGAGTTCCCAACTCCATCTGACTTCCAGGCAGTCCCCAACCCCTTTGATATTCATAGCAGAGTTACCATTTCACACAGTGCTTCTAACACTCTTTAAACAAAAGAAATCATACAAAAATCCTCCAAACTAAACCAAGCCTGTGTCAAACAATTTATGCAATTCTCAAGAAATGAAAACCGAGTGAAAATATGAATAATTGAATAGGACTCTGTTTCGTAAAGTCTCATGGAATATTTCCTTTGTCTGAGGCTCCCTGGGGCCTGTGCTACTGAAAACCCTGTCAGTTACAGCTCTTCCATCTCCATGAGCTGCCTCAGGAGTGAGAGCGTGTTTGTCGCTGCTGTCACACGCCCCGTTCGGAAAGCATCGACTGCTCAGAGCTCAGTTTGGGACACCTGAAGGACCATGAGGCCGCCCCTCACAAGGGCAGCACTGAAACAAGGGGAAACCACAGCTGTTCTCTGCTCAGGATTCCCTCTCCAGAAGCAGCGTGAGAGGCACCAGCAGCTGCACTGGTGCTGAGGCAGCTCTGGTTTGCAGTCCGGGCTTTGGCACCCAAGCCCCAGCGCAGACAGGGGCACCACACTGCAGCACGAGATTCAACCTCGTGAATCTCAAACCCAGATTCAACCCTTCTGCGAAAATAAGCCACAAAAATATGAATTACTACCTTGGGACAGGGTGCTGCAGCTCTGCTCAGCCTCCTCACCACCCAGCACATGGCCACACAGCAGCTGGAGCAAAGCTTTAGATAATATTTATGGCGAATAAATCTTCAGTAGGAAATTGTACCAAAGGTAGAAATGCACACATCAATTCAGCTTTCCCCAACCAGCTGTACCCTCCTGCTGAGACATGCAGGGAAATTCACACAAACACCTCGTAAGATCCCAGTTGCATCAAAAAGTAACCAGCCCCTTAGGCTGTCATGACCAAGGCTGCTTGATATGTGCCATTGCCACTGACTTCATCAAAGGGGAAAGAATAATCTAAAAATTGCTTTAGCTCCATTGGTGAGAAAGGTACCGACTGTCAGACAAGGAAGGGTCTCTTTTTTTTTTTTTTTTTTGATATAAAAAGTACTCCTTTTCTTTTTACTACTCAGTTGTCTTTCCTTGATTAAAAGGGAAAGATTTTCCCCATGTGACTTCTGAAACTCAGTAGTTATCACACTCGGGATGATCCAGAAGTGCCATACAAGCATAAGTCAAGTACTGGCTGTTCCCTTTTATGATAGCTGAAGACCTGGTCTCAAAGTTTTACATTTGTCACTAAAATAAAAAGTGAAATATTACTGAGCAATTTCTACTGTAGTCCCGTTTCAAAAGTGATGTTTCTTGTAGAAATTAATTCTCATTTTGGGGTCCAAACTATTTCTTCCTATGTCAGTATTGTTTTCTAAAGGTCTGAATTTTAAAAGAAAAATCCTTTGGGGGGGGGGTTTTGTTTTTTGCTGTCTCATCTCTTTGGGCAATAGTTACAGTAACCAGAGAGTTGTTTGGTCTAAGTTTGATTCTGTTTGTTTTAAAAGAGAAACTGTTACCAATATGTCACTGAGAATTCATTTAACAAAGCCCTCACTGAGTATATTTAAGGGGTAGAAGAGATTGTAAGAATGAAGAATGCGAAAGAATTCTTATGTTGGTGTAAGCAGCTATACATCATTACTTAGCTTAACAACTGAACTATAAAAAAGATAGTTATAGCAATAAACATATTTTGTGAGACATAATTCTGTGTACCTGAGACACGGTCGTCTTGGGTAGAGCATGAATTTAGATTATGGAAATATTACTTACTCCTGAACACTTCCTAAATGTCTCCAGGAAAACAAAACATACATCTCTCCAGCAATATTGACGGAGTTATTATTAAATATTGTATGGAAGTAGCTGTAAACAACCTCGCCTGACAGCGTGTGCTCTGTGTAAGAGATTGCGCACACATTACCAGAGGGGGAGCAAAACCAAAACCAAACCAATTGAGGGAGTGTTCTGACATCATCTGCTCTTTTTTCTTTCCCCTTAATGAAAAAATTGGCCTCATTGATCTCACAAAGATTTAAGCTCCATTCCAGGTCCCGGCTAACACCCTCCCAGGGCTCAGTGGCTGCCAGGCACACAGTGATGGAGCAGGGTGCTCTCACAACCCAGGCACGTTAGAAAAGGCACTTTGCTGTCTTTGCCCCTTGCACTGATTGGCACAAGGAGCAGCAACACTCCCAGGAAGATGTGCCAGATTATGTTTTCATTTTGCAGGCTATAGACTGGGCAGAGAACCAACGGGCATCGGGAAATGCTTATTAAAAAAAATAAATCCAAGTGTTGCCAATGGGTTTGTCTACAGCCCTTCATTCTGTGTGAGGCAGCACCTTCCAGGTCCCACTGCCTTCGGAATGGGGTAGGGGAGAGGTGTTGGGAGCTGCCTCTCCCAGCCCAGCACTGGGAGCCTCAGTGGCTCACTCTGCTATTCAGAGCATGAGGGAAAACCTGCAGCTTTCTGCCCCCGTCCCTGATTTACACCTTGAGAAGCTGATACCTGTGCACTAGGAGCAGCACTTGCAGATCATTGTGGTTTGCAAGGCACTGAGACCCTGCAATTTGACAAATTGATGGGGCACTGCCCTTCCCATGGCCCTCTCCCCGTCTCTCACACACTGAGGACCTGGTCCTTGGTGCTTCCCCAGCCCAGCAGCAGGGCAGGCGGGGAGCCCGAGCCTGGTGCCACTCACCTGCTTTCACCTTGAGGGAAAGCTGTAAAGCCTGGAAATAAGATGTTCCCTCTTCTGCACATCAAGTTTAATTACTTTTGCTCTGCTGATCCCTGCCTGGCCCTCAGATAAAAGTATAATCTCCATACAGTAAGTGGGGAAAATACCACAGGGAATGAGCCGGGGTTTGAGTGGAGAGCTCTGCACTGAGAATTTCACGTCTCTCATCGGGGAGTGGGATCTGCAGTGACTCAGGTGAGCCAATCAACACTGCTCAAATTATACAAAATTCATCCAACTCAGCAGCAAGCTGCTGATGAAGAATTAGTCAAATAAGTTATAAAAAGAAATTCAAATGCATGAGACTATATTCACCCGTTTGCAAGAAATTTATGAACAAAAATGAAGTTTCATGAATAAATTATTCACAAGTTACCTCCCCATTGCTTTTCATTAACTTTGATAAAACACACTTTCATCTCTTTCCCTTGCAAATCATTTGGACAGATCAACCTTTTCACTCAACATATTTTAACTAAACAGCAATAAATCCTGAGCAACCAGGCAGTCTTTATGCCAAAAAATCAGTGCCTATCGTAGCCTGTATATAACAATCTGGGCTTCATTTCTTTGCTGAGCAAAACCAATTCCATTTCCAGAATGCCATCACTGGTAACAGACATTTAATAGGCTGGCTTTCTCCAATAAGCTCTATCTTTGAAATAAATCTTGCTGACTCTAATGCTTATAGAAACACTATCTGGGTGTGCCGTGAGACACTTCTAATATCTACATCCCAAAACACCCTTTCCAATTTTGTGGCAAAGAAGCCTTCACGAACAATATCGAACTCAGTCAATCAGATTATTGCATTAAGAAGTCTGTGTCTGGCTGCATGAAGGCAGCCTGAGTTTCCTCTGACTCTAAAAGAGCAGAATCAGCCGCAGATTCCATCTCTCTTACCTGTGGTCTTAACACCTACGTGTGTCAAACCATAAAACATTACATTTTGGTTGTGAAAAGGAAACGTATGGAAGTTTAATCCAGCCTTAAAACAATATGCAATCATCTATGGACTTAGGTGTGTGACAGTTAAGGTCCAAACAAAGGTACTGGGCTTCACTAAGTGAGTCTTCTCTCACTGTAGCAAAGAATAAAAGATGCAGCTCTGCTTTGCCCTGAAGTGCATCTCAGTGCATCCCTGGCTGCACAGGCAGCAACTGCAAGTGAACAGAAATATCCACTCAGCGTGGCAGAGCCCAAAGCCCAGCGCAGTCAGGGGCCAGGGAAGAGGCAGCAACAGCTGCTCCTACACCATGATGCTGCTGCCACCAAAAGTCTCTTAAAATCAGGTATCATCTTGCAAGGTACTGGGCCTTATTACAAAACCTACTCATGCAAAAGCCAAGTTTTACAAACACTTCAAACACACGAACCTTTTATTCTTTACATACAAGCCAAGAGAGACTCTGTACCCATCCACTAGATGTGCCTTAAGCATCTCATTACAAACAAATAATCATTCATAAACACCCAAATGCATATGCTTAGGCTGTAATAAGCAACTGGCTTTCTCCAGCTGCAATAAGCATTAGACAGAATTGTTCAATTTACATCAATTCTTTTGAACAATAGAAACAAAGTCATCACAGAGAGCACTGTCCAAGTAACGTTCTGCTGCATTATCTCGATGATATTCACCAGCACGGCAATCTAGCATTCCCTTTGTGATTGTTCTAACCACCACCACTACAGCATCACCCACAAACACAGCCTTCCAACAGCATCCCCATCTACAGCAGTACCTGGGGTAACTCTGCTCTGTAATGCCACTGCTGTATTTAGTACCGAGAATTTAAGACAGGTGCAATAAATTAACTCTCCTCATGGACAGCAAATATTAGGAGTGAGGAAACTTTGGTACAACTCGTGCACCTGCTCTGTTTCACAGTGTTTGTCAGCATTTCATCTGCTCACCCATATGGGCTGCCTCATTTTTCTAAGGAATTGCTCAGTATTAGAGATTCATGTGCTGGAACGTTCCACACACTCTTGATATGATGATTATAATTACACGTGTGGACCAAATTGATGCTTGTGAAACCCTGAACAAATAACCTACATAGCCATACAAGAGCTTCGGATTTTAATACACCCTAATTTATGTTTGGAGTGCTAAAACACTAATAATACCAAGGAGTAATTGGCTGGCATTTAAAAACCCTATTAAACTAAAATATGTTAACATAAACCTGTTGTTAGCAGGGAATAACCAGTTGTCACCTACAACACTGTTCCTCTCCTTCCCTCTGCTTTTCACTCTGATCTGAAAATTGAGGCACCAAGCAGAGTCACTGTTTGGGAAAATCTTGTCATATTGCTGGTGCCTCTACAAGGGATTTTTTAATTTTTTTTCTCCCCCAACACCACCAGTTTCATACTTTCATTACCCAGACATACTTTCAGTGACACAGTCTGACCTTTCTCACCCGAGTGATGGCTCAGAGATTAAAATCTTGGCCTGAAAATACCCACGTAGTCATTTTGTGAGTGACAAGGCGGCGCTGGGACACGGCTGCCACGTCCCGATCTCGCTCTGACCCTTGGTGACGCTGCTCCTTGCTCGGTGTGAGCAGAAAAACATATCAGACACAGCAGCTCGAGCCAAGGTACACAGAAACCCTCAGAGTGCTCACAGGAATCGCACAACCCTGAAATTCACACAGCGTTGAAAATATTTTTCCATGAAACTTTATCTGTGTGGCCTAAAAAGTAAGAGGCTGGAAACTTTCCTGTCACACCCTGCTCCCCACCCAGACACAGGCCATGAAGTGCTACCAGCCCTAATCCCATTATTTAACTCTTACCTACATCACTCACCCTCCTCAATAGAGTATTTTCATGATAGTTTCTACAGAAATTCAGTTTCTACTGCTTAATTAAAAAGAAATAGACCAAAAAAAAAAAATCTTACCACTTTGTCTTTCACAGTTTAGGGAAAACTTTTTTTCACTCCTTTAAAGCTATTTCAACTCTCAGGATGAGCACTGTGCTTAGATAAATCAAGGGTAGCAATGACTGGGCTCACAATGCTCTCTTTAAGGGAATCACAATTATGATAATGGGTTCTATTCATGGGATTCCTATGTTTTCAGGTGTAAAACAGAGGCCTACAGCATCAGGAGCTTACATATATATCAAAGAAAAAGCATATTCAACTACTGAGTGAGCAACTATAGTGTCATAACATAATTTTTTTAAAACAATTAATAGGTTTTTTTGAAAGGATATATAACTAGTTTAATAAACTTCTCTTTAAGGACACCCACTAAAAGCCAGAGAAGCTTTCTCCAAGTGAAATTTAAAGTATAAAACAAAAGACAAACACGAGAGATAAATTTACAAAGATCCATCTAAAACGTCTACTATTGATTTTCACAAGCAGCCCTCAAACCAGCCAGGATTTTTTTATCACATGTACTTTCTATTCTCACAGCAGGATCACGATACACACACAAATCAATATTTTTAGCCAGGAGAAAGCACCAAACACACTCGCACCCAACTCGTCAGTCCCAGTGCCACCCCTCAGCAGCAGCCGGGTGCTCTCACCTGGTGGCACCTGACTCCTGCCTGGGTGAAATGGGCTTTTGGTTTCAATTGCAGTGACACCAGAAACAGGTGAACAGCAAGAAAAAGTGTCCTGTCTGAGGCACAGCAGCCAGCTAATTATTGGGTGGGAGATTGATGGAACCTGTTAAACACACTGAGAAACTTTTTAATTAAAGCTATTAGAAACATAAACCCGTTCTTTGAATTCCAAGGGGAAAAAACTTGTCTGGGTTCTGGGTTGTTTGTTGTTGTTCGGATGGTGTTGGGTTTTTTGGGTTTGGGGTTTTTTTTTCAGGGGGAGGGTGGTAGTGGGTTGGAATTTTATATAGCCAGAAGTCAACCTTCTTCTTTATTAGCTCCTGGTTTGGGTAATGAACATATTAATGAGTTTTCTTGGCTTGGCAGTGAATGATTGTTTTTTAAAGTTGTGAGAGAGGCAGCTGGTAGCTGCTCTGCAGAGGGGAATTCATCTGTGCCTTACCCACAGCATCACATCCCTCTAGTGAGCACCAGCTCCAAACAAACACTACATCAAAGACTGCAGATAATTTGTGCTGCTTCATATCCTTAGTGTAAGTTTCCAGCAAATATTTTTGTAGAAAAGAATAGAAGTTTCATAGTAATTAGGCATACAGGTTTAGGAATTTGAGTATTTAAAAAAAAAAAAAAAAGTATGGGAGTCAATGAACTCCCAATCACGATTATTTCATTATCTATATATACATTTATATTTATATCTCTTCACAAGAGAATTTAGGCATTCCTTTTGCATACATATATGTATGTGAGTGCAAGTGTGATAATACATATATTTTTACAAGAATCTGAGTGTGCAGTTTCTTGACAAACCTTTTAAATTTTAATGCTTAATTTCATACTGACATTTTAGTTTCCTGTGAGAGGTTCTGAACGTGACAGGAATTTCAGCAGTGGAAAACTGCCAAAAGGATTTTACCTGCTTGAAAAAGAAATAATAGAGCTATTATTGTCTAATAAACAACATGCCTGTACCCCAGACAGCTCCTCTGAATGAACTGAATGTCCCAGAGGAATCTGATTCAGCATCATTTTCAGCATCATCTCATTTTCAGATGAGACTTGCAATTCTTCTCATCAATGAATTTTTTCTTTTTAAGCAAGAGATATTTAATTGAATGTAATTAAATCACTCTACAATCAACACAGGTTTGAATAGCAAAGTGCTCCTTGATGAGTTTCATAAAGCAGCGTTAGTGAAAAGCACATGAGAAAAGCAATGGCCCCAGCTTTTAGGTGCACGTGGCAATTTCCCCATCAGCAGGAATTTGGATAATATTCACAAGCAACATTTTGGTAGGTTTGGTTTTTGTTGGGATTCATTTTGTTTGCCTTGTTCAAATGAGACTGATGTATCAAAAACTCTTCTGATTAACATTACTGCATGTATTTGTGAACAGCACCCTTGCAACCTCTTTTATTCTGACTTCAGCTACACAAGAGCCTTACTGACTTGTACTTTGATAGTCAGTAATTGTCACCAAAAGACTCATGTAATTTTCATTACACTAACTCGATAGGAATCATTTAACAGGCACAAATCTGTCCCCAGTTTTTAAAGGAGGGATGCAAAACCTTAATGCTGCTATGGATTCATGTATGTTAACACACCTCCACTCAGTGCCTGACTGGATGTTGTCTGAGGTCAGGATTTATATTTGATGGAATCAGTGACATTCGACAGAAAAATTTGAGTGTTTGTACAGAAATAAAGTAGACTCCAGTTTCAATAATCTAAACTTAAACCTGATTTCCAGAGCAATACAGCATTTATGTTGTTTAATATCAGTGCTCTTTGAAAGACAACAATGGCTTTTTATCTACTTTGCATAGATCTACCCTGCACATCTGGAATATATGCATTTATTCCTTTCCAGACACCCAGGACAGGCTGCAAAGCCTGTGTAAGTGTTCCTGCTGAACTCTTATCTGTATGGATAGACCATCAATAGTTACAGGAACAAGACTGACAGACTACATAGTAGTATAAGCTAGTCACCTTTGAAATATTTTGAGGTCAGCTCAAGAAATAAACAAAATCAAGGTTAACAGTCCCTAGCTTGGTAAATCACTTATGGATTTCAGAAGCCTTCCTAAGTATCAATTTCTTGTAGCCAAGTCTGCCTGTAATTTTAAATTCATTTTAGCAAGAGCAGCTCTCCTGGTCTTGCTTCACCTTATTTTCCCTGTAGTGAATATTCACCAGAAGAGACCCCATAGGCACGAGGACAAATCATGCAAGCCTGGAGAGCACTGCCTGGTATGGGGACAGTTACTGCCAGTAAATACCAGTTCAGTGAGCTTTGAACTGAGAACTGCATGCAATACACAAAGTCTAACTTTATATGACAAATTGCAACCCAGCAGCGTATTTTCAGCTAAATCACACCACGGTCCTCCACACTATATCAACACAACTCGAGAGAAGGATAACATTTGGGATTCTGTTCAGAACTCCCATCCTAGCTCTGTTTAGAGGTACTGTATAACAACTTTGAAACCACTCATCCATTCTCACCTCAAGGCAGTTTTCCTACAATGCTGTTTTTATGGTGGCACTAAAGTCTCCATGTACCAGCAGCTTCCACCAGTGTGGAAGTTTTATTACCAAGTGAAAAAAATGCTGATACACAAAATTACTGTAGGTTTAGCACCTGCTAAATTGGCACTGCTGTGTCTGAGGCACATCTGAGTGTGTAGACTGGGGAAATGGAGAGTAGTAACGCGACAGGTTTGATTGATTTAAGCACTAGGCTGATTTCAGCAGTGATAAACTGATCACAGTTTCCCTCTGCCCTACCCAAGAACGGTTTTGTTTTCTAAAATGACTTTCCGGCTATAACTTGGCTGCAAATGTGAGAACTCCAGAGCAATTTTACTCTTTGTTTCTTTTCAATGGTGAAGCATCATTTCTTATGGGCCCTTTCCTAAATCTAACATCAGGTCATTCATGCAAGCATTTAATTTTGTTCACGTAGTTTTTTTTCCCCTTTCAGTAAATTTATTAATTGTTGTGGCAGTTTCATAAATCAGAGACTTCAAAAAGTGTTTTTAGTAATATGCCCTGAAAAAGGCCATGACATTTACAAAGAGAAGAGAAAAAGTTACACTTTCATTAATTGAATAGCTATTGCTGCCACCAGATTCTTAGAGAACTGTTTTTTATCATAAGGATAAAACAAAAGATATTTCAACAAAGTACATATAACCAGCTACTTTTAGAGATTTTGTGATTGCATACAAAAACTCCATCAACTGCAGTTACAGCTACATGTGGAAAACGGTATAAGCTTTCAAAAATGTCCTTGTAGACCACGAATTCCAAATGTTTGTTATTTCTAAACATTAAAAAAAATCCAACAGCTTTACTTCATGAAGATCAGATCAACACTTCAATTAGAATAAATTCCAAGAAAATAAAAAGTCCTGAATAATGATACGATCTCAAAATGGAGTCACACTGAACTGATTAAATCAGCATAATAAAGATTTGAAATATTCCTTTTAAAAGCTGAATTTCCCTTAAATGAGGTCAGCAGCACCACAAACAAAGATCCAGGAGTCATCCCTAGAAAAACAGCCCTAGGAAGGTGAAAAATGCTTTGAGAACTGGCACACAGCTGCTCTAGCAGAAGAGAGGTCAGAGTCTATCCAGCAGGGTGATCACCGTGGCGGCTGCCCATAAAAACCCTTCGTGTGCAGGACCAGCACTCCCTCCCCGGCTGGGGCAGATGTTCTGCAGCTGCAGGCAGCCTCAGGTGCCACTGCTGCCGGGGCACAGCTCAGCCCCCGCGGCCACAGAAACCTGGCTCAGCTGGGTACCACACTGTGCCCTCCCTCCCACCCCAACGCTCCCAGAGAATTCCTTGGACAGCCATCGAGCGCGGGACCTTTGGAGCAGCCTCATGAGAAGGCTTAAGAGGATAAGAAAGCAGGACCATCGCTTTTTTTAATAATAAACTTTCAGCTCCTTGAAACCATTTTACTGCTTTGTGCTAAAACCCTTGTGAGAAGATGGTCAAGTAGTTCATTTAGAGAATCAAGCAGAATTTAAAAAAAAACAAACCACCAACAAAAATATCCAGAGCGCAGAAAAGATCTCACAAACATTTATNCCCTCCCACCCCAACGCTCCCAGAGAATTCCTTGGACAGCCATCGAGCGCGGGACCTTTGGAGCAGCCTCATGAGAAGGCTTAAGAGGATAAGAAAGCAGGACCATCGCTTTTTTTAATAATAAACTTTCAGCTCCTTGAAACCATTTTACTGCTTTGTGCTAAAACCCTTGTGAGAAGATGGTCAAGTAGTTCATTTAGAGAATCAAGCAGAATTTAAAAAAAAACAAACCACCAACAAAAATATCCAGAGCGCAGAAAAGATCTCACAAACATTTATCTCAAGTAGTGCCTGCTCCACCTGTGTTTGACAGAGGGTCCTGGAAGTTTTTGAGTCTGCCTGGAGCAGAAGGTGTAACGAGGTAGGTGTTACCAGCACGTTTTTACAGCAGAACCACCTGCAGGGTGCCAGAGCAGGCCAGGTTAGAGGAGAACAGCTTTAGAGCAGCTGGGCCACCTTGCCCATGGGCACGGGGTACTCATCTCCCTAAAACCCCCAGCGTTTCCCTGCTGGCACGACATTACTGTCGCTACTGTGACGATTGGAAATAGCAGCAGCAGCAGCCTGTGGAAAGGTGGCACAAGGCAGGAGCCCGGAGCTGCCCGTTGGTGCCAGGCAGTGAGGCAGCACCATGACCAGGGAATGACCTTCCCTCAGCCCGGCTGCGCAGCGCTGGAGCTGCTCCTGTCACCTGGATTCACACAGACGCACCCCAGGGTGGTTCTCTCGCCATGACAAAGGCACTAAACCTCCTCCTGCTCTCCACTGACTCGGGCGTTCATCCCGGACAAAGAGACACAGATCAAAATCCTGTACACCCCATAAGACTACAGATAGCAGGCACCATACCCATATAATGCTTCATCAGAGCTGCCAAATCCCACCTAGCACAGTTCCAGCTCTGCTCCGAGATCAGCATGATGCTGAGTGAGATGCATCTGCATTTTTTTTAGCTCCTGTTTTTTGAAACCAAACCGTACAGAAATCTTTTTCTAGCTTTATTAAATAAAATGTACATGCAGGGAAAATAAAAGTACAGATGCATCATTTGAATACACAAATACAGTTTCCACAGAGAACTGTGAATCAGGTTTCTTCTGCTGTTATAATTTACAATTACTTATCACGTTAGCTCCTAATTGTCTTTTCAGAGTGCACTCAATTACAAAATTAGAATCCTTATCTTCCTGTAACAGCCACCTTCTAGACAGATCCACATAAAATGTGCAAATTGACTAGAAGAATATTTTTCCTTATACTGTTCCTGTTCACCAATAGGTTGTCCTAAATCAAAGCTTAAGTATGCTTTTGTTTTTCTGCTAAAGAAAGCAAACCAGCTGCTTTCTGGAAGGGGCTTATTAGCCATTTGCTTATACAGAGACCAGGTGGTGTCATGGATTGGTTCTTTTACACAAAATCATAATTTTGCCTTTTTTTAAGACCAACCTTTGGCAGTAAGGCATTCTTAATATCCCCTTTCTTACTGACAGCAATCATTCACTCCAAATGAAGGAGGAAGAAACAAGCATTTCTTATTTCATCCTTTCCCTGTCTCTTTTTAAAAGCAGGGGCAAAGTCTCAATGTTTTGTTCAACCTCCTCCTTTTATGGATGTGGTCATCGACTTCAAAAGGGCTGAAACAATTAGCACAAATCACTTCCTGCTTTTACTGAAGAATTAATAGATACCCCTCACATACCACTGACTCACGCTGAGCAGGAGGGTAAACCAAAAGCACACCAAAATCCCCTCCCATCTTTTGTAGCAGGCTCTTTTCCCCAGCTAATCAAACAGGACGAAATGCAGAGCCAAGGCTGCCAAGGCCCAGGGCCGGATGCTTTGCAGCTTTAAACCCGTCTCAAATACACTGGATGTATTGTGATCAAGAAAATAAAACCTGAGCACCCTTTCAAAGTCTGCCAGGATCAAATCTATGGTTCATCTGAAGCAGGAAAACTTTGACATCCGACAAATTCAAGTGGTAATAGCCTGTGAAAAAGGACAGTTAAGTATTAATGCCTGTACAAATAACAGGCCTCATTCATTTGGAGCACCATTTATCTCCCTCTTCCATGCTCTTCTGACTGTGTTTGCATTTTCTTCTTAGAGGAGCCCTAAGTAAGGCTTTCCACTCCAACTCATAAAATAGTTCAGTGCAGCCCAGTTTTTCATGTCTCTGCATTGGCACGCAGTGAACACTCAGGCACGAGGGGCTGAACGCCAGCCCTGCTCCAGGGCACGTGAGAGGAGCCTGCACACACCTGCAGACCTGCACATCAGCCTTAGCTCCCCTGATGTGGGAGCCCTGTTCCTTGCCCAGGCTCTGTCTGGACACAGCTCCCAAAGCAGAGATCCTTGTTGCCCTCGGAGGTGGCACAGGGCTGAGCACATCCGTGCACCAGCTGGGCTCGCAGTGTTCACTGTGGAACCGAGACTCCGCCACTCCTGCTTGAAGACATTTGTAGCCTCAGCCCAGTCCACAGAAGAAAATGCTATTTCTATCAATGCCTGAAAGAAGCCTGCAGAGAGAGTTCCAAAGCACAGAGTCCCCCAGCACAGAGAGCTCCCGTCTGACACCACAATGCACAAAGGGTGTTGTGCCCAAATTTAAGGTGTCATCTCCAAGCAGCACCAATAGATGTTTCTCAACATCTATTTTTGGTTGCTCATCTCCAAAGCTTCTCGTGGACAAACTGTTTTGGGAAAGATTAGAATGAAGACAGGTGGGTTATTTATGAACCTGTTCAAAGTCACTGGGAGTCTCTTACTGGACTTCACGGTTTTAACAGCAAAGAAATGGTGGAAAGGGACTTTTAGGATGGTGCACATGGATAAGTAGCATAATTCTATCAGCCTGGCATTGTGTGTTGCAAGAAATGCATGAGAAGGATGAGTGGAGCAGGCAGCAGAGCTGCAACTCTAAATGACAAGAAATTCATTGGGAAGAAGGAGAAATTCTACAGTTTCAAGAGAGTCACATTTTTGGTATTTTCAGTTATGAACAGAACTCCCCAGGAAAGCCCAGAGTTGTGTTTGGGTAACCTTCACAGCACACATTTAATCCACTTTCCAGCCTTTACTTTCCATGACATTTTTGCCATTTTGTAATTTCAAGGTAGCTGCATAGTTTTGCATACATTTAAGGTAAGTGGTTAATCATTATTAATTCTATTGGTATTCTCAGTGCTAACAGTAACCACTATTAACCTATTTGACAATATTGCAGATTCCTTCAGCATTAATGGGATTGTAATATGTGAATCCATAGGAATTCAATTGTAAATTACCATTATTCAATGCACTTTGCTTCAATGCATAATTCTGCAATTTGTGCAGAAGGAAATTACATGTTGACTCATAAGACATAACTTTTCAGGGCTTCATAAAACCAAATGTGAACAATTTGTACCTATAATTATATTAAAATGTAAGTGAAATATATAAGGCAACTACATTAAATGAAATATACTGCTTATATCCTTAGCCATGTTGCTTAAAGGAAAATGCTTCACGTGGAACCAGCTCTTTGCATCAGCTACTCACGTAACACAGATTTACTTAAAAGCCAGCAACACGTCAGCAGTAGCAAAGGCCTTAATCTGAAGCATATTAAAAAGGAAGTTTTGACAATTTGAGTTTTAAACATATTACTTTTCAGTCTAACATAAAAACCTTCAAGGGCCTGTTCCAAAGTCAGGCCCTGGCTTCAGGGTACATTGGACGACACACTGGCAAAATCCTTCCCTTGTGGGGAAGGGAGCAGCTGAGGGCACTTGGGCTGCTCAGGCTGAGCTCAGAGCTCTCCGGGGGCTGCAGCTCCAATCTCTGCTCCCTGCAACAGCACCCGAGGGAATATCTGGAGCTGTGCTAGGGGAAGGTCAGGCTGGAGATCGGGAGAAAGCTCCTCACGCAGAGGGTGTTTGGGCACTGCCCAGGCTCCCCAGGGAATGGGCACAGCACCAGCCTGGCAGAGCTCCAGGAGTGCTTGGGCAGTGCTCTCAGGCACAGGGTGGGATTGTTGGGGTGCCTGTGCACAGCCAGGAGTTGGACTCCGTGATCCTCGTGGGTCCCTTCCAACCCAGGATGTTCTCTGATTTTCACAAACACACCTTTCCTGAAGTCCAAGGGACTTCACAGCATTTGGGCCAGGACCTCAAGGAAGGAGAACAATTTGAACCCAACTCTCGCCCTGAAGTGGAGAGAGAACTTGCTCTACTCACTTAAGAGTTGATCCCATCATTTCTATGGGCTTTTTATGAAGCTACTGGAGGAAGTCAGACAACACATGGCATCAAAATGTCAATCATGTTCAAGCAAGATTTCATTCTCTGCTCTCAGGAGTGTCATTGAGTTCAAACAGAGCTCTGTGAAATGATCAGAATTTTATCTACATGCTTTAAAGGGAGTGATCTTTTCAAGTTATTCACTTGAGTAATTTCATTGATGTTTAAATTTAATGGAACTGCTCACATATACATTGGAGGTTTGCAAGTTAGTATTCAGTAAAAGAAAATCCAAACTTTTATCAATGAAGTTCAGATAAGAACTTTGGAAAAGAAAAAAATTTTTGCTCCAGGCTGTGCAGTAACATAAAATTGGGCTGAAAATTTCATGAGAAGAGGCTTTTATGGTCTGCTCACTTTAGCCAGAAATATTGCAAGAACAATTTCTGATGATGAAGACCAGAGCTGTGAACTCAATATTCTGCTCTTTTGGGCACAAGCTTCATTTGAAATTCTAGAAATAGAGGGAATTAGAAGGAAGATATTCTTGGATTTATCACCTCAGGATTTTTTAGGGCTGACTCATGAACCCATTCCAGATGGAAGTTAAATTTGCATCTGTCAATAACCATGTTTCAGAACACTGAATTGGCTTTCTCAGTTAAATAACCATTAAGCCGAGGAGGACTCAAGCCTGATCAGGTTCCTAAGAGAAAAACACCGTGTTTCCTTAGCTGGCAATGTCCTGTTAGCAATTTCTCCCTCTTCCTAGTATTCACTCCATTTCCCCTGGTGTTTTCCCCAGCTCCCAGCAGTAGTTTCACTCAGTAAGGTGGAGTACACAAACAAGCAGTGCATCCCTGATGATACATGCAACAGACCCTTGCCATCAAGGCTGAGGTCCACAGGCTGGGAATGTTGCAACAGTCGTGTTGCAACGTTCCAGCCCCCAGCAAAGGCTGGGGAAGAGAGGAGAGCAGAGCCCAGCATCGCTGTGCACGCCCTGAGCCAGTCCTGCAGCGCTGGAATAACGTCACAGCTCTCGCCCCTTCCATCCTGCTGCTGGCACTGCGTGCACATGGATCAATACCTGCATCCTGCAGGTGACACAGATCCATGTTCTACCGTCCTGGCTCTGCATCCAGCCCAGATTAAAGGAGAGCAGGGACTAGGTGATCTCACTGCACAAAAAGGATATAATTGGGCTCGGTACATTCCTAAATTAGTCCAGCATTTCAGGGTAGCAATTCCTTGTGCTGCAGCACCCTCACATCTATCAATAAAATTGTAACAAATGCCAAAGTGTATTTTGTCTTTTCTGCAGTGATATTCTGCTTTACCTTTCTTTCTTCTCTTTTCTTTTAATGACTGCAGGGACATCAGGTGTTCTCCAACCTTTATAGCCAACAAAGCACCAATTCCGCAATTGGCTCAGAACCTTTCTGTTGTGCCTGCAGCTACAGCTGTCCAAGGGAGATTTTTGTCATTTTGGACTCAAGTTCTTTGAATTATTGATGGCAAAGACAGTCATGCAATATTTAGTAGATTTCGCTACCTCCAGACTGTGTAAAGTTTTAATCCTTCCTCCTCCATTTATAGCACACAGACGCATACACACAAGAAAAACCAAGCAGCTTAACATTTCTCTAGCTGCAGACTGTGTCTGTTAGTTGGCATTGCTGCAGCCTTAAAGAGCGAGCACAGAGCTGTGCAGCAGAGCTTCCTTAGGAAAAGGCCGTGCTGAAAGTTTGCTACCTACAGAAGAGAACATCTGACTTGTCTGAGAAACAGAAGGGTAAGAAATTCCCCAGGGAGAGCAGGAAGGACGATGCACTGGCTTCTGGGTTTCTGCTGATCACCTTTTGACATGGCACTGGTTTAGCTGTGGGACTGCAGGACTGAGAGCAGCATCCCTCAGAACGGAATGGAAAAGGGAAAGTGTTAAAGCTCAGCGAGTTCTCTGCGAGTATGCTAGAGAGCTGGAAGCAGAATAAGGCTGGATTGTAGATCATTCAACACACACATTTTGCCATAGGGAATAATCTTCCCATAGAACTAGCAGCTCCTTTGGTTTTCACTTCAATAGCCCCATTGGGAGGCTTTTAACATTGACTTCTTCCCCCTCCAAGAACAGAGCAAAGCTGGAGCAGTGACAGCTGTTTGAGCTTGTTCCCACTGACGTTAGTGGTAAGCCCCACATCTCTTGCTCATGTCAACAATTTTAAAATAAGGATCAGCCAGTGTTAAATACTGATCACTGTGTAAACCTGAGAAAAATGTTAACATTCATAGGAAGCTGAGAGTAATGTTTATTTTTTCTACCCTATTAGGCTGCCCTTTCAACTTTCAGAATTTGTATTCACTGTTTATCTTTCTGGCTTGGCCAAAGCCTTCCTTTCCAGTTCTCTGGGAGAAATACATGTCACAAATTATCCTTACCTTTTCACTGCCCCCCCCCTCCCCCCCATCTTCCCCCATCCCTATTGTAAGTATTCTTGAAAAGAAAAAAGAAAAAAAAAAAAAAGCCAGGATTCTGAGACTGATAGGTTTTGCAGGATGATCCTGCCAGGCTTGTCAGCACAGACTGCAGCTATCAAGCCCACTATTCCTACAATTCAGCTGAGGAGCACTACACTGAAATCTCCCCCCAGTGTTAGGCCCATTTGGTTTTTAAAAAGGCCAGAACTGATCATCTGAAATGGGCCAGAAAGCTACAGCCAGAGACAAGGGCTCTTCCCTCCTGGTGCAAATCCACAGACCCCCTTCCTACAGCAGCCATGGTGGTCAGAGCCCACCTCCTCCCAAACATCTTCTGAAGGAAACTCTACTGGAAGGGTGTTTGAGGCTGAAAAGGCAAAGGAAATGAACAAATGAAAAAACATCAAGGGCCTGATCTAGAAGACAGGAGCTGCTTTTGAACAAGAGGGAGACAGAAACAATCCACCAGATTCATAACGAAAGGACGTTCAGGTGTGACTCCCTTCTGGCAGTGCCTATCCAAGCAGAGTAAAGCAAACAAGCTGAGTAGGAGAACCCAAAAACAAAGTGGGGGAAAAGGTAAAGTAGAAACCAAATTAATTTAGTTTACAGCTCTGCCAGGCTGAATTCAGCCATGACTGTGTACTTTCTCAAATAAAAGACAATGTAAAGGACAAGAAAGAGGGCTAAAATGATTCATCCAGGCACACGAATTACATTGCTTCAGTGGTTCTTCTCTTCATCGAAACCAGTTGGGCGCACGTCCTTGCTGAAGCAAGCAGAGCCCAGCTCACTCCCACTGCTCTCCCTGTGGTTCAAACATGCATAATGCATGTGCCTCTGGCAGCTTCTCCCAGTCACAGGGCTGTGTGTCCTCATTTATTAGGACACAGAGGTTTGAGCTGGGACTGGGAGTCAAAAGCCACAGGGCCCATGGCTAATTACCCTGTTAAAACAGACCCAAGAGTCCGAAGGAAGATTAACTTCTCTGCTTGAAATGAAGATCTGCTTGTAATTATCTTCAGTGTTTTTTCCTACTTCACTTGTTCATCTCCCAGTATATTTTCAATTACATCCAAGAACTACAATAAAACAGCATTTTATTGCTAAGCCAAGCACTCCAAAATTAAGAACTGCCAGAATTAGAACTGCCCATTCAACTTCAATTTGGCCCCACTGTATATATGAATGGTTCTAATTACATGATCACACAATATTTTATCCACAGGACCCTTGATTAATTTGCATTCTGAACACACTGCTGGAGACTTTGGAGCTATTAAAAAAAAAAAAAAAAAAGTAGTAGTTTTTATATACCAGCTCAAACACAGCTCTGAAAAACACAAAAAACTACTTCAAGACAGCATTTAACCTCATGTTTCTATGTATTTGGGGAAAGCGTAACAGTTGTGACTGCCACAAGGTCGTCACCCACTGATGTGGAAGAGCAGGTAATTGATGCTGTTCTGGCACACACCTACAGACTGCACAGCACCACTTGATGAAGAACCATCCTGTGACAAGCGAGGAATTGAACCCTGTTCTTCATCTTCCAGCACAGGAGAGGCTTCCCCTGGAGCCGCCCGCACAGCAAGGCAAAGGAGCAGTTTCCTGCTGCTGTCACTAAAAGGGGTTCAGCCCCATACCAGGGGATGCACGGCAGCCTCACACACAGAACCTGCCAGTCCCTCACAGACACCTGCTCAGAACCTGCAGGGCTGTCCCAGGCTCTCTCAAAGACTCGTGGAAAAGGGCCAGTCTGTGATACTTATGCCCAAAAGCTCTTTAATCGACCAGAGGAATAACTCTGGTGTGCAAATGCTGCCCTGTGGTTTCTAACAACTCATCCACGTCATCTGCAGGCACGAGGGAGTTCCCTCTGTGTGCCCAGCCATGCCCCAAACCAGACTCAACTGCACATCTTCCCCTTTTGGGGGTTAGCTCTGGGCTGTCACAACCCTACACACAGACTAAAAAAACCCTATATCACCTTGTGCTACACTGATAAAGCCTGATAAAGTTGGTTACTGACAAAAAAATGTTATTTTTGTTAAGTGACATTTTTAAGCCCTAACCATTTGATGGGTTTTTTTTCCTCATTTTAAGCCAGCACATGCATTCATTGTAGCAGCAAAAACACCAGAACCAAACTGCATATACATCATCTTTTGTTTTCCATGGGGATGTGGCATAAACACTTGGACAGCTTGCAGAATGACAATAAAAACCTTGAATGCAAGTTTCTTGTCTAGAGCTAATCCAAATGCCAGCTGGATCAATTACCACTGGCCACAAGAATTTTCCTGCTTAACTGCAAAGGAGTCCACACTGATCTCTCTTCTGAAAAAAGACTCAGGCAGATATTTATAACTTGAGGCACACTGTCTACGTGCCTGGGAGCTTCTCAGTTTGTTTTACTGGCATTGTTAAATATAGTTTTCTCTGTTCATAAAACATCTAAAATAGATTCTCAGAAATATAAGGAAAGAGGGTAGAACTTTGTCATCTTTCCAGCCCACAAGGCACTCGTTTGCTCTTTATGTGGAGGAACAGAAGAGGCTTACAATGAAAACAAACAGTGAAATTACACTGGAATTGCAACAAGGAATGTCAAGAGCAGGTAGTGCTAATAGATAGGAATAGAAAGTTTTCCTAAGGTAACGTCTAAACTGTTCTTTTAAAATACATAAACTACTGTAAAATTGTATTCTTTCAGTATGCAGTTAAAGATACTTAAAGAGTTAAAAAAAACACATTGAAAAGGTTGCAGTGATGCAGATACACAAGCCACGAAAGTTCTTTACTTGACCTACACTCACTTTGGATTCTCTGTTCTAGTTTAGGTATATTATAAAATAAATTTCATTGCATAATGCTCAAATAAGAGCTCTAAAATTCAGGAGAAAGTACAAGAGAGACCAAAACAGATTTCCATTTGGATACAATTCCAATTATATTCTTCTGGGCAGTTTCCTCCCTATTATTTTTAATTAGCTCCTCTGACACCATAAATCACACGCAGCAGTAAGGGTGGTTTGGGTTCTTGGTTTTTTTCTCTAAAACGTCCTCATTAAAAAAACCCACCAAGTATGATGAACGCACTCTACTGACAACAGCTAAATATTCCCAGGGCTATGAACACGCTTCAGTTTTAGGAGAACACAGGCAGGCCAAGGGGGACTGAAGAGGAAAAAAAAAGAAACAAAACCGAAATCCCAACCAACAGAAGCAAGGAGACAGATCTCTAGGAGCTGGCAGCTGCTCACCTGTTGCACAGCACAGGGCCATACTCCACCCTTGCAAAGCAAGGAAACCCCCCTTAGTGACAGTGCTCTTGGAGGGAGCTGCTCCACCCCACACCTTACAGCAACCAGGAAAGCTCTCTGCATCAGAAGCAAAGCTGGGAAGGAGCAGTGGCAGCGTTTTTAAGGCAGGTACTGATGCGTTTCTTATGTCAGCCCACCCTTCCCATTCGGGTTTGTGAGCATCTCACCCCCAGCATTGCTCTGACGTTCCCATTCTGCTGCTGGGGTTCAGCAAAATGACTCCAACGCTTTCCATTGCACAGTGGATCTTCCTTTCTTGGGTTGTTTAGTACGGTGTGACCCAAAACAGACCAACACAAGAAAGCGTAGTTTCCAGGCTGGTCAAGTGAGCACTGACAGGTAATTAAAAGTCGAGTTGCACTTGAAACAGCAGGTTACAGGGGAGGGAAGTAGGAAGTACACATTTAATGGCTTCTGAGCTTGGAAGGTAGAGGCAAGATGAAAGAAAAACCTAATGTACTGTAATTATAAAACTATAACCTATGAGTGAGCATCTCCACTACACTACTCTTAACTAAAACGTTGCCTAATTAATTGCACTGCTGCCAGATGAATAATGTTCAGCTGCACTCCCTTCACACCTAGAGCACACAGCAGCTTGGGAATCACGTGAGGCTCTTTGATTGGATCAATACAAAGGTTAATGCCACCCTGAGGGAGTTTTGAGCACATTATCCATAGGATAAATGATTCTGAACTGGCACATGACTCTCCCGCTTCATTCTACTGGCTGTCTTAAAGCAGATGACTAAAATAAATAGTTTTAAGAAGGAACTCTTCAGGGGAAACTATGCATTTTATTTCCAACCAACCAGTGGCTGCTCTGACAAGAGCTATTTTTCTCCTCCTTTTCCCACCAGTGAAGCCACAGCTTTGCCCTTTGTTTTGAGTCGGGCCACTTACTCTCTGTGGCTTCCAGGAGTAACAATTTTGGACACTAAAGCAGGAGGAAGATTAGCATTCCTGTATTTTGAAAGTTAAGGACTGCTTAGCAAAAAAGAAAAAAAAAAAATCTACAGCACTGGTGTAAAACTTCCCCGGAGGGAAGAATTAAGGGGGAAATATGCTCCGATTCTCAAGACAGCAAGATTCTTAACCAAGAGCCCAATTTCTTTGTTAATTTGAGATTAAGACGGGATTGATATTAAAGCCACCACTGGATACAGAGTTTTGAGCCTCTAATCATGATCTACACCTAACTTGTTTCCCCTGTTTCAGTAACTGGAACCCTCTGTATTTCAGGCACTCATTATTTCACGTGCTGAGACATTGGCAAGGCTGGCAGAGCAACTCCCTGGCTGTTTTGTACCTAGAATTAAGTCATCGAATTTACATCACAAAGAATAAACGCGTTTTAAACAGTTTAATTCCTTCCCTCACTCTCTTAAGCAGCAGACAGCACGAGAAGCACCCGCTGCAGCTTCTTCAATTGTTTGTGAAGGCTGGAAAGGGAAAAAACATAAATCCACTAATTAACAGAGAAACAGCAATACGTGGAATCTGGCCTCCACTGCAGCCAGTGGGATTTCTGCCAGCCAAGTGCACCCAGCGAGTTCAACAATAGCTGTTGGAAAAAATGTTAATAGCTCGATTAGGAGTTTGGAGTGAGAAACCTCAGTTTCTCACTTAGCAGTTGGTTGTAGTGGAACAGGATGATACATCAGTGAAACAGAGAACGTTTACCTGGCATGAGAAGTTTTGGAACAATAACTCTGCCAGCAGAGTGAAGGTACAGTAAAGGTTAGTTTATCTTCATAGTCTTACTGTTTCAGAAAACATTTGGCAGGAAAAATCAGAGTTTAACTGTGGGAGTAAAGCCTTTAGATAAGCATTTTGTCTCTGTGTTTTTAGCTCTGTACAAAGGGCAGAAGGCAAAAAACCAACTCCAGAGAAAATCAGAGATCATCCTCAAGCGAGGCACCATTCCACAAGCACATACCGAGCTTTGAGCAAACTTCCCTTTCTCCAGTGTTCAGCCTCAGTCCCTAAAACGCCAAACTATCAGCCCCCATCCCATTTCTCTTTGCAGGGTGAGGGTGTTACCACGAGGGCAGCAGCAATCCCCTTACCTTTAGTAGACCAACCACTCCCAGTGCCAGCGTGGATCTGCTTCCTCTGATCCAAAGCAACGTGGAAGAGCTTTACAAGAAGCGTGACCCCTTCCTCCCCAAGCAGCCTGCTGCCTTTCCTCCCCTCCCCTCCTGCACAGCAGGTGTTTATGATCCACTCTGCTGAGTAGCCTCCACCACAGATGTGCACGGTCTCAGGCTTGCACCATTTCTCTTTCCCTGCTCCCAGCTAGCAGTGATCAGTAGTTGATCATGCCCAGGTGAAGCAGATTTCCCTACTCAGAAAGGCTTTTTCAGTTGTACCAGGTCTCATGGCAGTTCAATACCTCTTGCCAAGTCCACAGATTCACCTACAGCAGCAAAAAACGCCCTCCTGGCAACTCAGGTGCCTCCTCAGAGCTTTTTACAGGTGCCTGCAAATGTGTGGTTGGCTCTTTCTGGTTCTCAGTCCCTCCCTGCACAAGGGGAACAGCCCCTGCACGACCCCTATTTGTAAGTTTTAGCAATATGTTTCTTCTCAATACATCACATTTCACCAAGAAAAAATTGGATTTCCCTCGAGTGTGTTCTCAGAGCTACAGAAAGTAAAACATCTCCATCACTCCTGCTAATTACCTTCCTCCCTTATTGCCACCTGCTGTGAATGGGACAGCGTCAGCACAGCTGATGGCACTGTGCTGCTACACACAGGTGGGTTCTGTTCTCAAAAGCATGGCAACAATCAGAAACCTGGGAGACAAACACAATTTTTCTCTCCAAAACCTACAGCAGAGATTTTTTTTCACGACTCCTGTTATGAATGACCCAGTCTTTCTTTCAGTAGAGCCAACAGCAACATTTTTCCATAATATATGTGAGCAAGCCATAAATGAGATGTAATTTATTACTTGCTGTAATAGAACCCCAGTGTTCAAATAGGCAGTGGAGTGCAAATTTTAAGATAGTATCACCAAAAAAGAACTGAGGGGAAGGAAACCCACAGACTGAAGTCAAAGGCTTAGAAACTCTTAGATGTTGACACAAAGATATCGAGCTGATCATTGCAGGGTCTGCCTCCAGCCAAAAGGAGAAGAAGAAAGAGGGAATGCAGCTTCAGCAGTGATGGAGCACCAGGTAGAGCCCACCTCACCAAGGGATGACACTGCAGCCCCACCTCCCACTCCAGTCTCCCAGACATCTCCTAACTGGGCTGGACAAGAACCCTGAGGCATCTCAGGTGCCAGACAAGTGTTTCTGGTTGCATTTTAATGATGGAAACGTGAGCCAAAGCCAGCGAACATCATTCTGTTTTACAGGCCACCAAGGGGTTCGTAACGAAGTTCCTGCACTTGGTGTTGTCAGCAGGGATGGAATACTGAGGTGTGAAGACTTGCACACGCCTTCCAAACAGCAAAGGTGGAATTCAGACACTTGACCCCAAGAGTTTACAGCCTTCACCCTAGTTTTGTCCCAAGATGTTTTCCTGAAGAAGAAAATAATCTGTCCAGCCACACCGCGGGTATGTAATATTTAAATATACGATAGGAAGACCAGGAGGTGGGATAAGACAATATTGCAGATCCACTGACTCTGTCAGACACGAAATCTTAGTAAGGCAACTCAATAGTAATGAAAAGAACCATGATTAATAATTGATTTTTTCAATGTTTACTGTTAGAGATTTTATTTGTGCTTCTGCAAAAGCACCTGTTTTCTTTTAATATTTTGCCTCTGACAAGCTCCTTCATAAATATTTCTACTTTGTGGTATAAAATATTTAAGCTCTTAATTAAACTGTCACTGAAGTTTTATGGCAATAAATGCATTGAAATAAATGACAGCATTTAACAAAATGTGCACATTTTTATAGAGATGATCACTGCTGATGTTCACAGCGTAACGTGAAGGATGGTCGTGTCTTCATGCTGCTCACAAGACTTTTTAATCACTGAGCTCTGAAGATTATTAGTTAAAAGCTGTTGATGGAAAAAGAGAAAGAGGGAAGAGTGATGGGGGGAAAGGGATTGACTGACATTCTGCACTGTGAATGTTCAAGCAGTTCTGAGCAGCAAAATGCTGCCTTGGATTACTCAGAAGACCCTTCCCCTTTGACCTCGGATTTTTTCAAAGTCAGAGCCCTGGTTCTTTGCACAGTTATGTCTAATCTGTTTTAGAATTTGGAATTATATTTTTATGACCTACAAGGACCCTGGAGAAATTGAATGTGATAGGGAATATTATTTCACTAGTGAAGTTCTTGTCTATACACACGGAAATTTCTTCACATAAAGAAAAGACTCAAGATTTTTTTTAAAAAAAGGTCATTAAAAAGACAATATTTATCATTTATATACTGAAATTACTGAGCTGGAAAGTTTCTTTGAAGGGGGCCCAGCTGTTAGATATAGGTGCATGTTAGAAGGTAACCTTCTCACAGCAAATCAAAGACAACTCTTAGGAGCAGAGGAACTAACCTTTGTATACATTAAAAACGAGATTTCACTTTCATTTAAATATGTTCAATTTTTGAAACATACATGAGTACTCTTTAAGTGAAATTGGTTGTGAATAGCTAAACTTTATGGATGGATAAAGACAAAAAGCAGCTGCGGTTTATACTTCTCAGGAAAACATACAGAGGGACAGTATACGGTCCTGCTTCCCTGGGAATTCTTACTGCTGCTCTTCCAGCAGCAAGAGGCTGCTGCAATGCTGTGCAAGCATCAGGGAGAGGGCCTGGAGCTGCACTGCAGATGGGGAGGTGCTGCAAGTTTGCACTCTGACAATTTTCTAGCCATATTATCACCAAAAAGAGAAAGAACTGCTTCCCACCCCTCAGCACTACTGGGACCATCCATCATAAAGCAGATTAGAAACCTTTAACCTTATGTTCCAGCCAGCCTAAATATTTCCTAAGGCTGTTTCATGTTGCTTTGTTTTATTCAAAGGCAAGGTAATTAACAGCAAGGACAGGTACACGCATGATCCTTTTTCTAATTCACACACTGCCCTAGAGACTGATGCCACAAACACCTCCTGTAAAGAATTAAGTGCCTTTGACTCCTCTGGTGCCACGGAGCTCTGTGAGCGATGGCAGGCACTGCCCAGTCCCTGTCCCAAGGGCAGGGGTGTGACGGGAGAGCTGCTGAAGCCGTTCCCAATCTCCACTGCACACCTGCTAACTTGCAGTTGTTCTCATTGCTCTGCCTTTGTCTGGGGAAGAGGGAAGACAGCGCTTTGAATCCAAAAGTACAGACATGAAAGCAAACCAAGGCTCTGTTGCAGTTGCATCAAGCCTGAGCCATTCAGAGCAGTGCCCAGGCTGTGGGCAGAGACCTGACCAAGTGGAGCTGCCAGAGGCACTTTGTGCTCACTTGAGATAAATGTCACTGAAATATCCTGGAACATCACAATCGGCCAGTGCTGCTCAGTCCCCTCCAGGACTGTTCTTCCAGCTGTGTGAGGGCAGAGAGTGTGTTCTGGGAGGGGTGGCTGCTCTGGGTGACAGCAGAGCCCAGGCTGAAGGGAACATACAGGTGTGGATGCAAAAAAGCCTTTAGCAGAGAAATTTTCCAAGCTGTCTCAGCATTTTGTTAGCTTTCCCAGCATTTTGTAAAAATCCTGGTTTTCCTTTCTCCTGCTTTTCCAGCACTTTGTGAGAAACTTTCATGTTCCCAGACAGATTATTTAAAACAAAGCCAACAGTTTTTGTAAACTAAATTTCCTATCTCACACATGCAAACTGTTGTAGAATTGTTTTGATATGGCCTGGAGAAATATTTAGAAAGAGGTGTCTTCTGATTTAGCCAATAGCCCTGAGGGGTGGTTGTTCAGAGACCCAATAATTTTTTCTTTTAAAAGTAACTTCCAGCGAAGTAACTCATATAAACCTGTCTGTAAATTAATAAATAATTCCATTTTCTTCATGAACACTGAAAATCTATGTTGCATTTTCTCTTCGTCTCTGCTACCACTGCGACATACAGGGAAGTTAGTAATGAAATTAAATCTAATAAATTTGGTCATAAATCAACCATTTCTTTCCTAACAGACACCGAGGTTAAAAAATAAACCTCCAACTGCATAAGCTTGGCCTGCTCTCTTCCCACAATGGCAGAGGAAAGCGCTCACTCCCTTCTGGAACAGGGCCTTTTGCATCTTCTCTCTCCCATACAACAACTTCCAGGCTTTGAATGCAGTGCCAGCAAATATGTGCAGGCCAGTGCCACAAGGTTATACAATCTCATCCTCAGCAGCCCTAAAGTCAGCTCATGTTGTCAGGACACTCTTGAAGGAGCAAGGCTGTCTTAGGAGACCAGAATTGAACATGTTCCAGTAGCAGGACTAATTAAGGCTGACGCTGATCTAGGCAGAATCCCCACAGACACTAAAGGTTTATTTACTCTTAATTTCTTAAAAGTTTCACTGAAAATCAAGATCCAAGTAACTGTCTGGGAGTCCATGAAGTCACGATGACATAGGGAAAAAATTCAGCCCACAATGAATTAGGAGTTAGCATTTCTGGTTAATATTCAAGGAATAATTCTCCTCGTCTGACCTTCACTCGCTCCCACTGGTTTGTTCCAACATGCACAGTTCCACTTTTCTTTGTCAGGAAAAAGAAACAAACAAAAAAAAAGAAAGTTGAAAAGGCAGCCCTTTCCAGTTCTGCTTTTATGTGACAATCTCTCTCACCAGCTGCCTCCCTCTTGCTGCTTTGGATGGCTCCAGCATGGTACCCTAATGTCCATCGGAAACACGAGATATTTAGATCCCTTTAGGATTTAAGGGGAGCTCATCTGGGGCAGGGTAAGGGTTGAGGTAATCTTCCAAAGCCCTTTTTAAAGATTAGATACTCATTTTCTATTCCTGTTCTGCGGATAACCAGAGCACAGTGAGGGAGAAACCAGCACATGCTTGGCTGAACTTCTCATTAATAAGGACGGTGTTATCTGGATGATCTTGCTCCCTTTTCTCTCTCATGCTGGGAGGGAAGGACACCACAACACACATAAAGAGATAAAATACTCCAACACTTCATAAAGCATAACAGCCTTTTTTTTTTTTTGATCAGGGACTGTCCCTGGGCTACAAATCTATAAGGTTTGTACAGGCCTGGCAGGAGTTTGGCTGTGCAGACACAGGCCTAAGACAGAAGTGTTTCCCAGCCCCACCACAAACCGCCCATGTGATGGGTGAAACATTGGACAAGCGTGTTTCAGCTCCCCGAGGTTCAAACAAAGCTTTACACCTCTTTAATACCTAAGAGATTTCAAACTGCAGGATGGGGACCTTGCTTTGGGGTTGTGCAGTAACAGCCATGAAGGGCTTCTGATCGTGGCCTGAGTGCTGCCTTCACAAACATGACACTGCACAGACTGCACACAGCTAGGACAGAGAGACAGCCAGGCTTTGGGAATTCAGTATTTAATGTCCATTGCAGCGCTAGATGATTAGACATCTAAACCAACAACCAGATTTTCCAAGGTGAGAAACAGCAAACAGCTGCTCTGGCTTTTAATATTCAGTGGAGTACATCACATCCAGAGACAACCAGCAGTACCAGTAGGACTGAAATTGCAGCCTGGACCAGGAGGTAGGGACATTGCTACATCTGGGGATTACTTACTGCTAGTCCTGCATGTCAGCAAGTGACTCACTAAGTTAAAAACATTTAACTCCCACTGATTTTAATAATTTAACATTCTCACATACATTTTGTTTTTTTCTCTGCCTCAGCTACCTACGAAAATTACCAAGACAAAAACTGGAGACAAAAAGCAAGCTGAGGACTGTGAGGGACTCAGGTATTCTAAGAACAGGGATTGAGCAGCTGCCCATTAAATAAAAGGAAAGAGCTGGCGGTTCATTAAAATTGGCATCAAAAGGCATCGTCTAAGAGGAAAAAACAACATAAAATGGAAGCCGTGGCAGCTTGTCCTCCACTTGTTATGAAACAGAACAAACAGATCATGCTGTCTCGAGTGAAGCATTATCTTGCACTGCTTTACATGGGTTATAATTGTGATTTTGAAACAATGTATTAGGTACTACAAATACTTAATAATTCCAGTGGGTAGGAAATATTTTTACTGTTTCCTGTGATTTTACTTAGTGCTTCCCCCTGCTAGGCAGCAGAGCATGTGTAGGAGGTAGATGTCCCCATAAATAAATATTTGCTTTTAATTAAATCCTTCCTCTGCACTTTCTCTCAGGACCAGGCAGGATAAGGCCCTCAGAAATGCCTGTGCAAGCCATGCAGTGAGGAGGCAGGATTTATACCGCACAGCAGAGGGGATAAATCAAGTTCATGAAACATGTTATTTCCCACTGTGATGTTACACATACTGCTTTTGAGAAGCAGCAGGAGCTTTCCTTTCCCCATAAAGCTGCTTTCAATATGCAAGAAAATGGTTTAAAAGCCTGAGAAGGCACTAAGAGTCTTTAAGAAACTGATACTGTAAAAGTTTTTTGAAGAGGAAACTGGAAGAGGAGTATCTGGCAATAAAAATGTCTCCTTGTTAAGTATGAGAACCTCAGCTGCCAAACTTGTCCTTTGCTAGTCTTGCCACTAAAAACACTCTTCTCTGTGGTACTCCATAGTAGCTATATCTCCGCTTTGATACAGATTTTCCTCGTGGGAAATCTATTTCCTGAAACAAAAATCTCAGCACGGTGACAGTGGGTGCTGCTCACAGCGAGCAGGCAGCAGACCGATGCCATCCAAGCCAAGCACCCCTTCCAGCAGGGGTGACAGGAGCTCTTGTTCCCCTTCAGAGCAGATCACCTTTGTGGCTTTGCAGAGGAAGCCAATATTTCTGTCTCTTTAGTTTCCACTAGCTGAGCTCGCTGGGAAAAGCATCTCGCTCTGCAGATGCCTTTTTGTGCCGGGAAGGCTCTAGAAAACAGCTGAATCCTCTTAGCTGGGATTTGCCCGTTGCACTTGCGGCATCCTTCGTGCAGGGGTTTCCTAACAAACAGGGCACAGCCCGGACAGCCCCTCGCTGGTGGCTGCATTCTGCTGCTGCTCTCCTTGCATCTGCCAGTCCTGCCACAGCAGGAGCCTCAGAACACCAGACCCAGACAGGGAACACGAAAGGAACTTCCTGCTCTCTGTGCTAGAGCAGGAGAGCTGAGACAAAAGATCTCCGAGCCACGAGTCCAGGTCGGAGATTTCCTTAAAATGACAAGACCTCTCAAGAGCCTGATGAGCTTCTCGATCAGATTTGCTGTATCTCTGCAATCATCTGCTCTTTTCATCTCGATATCATTTGTTTAAATAAACAACCAGCACGGCTTCAAGTGCCATTTCACCCGATACATGTGCCTCTAGACAGATGAAGAGGCAGGAAAGAGAATAATAGAAAACTGATGAGAAGAAAATAATAAATAAAACCAAAGGAAAGAATGAGCACCCTCAGGGCTCGAGTCGGCATCCGGCTGAGAGGTCTGTGGGTACAGAAAAGATTATTTACATTGAACTATGAATTTTGAAAGTAGTATTATATAAGCCTTCCAGCTTTAACAATTAAAGAGAAAAGTAATTATAAGAATTACCCAAATGTTAAATGGATCGAAAATAACTGAAATATTTCTGTCTCCCTGGTGGAATGTTTTGCAAGACCAAAAGAATGAGTTTCCAAAAGACAGGGGGGGAGGGAAAGCGGGGGGTTATGATTCATTTTAAAATGCAAATATTTTAATAGGTTTCTTTTAATATATATGTTAATGAGCTTATAGATGAGACAAACCACAGGCCAAGTAAGCAGATGTCTTGTCAACAAGGTCTAGAATTTAGAATCATTAGGGCTCTTTTAAGAAACATACTTACTCTGACATAAAACTGAAGCATATTATAATATTTCAAATTCACACTGCTCTGTGTGACATTTTTTCCTCATTAAAATGAAGAATGACACAGCCAGAGAGAGGCCCATCTTCCCTGCTTTGTATTTGTAGTTCAAACAACGTCTCTAGCAAATTGTCCCAGAGAGACAAAATATTAAGCACCTTGAGTGCTGTTCTGCATGCAATTAATTTCACAGCCTTTGGAAGTTTTTAATGTGTTGTGGTGACCAGTGAAATAATAATTAGTTGCTGCTCACTGTTCCCATCTTGTTCACTCTCTCTTTTCTGCAACCTGTCAAATCCTGTTTAACTCTGCTTGTTTTCCTAGGTGTCACTTCTTTTACATTGTGCAGCTTTCGTGATGAAATCCCTGATCTTGTTCATCCTTCAACTTTGAAAAGCAAGGAACCAGATAGACCTGAGAAAGGAAACTCGGTGAAGGGTGACGAACAGAGTGTTTCTGAATCCACAGCAGGTAAACTACAAATACCATCATCAAGTAAATACCATAAAACTTAGGTCTGGTTCCTGACTTAATTACCTGTGGGATTGAGGTTTTGTCAATCCACTGAAATCAGTAGAAGCTTTCCTACTGCCTTAAGGGAATTTCTGTCAAACCTTAAATTAAGTCCTCATTTAAACACAATTCCTTTGGAGCACACAGACAAACATCCAAAGGCAACTTCCATCCTTTAGCTCTTGTAAGTGAAAGTTATACCAAAAAAACAGCACTCATATAGAATCTGTTGCTTGTGACATGGTTATTTGTCCTAAAACCTCCATAATTAATGTGGAAGAGTGTCGAACACACCACCACTGGTACAAACAGAGGAATCTGCAACATGAAATAAGCTTTCAACACAGAGACTTCGACCAGCATAGTACTGTGAAGATATCCTGCATATTAACTTGTTGCAGAAAAGAGCAGAAAAAACCCCAAAACTGCAATGGAATTCTAACATTTTAAAGGGAAAATAAAGGGGGAAAGCACAGCACAATCTGTTTTCGGTATCTTTTTCAAAATTCAGCATCTAGGAACACTGACAATTTTCCCTGCGTTCCCCAAAAATCAATCATAAAAAGCACTTTTTCAAATGATGCCATCTCACTCGTGCTTTCTCTGCCCAGCTGGTGCAGCACGCTCAGACTGACTCAGACTCTGTAAAGCCAGCGGGTGCCTGTGCTGTGGGAGGAACAGGAGCTCTCCAAGCTCTGTGCAGGTCAGGCTGAATCCTGAGTTATCACGGGGTAGACAAGTGCTGTGTGTGATGTCACAGAAAGGAGGGCACACTCCAGGGAAGCCTGGATGGAGGTGATCTACTTCTAACCGATGGTCTTCATTTTCCTGCAGTACTGAATGACCTCTCAGCAGTAACAGAGCGATAGCAACGGAGTAAACGTGTCACAGCCCTTATTGAGACCAAAGCAGTGCTTCCATGACACTTTAAGAACGTTGCATCCCTTTCCCGCCACTCCTTTTCTACCTTGATATGGAAAAAAAAATGACCCCTTGTTTGTCAGTTTGAAACACAAAAGCACTTACTTGCCTGGGGTTAGCTTTGACTGTGGTATGGAACCTTGTCATCATCCCAGAGCCCAGCGAGTGTGAGATTCTATGTGGAGCAAAAGGATCCCTGGTTTGAGAAACAGCCCACACTGCCCTGCCTTCCTATAGCAAAGATTATTTAATATGGATGTACACTAAAATATTTTATGAAAAACCTTCAGGAAAACATGTAGAAGTCATATTAAATATCAAATTGAATAAAAACACAATGAATCTCTAACCTAAAATCCTTCACAGAGGACTTACACACCATAAATCCTCATTAATGGATGACTACCATTTTCCACTCATTCTGATGAAGTTCATATTAAAATCACAAGGCTTTGCAACCCCAACATAGTTAAAGGTTGCACATCTGCCACAGAGGGACAAGACTGAGCTGAAATTGAGACCCAAAGGAGCTTGGACCTGTTATCAAAGAAATGGAAACAAAAGAGCTAGGGCTACATTAGAAACTAAAATTTCTGAGAATCTTTTCCTAAATGATTTCCTCAGTTGCTGTGAAGCCCTTGTTCCGATCCCACTGCTCCACTTTGGTGTTCATCACAAATTACGATGACGACCGTGGCTGGGATTTTCAAAAGAGCACCACCTCACAGTGAACACCAACATCCATTGCAACTGAGGCCTTTTTGTCTTGTGCCAGATCCTAAGGTCTGTGTCTCTTTTTGACAGGCAGGACTGGATTGCTGCTGCACAAGGTCACGGCAGCTCCTGTGCTCGGGAGCACACGAGACAAGACGGGGGTAGGCCTTTATTTGAAGGGAAATTTATTGTCTTGCCAAGTTCACACCACCCACGGTTTTTACAAAGAGCTTTATGCTCAAGGCTGTTGCATCCTAATCTGTTTTGTTGGTTCAAACTAAAATAATGCATCAGTTCTGGGCAGAGGTAGGGGAATTATAAGAACAAAATACAATATTTAGGCTGAAAATTAGAGGAGTATCTAGAAGGAAGATTCAGAATAACCAGTATCAAAAATTGGAGGAAAACAATCTGACTACAGACCTGTGTGTAAAAATCAGACCTTTGTTTCAACAAATACTGGAACTTTTAGCCATGTTTCAATAAAAAGTTCATAGCTTCACAAAACTGGAGTGCTGCTTTTAATGAAAAGCCTTAAAGCTTTTAAAAATCCTTTCCCCCATACAACTCAGCCAAAACCATTTTGAAATGATTTTTGTTTTCCTCCAAGCTGCAGTCTTTGATGAATAAATGATAAAATATGACTGAAAGGAACAGATACATCCATGAACCAGGCATGTTGGTTTCAACACAACTGAAAGGTCTTTGAATTCTCAAAAAACCTATTACAACAACAGCCTGTCTGGACTCCAAGTGCAATGCAGAGATATAAAAATGAAAAGGAAGGAGGTCAGAGAGAGAAAGAAGTAACCCTGTCTATTTGTGAAACTTACATAACAGAAAATTTTTACCAGCACTTAATAGCTGCCTAAATTCCAGCTGGAAATACACAGTTTATCACAGTTCTGAAGGATCGTCTTTTCAAATTTTTCTTTTTTGTGTATGAGTTCCGTCCTTGGTGAGTGAAAGTTGTTTCCTGCATCAAATACTGGCTAACACCCTTACATTTCAAGGTGAATGTGACTGATTTCAAAACTGTGTTAATCTTATTCTTCAACACAGTACTGAGGTTCAGTGGAAGAAAAGGCCTGCTATAAACTTTCCATAATAAAATTACCTGTCCAAAGTCCAAGTTCTCTGTAGGATGACTTGGTTAAACATCCATGAAACTTTCAGGGAGTTATATGATTTTCATGTATAAGTGTTAATATTGGTTTTATTTATTAAATCCTGCACATGCTTACACTCCTGTGAAAGCAAATTATTCTCTCACAGGGCCAGAACAGAGAGTAATGCACCTAAGGAAAAAAGGCTGCTCCAGGTGAGCTTGGTTTTGTTCTTGTGGGGTTGTTTCAGTTGTAATTCAGTGAATAAAATACTCTGGGCCATATTGACTCATGCACGAACAGTAGGTTAATGGCCTCTCCAGTAATTAACAATCCACCCCCAGTCTCAGCAACGACCTCCACAACACATCATCTGAGCTCAGCAAGAGCCAGGAGCCCAGGGCCAGAACCAAAGCTGCAGCAAAGCCGACAGCAGACAACATGGGATGAGATTGTCTCGGGCCGTGTAAGATCAGCCCACATTATTTAATTTACATTCATCGCCAACACGGCACCACTTCACTCTCTGCACGAACCTTACTGAACAGTTTTGCCTCTGGAAAGCTTCAGTGACCTTTTAAGAAAAATGGCTTTGCTTTAAGGTTTTTTCCCAGCGTATGGAACCTGGAGAACACACAAAATGGCTGTGCCATGTGGATGGGTATGGGGTTGCTCAACTGGGAACAGGTGGATGTACCCCAGAGCATTGAGCATAAGGACACAAGTAACAGTTCCAGGGGTTTTCATACCAGCAGTCTGTCTGATACCAAAAATAGAAGAGATTCATACTTAAAAATTAACCTCTGTCATTTTAAAAAGCAGGTGTATTTGGGTCAGCCCTTGATTTAGGTTGATCTCTTGTGGGAAAGCTAAAGAACTGCAGGAAAGACAAATTCTTTCTCCAATTCTTTCCCCTACGTAAAAAAAAAACCCAATACAAAACAAAACAAAGCCAAAAACAAGCCCACTGTGTGAATTTCGGCTATTTACCGAGAAGATAAGAAGAATACACACTGAAGATACACAAACAAGTGTTTCCTGGGTGGCACTGCAATTACACGTAGGACAGAGGGCTTTCAGAGGGCCAAGTTTCAGAGGGCTGTTGCAGTTGTTTTGTATTCCAACTGCAACAGCAGAGTGCCATCCAAAACACAACTAAGCTGAAAGAGGCAGAAAAACAAAAGCATCTCCTTTGTCCCAAATGAATTCAACTTCGTTAGTTTTGGCAGCTTTTCAAAGATCAGAAAAAGAATATTTGTTTGATCTTTCCCTTCTTTCCACTTAAGGTCAATGATTGAAACAGGATCGGCTCAGTGACTACACCTCCAGTTCACTCTCTGTTGGATAAACATACTAAGCACGTTTTTGACAGCTGTGGAGAAAAAAAAAAAAAAGAAAAACACCAAGATTTTTTATAACAGCTTTAGAGAAAGGGAAAGATTGCTGCTTTCTGACTTAGTTAAAAGCCCAGGCCACGAGGCAGAACAATTCTGTTCTAATCTTCTCCGTGCAATAGACCTACTTGTTGTCAGCCAGCAAGTCATTCCCACTAAAAATTTCAGAGAAATATGTCACAAGCTTGACACACAAACCAAGTTCAGGTCTCAGAAAGTCAAACCATGTGCACAATACCTTCGGATCAGTAGCTTTCCCTGGTGGCAGAAATGAATAGAAATAATAAAAAGGGGTTTTTCGTGAAATAAACAACCAGTCTTGTCTCAAAAGTTGCATCTGACATGCCTTGTCCTGCCATTAAAGGTGCAATTTTCAGAGTCCAGACAGATACATCAGTCCTTGAGGTGCATTGGGTTTTGAATTCCTATCTGCATCACTGCTGCTAAAAAAAAGCTGAATCCTAAGGAAGATGTACATTTAGATAGCGCGTAGATTGGAGAGAATATCCACCTGTTTCAAACCCTATTTGAGTAATTCTCCAGAAACGCTTAAGCAGACAGCACTGCAGACTGGGAAAAACATCCTATTATCAACTTGAGAGATTTAAGGATTAGACCGAATCCTCTAAGGATCTTTAAAAACAAAAACAACTTTCCCTCTGCTCTTGTAATGGACTAATTCCATTTTGAAGAATCTTCTGCTCAAAAGGAAGATAATCTTTCTTTTAAGAAAAAAGAAATTAATAGAAAGTAGTGGGAATATTGCAGTGGGAAATATTGTCCAAGAGGAGTGGCGAAGTTTCACTGGATTCTTTACAGAGTTTTTAATGTTTCCGTGGAAAAAAACCATTATGATCTCTTGTTCAAATACTGAACAATAATGTTAGAATCACTCAGTCTTATTAGGATTTCAAATATTCATCCCAGACCATCATTACAGTCTGAGAGAGAACCTATGGCTGGTTAATAAAAGGGGGTTTGTTGTCTGATAGAATTAAAAGCTGAGTTTTCGCCTCCGGTCACAGAGCACAGAGTAAAACAGCGAGTCTGATGGTATTTTTAAGCCATCTTTATGTCTTCTCATTGTCAGGCTGGCTAAAAACCAGACTTTTCCTCCTAGGATGAGGTTGGAGTAGCTGTGAATACACCTTAAAACAATCTTGGTTCTATCCATTGGAAGGGCACAAATGGAAACCCAAGTGAGACATCTGCAAAGTGGTGAAAACAATGCCCTGCTCCATGTCCCTCCAAGCACCCACCACACACTACTGTGAGGATCATCCAAACACACACCCCAAAGATTATGGAACCTTGGCCATCCCTTACCAGCCATCATCCACAGTCAGACTCTACCATAAACAGACACATCAGCACTTTTCTGGATTAAATCAGCTGCATTTCACAAAGTACGAAACAAAGGAGAACCAAGTTCACTGTTAAAGAGTTTCTAAAACTATGGGACTATTAATCTTATACCATGGGACAGGTATCCAGTATGTGTGTGTGTAAACAGAGATATGATCATTACAATATTGCAGCCTGGAACATGAATCTCCCGTTTGTAGCCTGGGAAACTTCAGTGATACGTCTCCCAGACCATAGTAAAGTCATTCATTGCCCAAAAATATATTCTTATCTCATGTGCTATGAAGAGAGAGGTTTGGAATAACTTGTACAGAAATGGATCCATAATCAAATATAAAAGGAGAAAATACAGTAAGAAGTTTTAAGACAACAGTGCTGTGTGCTCGAGTTGCTGATGAGCAGATGAACACCAGCTTTAACCTGCTCCAGCTCCTGCTGGGGCATTCTCTTGGATTTTGCTACAGTCTCAGGGTGTGCTTTGAATTTAAACAGACCAACCATGAAACTGCTCAATGTGATTTATTTAATCAGATTTCTCTGTCACTGATATGAAATCTGATGCCTGCTTTTAATCTGCACTGAAGGGCAAAGACTGATTAGTAAAATGAGCGGGGAGGTAAATCTAGGTGGATGTAGAGAAAAATATTCCTTCCTGGCATGTCAGTTCTTCACTCCTGTTTTTGCCAAGTAAAGTTTGGGCAGTTTCATGACTGGAAAGAGCCAATTCGAGTCTATTTTGCTCATCTTTGAATAACAGAAAATAAAAACCTCCCCCCAAATTCCAACAGAGAGCCTCACTGGGTCAAAGGAAGGATTTTTATAGATATTACATTGATTATCGATACTTCTACCCAGCATTTGAAACAAAGCTCAAGAGTGGAAATCTCTCTACAGGGGCAGTGTTTCCTTACGCTTATACAGACACAGGACAGGAAGACACTCCTTAGATCACAAGACAAATTTTGGACAACTGGTGGCAATCAGGCCTTTGGGAAAAAAAATGCCAGTATTCTAGAGTGAATTCCCTAACACAGCTCCAGTCTGGAATGTGTTCATAGACAACAACAGTTATGGAGTTTTGCTTCCTCTAAGAGACCGAGATGATGCTGAAGGAGCCGTGAAAGCATTCAACTGAGTCAGTGCCAGTCTCCCTTATATTTTTTTTATCTGTCTATTTGTTACATCGGCAGGGTTTCAGCAACATTCAAGAACAACTAATCCAGCAAAGCTGATGTTAAAGAGTTCCTGCGGGTAGAAAATGAAGCGGCTGTCCCTGCAAGTCATTGTGGTTTTGGCTCTTCAAGACTTTTGACCAATCAAAAGCAGATTGTCAATCACTGAAAACATCCAAGGATGCGATATCTTTCATTTTGTTTGGGTTCTGTTTGCTTTCAGAGAATTCTCTCTTCAAACATTCAGCTTATATTCATTTAAATTATCTGAAGCACTGACTGTAGATTTGAGAAAACAGTGTCAGAGCCTCAGCAGAGCTGTGTTGTGTTTGATACACAGCAAAACAGGAGCCTTTATACAGCTCTGCAAAAGCACAGGTTAGAATGCAGGAAGCATCAGTTCCATTTTCAAATTAGTGCCTTTAATTTGTTCCATTTTCAAATTAGTGCCTTTGCATACAGCAAAGGTAGCTGAAGTCTTTGGGGATATCTGGCAGTGCTTTCAGAAATCGTTCCTGCTGTTCTAAACTATGATATAGCAATTTTTGTCATTTTCTCCTGTATTGAGTGCGCTGTAGGATTTATTTCCATTACTGATTCACTGTAAAAGCGTCTCTGCTAATTACTACCATGGATAAACCTTTTGAATACATTGCAACCAGCATCCCTTTCCTCAGTCCCAAAGTTGTCTCCTTTCTGAGCACAGGAAAGTCCAACCCTGTCTACAAGGAGCTCCATGGCTTCCACTTAATTTCAAAAGAGAGGGAAATGGGATTTTCTGTGGATTAACAAAAAAGAGCCAGAGGGTTGTCTCAGGTCAGTTTAAAACAATGAAGTTGTGCATTCTTGCTGTGCTTTCACACCTTACAGCAATGCCCATCAACACCAGGGAGGATGTGGAAGTCACACTGGAATATCAGAGTTTTTCATTTTTTATGAAGGACTAATTTGAACTCACAGAGGTTTGTCCTTCTATTTTAATAAAGTTGAGAGAAATAAACAACAAGCAAAAACACTCTCCAAAAATGAATCTGTTTTCTGAACTTTGCTTTGTTCAGAAGAGAAAATGAAAAAAAATCAGCCTAGAGAGTGTTTAATTATTTTTGCCTGTTCTTAGGAAAATAGATGCTAACAGAGTAACCAAGAGCACAAATTCCTAAGTACTTCTACTTTCAAAGAGAAAGCACAAATATTTATAAAACAGCAGCCTCAGTGAAAACCTTTAAATTATTTGGAGGATCTTGAAAGACTGCATTCTGCAGCATAATAAAGGCAAATTAGTCAAAATATATGCAAATAATATTAATGTCCCCTTAAAATGTTTTAAATTTTGGCACTGATTACTCTACATTTGTATTTCTTTATGATTTCTCATATACAATGCAGTTTCACTGAGATGAAACTAGTTTTCTATCCAATTGATTTTTTTAATCATGGGAAGTTATTAGTGTTTGTAATTTTTAATCTTTATCATTCACAGTCTTTAAATGATCATTTTAAAGTTGGTGATTAGATGAAGACTACAGAACCCATTATGATGTGTCAAGACTAATTGTTAAAAGATAGATAAAATAATTACTCTTATTCTTTGTGACTAAATATCACATTTAGAGCACGAAAAGCATCTTCACTCTTCGGTTTAACAGCAATTAGAGCTCAGGCTGGGAGATGAATTATATCCTTGGCCATGGTGCTGTCACCTTACTGGATTTGCCCAAGATCACCTGGATCAAAACCTCCAAGATCAGCCACAGATTCCGCGGTTCACAGTTCCTGGAATGAGGATGAGTGGCAAGGCAAGGAAGCAATTGTCAACATCAGTGCCCCAGCCTGGTAAGCTACCAGCACCATATGATCAGAGAGACTCCCAGTAACCAATGTGAGACCAGCCACAGGGCCACACTCAGACTTCAATTCTTGTTTCTCTGTCACTGGACAGGAACGAATACAGATCCCTGGGCAAGCTTCTTTTAACCTGCTGTCCCAGGTTTTGACTCCTTGAACAAATTATTTGGCCATACTGGAATGAAGGTTGGCACAGTTAAGGAAAGACTCCAGTTTCGTGTCCCTTCTGCGTCCTTGGCTTATTGCACAACGGGAGATTGCAAGGAGCTTTTATTTTGCTGAATAAATGGGAGCTATTAACAAGGTCCTTGTAGTGGAACATTTAGGAAACATCATGGGCTCTTCATTAGCGTAAATGCCAATATATAGCACAGCCACTAATGTGAAAGAGCCAAAAACTTTTAGTAAGAAACATGGAGGCAAAGGAGAGAATCAATTTTTTTTCTGCTTCATTTAATTTAAACATTTTACATCTCTCATTTGTGAAGTGAATACTAATTGAAAAACCTCAGCATTAAGCTGTACACATAGATCAGTCATGTAAACTGCATGCTGATTTACACTTTGTTTATAAGTTCTTTCCTGAAGTCAGAACTATATGGATGTCTCTGAAGAAGCCATTTGGGACGAGTCCACACTCAGTGTTCCCTGTTGGTGAATCCCACACAGTTAGTCCTTTCACCCACAGGAATGTAAATGCAGAGCAACACCGACATGAAAAGACAGTTTCAATCATAGTCTGCATGTTTGGGTTCAGCTTTCTCATAGCTGGCACAACTGCAGGGTACAGCAGAAAATACTCAAGAACTGAGCAGAACTTCTTAAGATTGATCCAATTCACTTTCGTGTTCCCTCAGTGAATATTGCAGATGGCAGAGAGGTTTTTGTCTCTTCCAAAGGTACCATTGCAGTGCCGAGCCCCTTGAGGGCACAGCTACCTAGAGAACACAGCCCTTCCACTGGGATTTAACATCCCAAGTGCCAAATATTCAAGTGTCCCACGGCTCATGTTGGCAACACAGACATTCTTAATAAATAGCTGGTGCCTACCCCACTGAACTTTGCTTGCCCTGTCATTTATCCATCTTTTCTTGGATGAAATTGCTTCCCAAATATTTAACCTTGTGTGTTTCTTTGGGCCAAATTGTACTCATATCAGTGACATTCACATCTTCTATAATCGAATTCTCCTATTTGCAGAGAGCTGGCAAAAGTTTACACAATTAAATGGTAGCTGAGCAGTGCAGAATAACTCTCTAAGGCCCCATACAACAAAGAATGTCTCTCTCCATGGTAAATAACTCAATTGATTTCTCATGGCCAAGACAACACCTTGAGTCTAGTTAAGTAAAATATTTTCCTTACACAATTGTACTTTTTTCTTTATGCTGTATTTTTAATTGGGAGGGAGTGGCATTTGTATTTATCCCAGAACCATGTAGAAAATCTAAAATAAATATATAAATGAAGTATTTTTCCCTAAGAAAAACAGTATCAGTGTAAAACTTTCCTTATGTTCCCTTTCACTTTTGTTCTAGTGCAGGAGTTCAACAAGTTTATTCCACGGTGTGAATACAGAACTGATGCCAAAATATTTGTATGGCACGTAACTCACAGACCCATTTCATCAGCTAATGATAATCATTATTTTTGGATTGCTTTGACAGCAAACTTGATAACAACACTGCAGAGCTTAAGGAAAAGAAATATTTTGCACTTTCTTTTTTGGCTCAATTTCATTTTTCAGAAAAAACAAACAGAAAAAAATGAAAAATTTATACTGAGTGCTCTCTCCTGAGTCCCTGTCCACATGGCACTGGTTTTCCCACTTTGCTAAGGGTGAGATCAGTGTTTTTAATCAAGGGACAGTTTGAACATTGTAACCCACTGCAGAATGAAAGACTTTTACTGGCAAGCAGCTGCATTTTGAAGTAGTTAGGAAAACTGCATCCTAGTTTGGGACACAAAAAACTCAAGCAAATATTGGTTTATGAAATCAGAAACTGCTGTTGTTCTTGTTGCTGTTAAATTGGTTTGGATTAGGACTTTATCTCACATATTGTGTGCCCTTGGAAGAGGCTTCTGAGGATGAGCAAATATTTTGAGACCTCTCCCCCTCCATTGCAGGAACTTCCTAGAATGAGAATCTTGTCTCTAGGAAACATTCAAAGAGAGATTATCAAAACTGCAGGTCCTAGCTCTAAGAAAAAGGAAACAAAGCAATGAGAAACGTAGATAAAGAAGATTTTCTTAACCTTGAGATTTCCCTCACCAAGCCATATGCTGCAGTTTCTCAAAGGGTATTGTTGCAGCACAGGGAGAACAATGAGTATTAGTTGAATAATCAGGATAGATTATCAAAATATATAAAATCAAAGTCTGTACCCTACAGCAAGTCATAAAGAAAAGCAGCCATCTGGAGCTCCAGAAATGTTTCTGGCTTTGTCAGTAAGACTTTGTTATAAACAGACAATATAGGCTGCTAATTTAAAAAGCCACAACTAAGCATTCTCCCTCTCTCCAGGGATTATTTCCCATAAATGCTTTAACATTCGTAATTGTGATCTCCATCATCCCATCTTTAAACCTCTGGGGCTACAGGAGACTGACCACAGGGACCTTGATTTCCCTTATTCACATCCAGAATCAAGAACAACTCCAAACCATTAAGCACCAAGAAGTGTGCATTCAGTGCTTGCCCAGTTCTTGTTTTATTGCCTGTTTCAGGAACCTTCTACATGGCATTATGAAAACCAAAAACCACTGAAAATCAACTGGAAATTCTGATGTCATTCTGAGATTCTCAGTCCCTGAGATTTCTAAATAATGCAAGGACAAAAGGAGTTTGTTGTTCTCTGCATAAAGGATACCCAGAGAGAAAGGTACTGAAGAGTAAAAAAAATCAAAATTTAAAAAAATCTGTCAAATTATTTCCCATTTTCATTTAGAAAGGAAGAAAAATGGCACACTTTTTTTTTTTTTACCTGAGTGGGAAGTTTTGCTTCTGTTTTTACTGATAATGCTGAAGTTTTATGTTTAACTTCTGATCAGGAATAGACTTTCAAGAACTACATAATCCTGCATAAACACACTTTATGTGTTGCATTTAGAGGTTTCAGTATGAGCAATCATCTTCATGAAAATGTACACAAAGAATCAGGCCAGTGTCTTTGCTCTTCTGGCTGATGCTAAGCTTATGAGTACCTTTCATGCTCTTCCAGACAAGCTTCTTATCATAACTTCCCTAGACAAATGTTTCCTTTCTTAGCAAAAAACCTTTACTATTTACTTTCCATTCAGCTTCCTACTTTTCTCTACAATATACGTACCTCCAAGAGCCTCAAAAGTTCTGTACTTTTTCAGCTGAAGCACTTTTAAAACAGCCTGTGCTGGAACAACCATTTTTCCATGTCCCAAAGCAGCCACTGGCTCTGCCATGACTTGAACTCAAAAGGCCTGAATAAGAAATTCATATTTAGTCTGTCTTTAATCAGCACGTTCTACAGCCTGGAAAGATAACACAGGCACAAGAAGTGAACCTGGAACTGACTGCACCAGGACACCACGAATCTGTATTCTATACTGATATGGGAGATTTTTACAGAAAAGTCAGGGTTTAGAAGTCACTAATTTTAAAAGCTGACTTTTGTTTCTTTTCCCTTCCAAATGCCAAAAGACAGACTTCCTAAACTCAACAGAAGATGAAGAAACATAATCATGGTAGCAAAAGGGACCACATATTCTTTCTACATTAGAAAACTCACAGTGTTACTGAAGGCACTTGAGATTTTCTCAGTGCTTAGACTGTCTGTACATCCATTCCCTCCTAAAGGCATGCATGTGCATCTCACACAGTGTGTGCTCACAGAGTTACTGCTCAGGGTAGTAAATACACTGGAACACGTTACAGAGCAGTGTTTCTGTCCCCAGCCAAGGTCCAGCTTTAAAAAAGCAAATCACAGTGAGCTGAACATGGTGTGGATGCAGAGGTACCTTTGTTCCCTCTACTGGATGATGCAGCAGAGACGGATCTGGGACCATTCAAAACCATCTCAAAGGTGGCTTCGAGTTTTCCTTGTCTTCCACCGAAAGATCTCAGACAAAAGAGGAATTTTGAAGGGCCAGACCCATTTTTCCCAGCTTGCACACAGAAGAGGAGGCATATAACTGCAAGCTACAGGCATATATTAATTTGTGAACATATATTTCTAAGTTTTTCTAACCCAGAAGGTGCAGCTCTATTCCTCCTCTCTATCCCAGCCCCCTCCACCAAAGCAAGCCTCAGCACAAAGGCAGCTTTTCTCACAGTTTGGTGAACATTTGGGGTGATCAGAAGGGCTGTGCACAGAGCTTGCCACACACACAGGTTCTTCATGATGTGTTCAAGTTTCCAGTTCAGGCACCAGTTTGAAAAAAACTTGCTTTGTTTCACGTGATGGAAGGTGCCCTACTTCCTGAGAAGACAGGTTACTTTTGTTCTCTTGATTTCCTGCTGGCCAGGATGTACAGATGGGTTAAAAAAAAAGGACAAGAGAGAGAGGAAAAAAAAAAGGACAGATGCCACTGAAGCAGAGATTAAAAGGGTCAGTAGCTTGCACTCCTGGGGTCTGGTTGAAGGATTCCTGCTTCTTAAAACTGCAAGAAGGGAGAGATGGCGGACTCATCACTCAATGAAAAGTGAGTTACGGCTTTGCAGCGTGAACTTACTTGGCTGCTTTCCACTGCCTTGGCTCTGCAGGATGTGAAGGCTCATGGGAAAGCGCTACTTTGATGTTTGCCTGAATTTTTCTGTGGAACATATTAGACATGAGGCGTATCAGATACAAGTTCAAAGCATCTGGGCTACACATTCACAGTCGGTATTGATGATTTTCTGCAGTGCTTCAGGTGACATTTTAAGCAGGTTATTTAATGTGCTAATAAGCATAGAACCCAGACTATTTGACTAGGAACAATAGGTCTTTTGTAAAAAGATGTATAACATGGAGTAGTCACACTAAACTTGACAGATATTAGGCTAAGACACAGAATTACCTAAGGACTGTTGGGCAGAGTGCATCTTCATTATGCCAAGGAGACAACAGATGTTGTGCTTACAATACAGAAACGTGGCAAGAGCTGCCAAAACACGTGTCATGTGAGATGCAGGACATTTTACACCAGGTATGAAACTGGTCCTTGAACAGCAATGCAATATGAAAAACCCTCCACAAAGCTGGCCCAGAAAGAAATCGTATTTATAAGGAAAAAAAGAAGTTAATCCTGCAATGTAGATGCTTTTTTCTCTCATACTTTCTCGTGCTATCTTTGCAAACAAAGGATCATGCTTACCTATGTTCGTATCCTGTTGATATCAGAAGTAGGAAAGTAGGTCATGCCAACTGGTTTCTGGTTTGAAGAATAAGGAACAATTTTTTTCTAAGGTTTCAACTTCTAAAAATATATACCTATTCTTTCTAGGTTCTGTACTTCAGAGGATGAGAAAGGTGGCATGTCTGTTGTGTGATCGCCTCAACTCTGGAACTGAAAGTTAGCCTTTTGAGAAGTTTATTGAAAGCATACTGTCTTCTTTAGGGTCAGAATTTCTGAGCTGCAAGTAAACTCAGGGCAAATAGGAAGTCTCTGACTCACTCAGGTGGTGGACAAGAACTTTGTCATGAGCATTAGCAAAACCAGCAAGAAACAAGCCCTAGCAACCAACTGATGATCTTCGCCCAAACATTGTAATTAAATGTATGATTATATCTCATTTTGCTGACTTTGTAGTGAAAGAATTCAATGGGACATCCCAAAACTGTCTGCGTGAATCCTCCAATTAAAGGAATGTCAGCAGAGATCACAAAGACCTGGTACCAAACACCATAAAATAACCCAGTGAATTCAATGACATTAAAGGACTACATATCACAGGCACAGGCTGTACATCCTGCTGCTGCAGGTTACTGACTAGCCCTGTTATTCCAGTTTGTAAAACTTCATTAAAATATATACCTCCTCCTTTTTTCCTGTGCCAGAGGAACACAGGCTTAAATGATAACTTCATGTGAGACACTCTGGGCCAAGTTTTGCTGACAGTATCAAAGTCAGTGATAAACCTCCCATTGGCTTAGAGACGGAGCATTAGAAGTCCTAAACTAATATGAAGTAGTAATAGATCTCTTTAAAAAATATAGTGTAACTTTCACTTGAAAAACGACAACTTCCAAGAGACTGGTTGAGGTTGAAGTCAGAATATTGTGTTTAAACGTTTCTCTGTGCAACAGAAGCCTCAGATGGAACTGCTACCTCTCTTGAGAATGCAGGGTTATATTTCTTTCTTCATCTGAAAGGTGATTTCATGCTTCAGGAAGTAAAGAAAGTTTGTGCATTGACAATATAAATGCAGATGCCTCCCATAATGATTGACACCAAAGGTCATGCAAGTGGAGTTTCATTTCTACTCCCTGTAGATCAGGCAGCCGAGCGAATTAACGTCTCTTCAGGAATTAGAAAGTCAAAGTCTTGACAGTTCTGGCTTCCCCCCCTTGAAATGGGTTCAGTTCAGAAGGCCTCGTTGAGGTCTGATCTGCTCCTCACAATTACTGTTTTTAATAGACAATATGAAAGGCAATGACACTCAGATGTACTGACACAGAGGCAAATTTCCTTCCCTGCAAAGGACATAAGTGCCAATGAAAGAAACTATTACATATAGCAAGCAATAAAACACTGTCATAAAGAAGTATTAATTTCACAGAGCTGACAGGAAACTATCTCTGGCCCAATCCTAAAGAGATGTCCCAAAATGAGAGACCATTTCAAGCTTATATCTGGAAGAATAATGCTGTTCATGTAGGGGACAAGAAAAGCATATTCCTAACAAGTTGCTTTTGCAGTTTGTGCTCTCTCACCAATGAGGGAATTTCGCAGCACAATAGAAAAGTTATTAAACTACAGCACAAATACTATGACAAATAGTGAAAAATGCATCTCACCATTTCCCCTGCTGCGTATTTTTAGACTATTGCCTAACTTCTTCATGAGCAAAGGTGTACAAAATACAATACATCCGTGCCATGTCAATAGGGAAACAATAATTCTTCTTTTTTTGCCTGAGGGCAGGTTGATTTGGCCCTTGCAGAAAAGATTGCAAAAGTGGAAGTAGAATATCTTTATGGTCACTTCTAAGCACACCAACTCCAGTTGTGTCTCTGCTAGAACTCGATCAAACCTTTCACTTTGTCAATGGATTTTCTACCATGGCACATTCAAGGTCCCACGTGAAGTTCCCTCGCACGTGCACTCACCTACTGGTGCTGATTCTGGTTTCCACACCTCTTTAGCTTTTCCTTCCACTCTTGAGCACCTACTTGCTCAAACTATTAAAAAATAGTGCAGTCTGATAAATGGAGCTATTATTAGTATAGGCCCACCACAGCAAACTTTGATAGTAACAAGCTTTTGGCATACATCAAAAATATATTGTGTTTAATTAATATATATTTCAGACACCTGAGGTCTAAATAGACCATGGGAGAATAACATTTTTATCAACACCATGCAGGTCTCGGGAGCTGCCTGGAGTTCAGAATGTTCCTAAGCACCCTCTGGGGTACAGCAGGGACACAGCCATCCACAGAAAGACAAGATTATAAGACATTAAGATCCTTTCAAACAAAAAAATATTTCCAAGTCAAGGAAATTTAGCTTGTGGAATCTGTTCTATACTTCAGACACTCTAGATTTGATTTTGACTATTTCAAACTCACTAGAAAGTACAGAAAATTTTTACAGTACTACACAAGTGTGAAGTAGTGTATGTCTGGATAAATCCATTCTTGAACACATTTCCAACACACCCTCATAAAGACAAAGCAATAACTACCCAGCACCACTGCTAGTGAGAAATATGCCATCCCCTTTTCAAAACTTTCTGACTTTTTTCCTTTGATTCAGGGAAATAGTGCCATCATTGCACTGATGTTTCTAAAAAGATAAGTGAAAATACATTTCCAAAGTGTGAAGGTTTGCACTCGATTCTGCTGTCAACAATTTGCTGCAGCTTTTTGAGAGAGAGCCTGGACATTAAATTCAGGCAAACACCATCTCTCTGCAGCCTTGGAAAGCACGAAGCATTCCAATCCTACAGCTGCAAAACTTTTCTTCAGCAAAAAGGGTGCTCCCAGAGCCTTGTGGGGTCAAGGCCTTCCCTGGCCATCCAACCACGGGGGTGTGAGCTGTTTGGTACTCGCAGCACTGATCAAAGGAGAGGAGAGACAGCAGCCCAAGCCCGGCACTTCCACCCACAGCTCAGGGAAGGCTTTGCAATAACAACGTTCACTGTGCGAGCCACGGGAGCTGATCCCAAACCAGAGACAATCAGGTCTTTGTTCAGAGACTGACTGACAGCTTTGCTCGGGGTTCCAGGCTTTCACAACAGGATCCAAACTGGGTCTTTCTTTAGAGTACCAAAGAGTTATTCAGCACTTCCGTTTGTGCAGACAGACGAAGAGATGTTGTGTGTGTGTCTCCTGCACCTTTGTCTTCAGGAAGGAGAGTGGGGGATGAGTGGGGACAGTGAGAGGAGCAAAGCACAAACACAAGGAAACCAAGTGGCTCAATAAAACACCCTACAGGGAAAAAAATATTGACTGGGATAGGCACACGTAGAGCAGAATATCCTCAACAAAGAATCAGCCCGTGTTGTGGCTGAAAAACCTGTGTTTGAACAATAAAAATAGCAAATATTATTTATATGTATAATATTGATCTTTTCATCCTGAAAAATCTTAAAGTCCCTCACAGTCACTAGACACAGAACTCCACGGAATGCAGCAGCCATCAGAATAAAGCAATAATTAGGCATTACTAAAATGAGAAAATATGAGATGCTCAGTTCTAGGAAATTGGCAAAAAGTACCAAGAAAAGGATTCAGGAGAAGTCAGATAAAAACTCTCCAACAGTAATAGCATATTTTTGTTTTGCTTTTTTCATGTTTCTCTGGTTTGTTACTCATCCAACCACTTTGGTAAGATTCAAAATCAGACTCTCCTCCTTTGGTTTTCCCAGGGCACAAACACAGAACATGATTGATGTCCTCATCCCCTGCTTATAGCAAAATACCAACCTTCTGTATTGCTAACTGACCAAGTTAAAATGTTAAATAATGCAAAAAAAACTAGAGGAAACAAAGGTGGACACAGGGAAGCATGTGTCCCTATATTATCAGAGGATGGAAGAGGATTAGGGAGCTGTAGAAATGAGATATGGAGTGTACCCGCTGTCTGAAATCCAGGTCAAACCTTTCACCCTGAAGAGTTCTGCAGTTTGCACTCTGGAAGGTTTTAGCTGAGCTCCATCCCTGTTTTGTGTATTTCTGTCCTCGCTTACCCACCATCTGGAGAGGCAATTCTAAGGGCAGAGCTGGGGAACGCCATCACAAGAAACTACTTCTTTTGGGTTTTTGTATGACTGAACTGCTGATAATCTGAAACACACTTTTATTGCAGCACAGTGAAACCTAGTGACAGATGGTAATAATCACTTAAATCTCTTTTATGCAACCAGCTTTTACATGCATTGAATAAATCATTAAATCTACAATACATTTCTCTGTGTGTTGTGCATTTCAGAAGCACTGCAGGGCATTTTTGGTGACAAAGCTCATTTTCACTTACCTATCATTACCAGCAGATACAACAGGTAAAGTCCTAGTCCTTACAAAGCCAGTGACAAAACTCCACTTCTTCTTCAGTGAGGACCAAGATTTTACCTAAAAAACCTACCCAGCACAGATAATCTTAAATTAAAGTATACATTCAAATACCTCAAACTCTGAAGAGATGCAGCTCATTAATAACCATTGTGACTGCAGCTGTAAAAAGGACCAGCAGCTGTGTGACTGCCCATGACACAGCACAGGCATCTTGGCATGACAAACCTTCTTGCAATGTTTTCATCTCCACAGCACAGGGCAGGGTGTCTCAATCTATTTATCCAGGCTAGACTTGGGAATCAGCAATCGTAGGTAAAGGACCCAATTGTATATATATATATAATTATAATAATCCTAGACACGCTTCTATGGAAAGTAGATCTGGCTAAAATACAGCACATTTTAATCAGCCAATTATAAATTGCACTAACTAGAGGGAATAATTTTCTTTAATTTTCAGGGCACAATACTGGGGCTCACGAAGGCAGTTCCAGAGAAGCCATAGGACAAACAGCTTTTTGACTCCCTCTTTGCTGGGCCACATGATGTCTAATAATCATACACTCCTGGAAGTGGACATTTATAGCCCTTTGTCTCTGGCAGGACTGTCATGGACTGAGGCAACCTCCTCCTTCCTTTACACACAATAAAAACAAATTAAGAGAAACAGAAATAAATTAAAGAACTAAAAGGCATCTAATCAAGGTACTACCGTAATTAATGTTTTCCATATCCTCCTCTCAGTCCCTACACAGCTTCCTGGAGTTTATGGAAAGCAACATCATGGCCAAGATCCTGTGCCAAGCTCCCTCCTCCTCCTGGAGGTGCAGCGAGGCGCTTCCTTCAGGGTGCGAGGACAGGGTTTGAGCTCTGCGAGGCTGCCACAGGCAGCAGGTATGGGCAGCACCTTCCCTAAGGTTACAGCGTGGGGTTTGAAAGGCAGGGACAAGTCCAGCAGGCCCGGCTCAGGTGTCTGAAAGGGTTGTTTTTCAGACACATAATGAAGAAGAGGTTTTGGGAGACAAACCCCAGCTGGACAGCAGTGCCACTCTGCCGAGCAGGGCTCACCAGCTCTCCCTCATGTTTAGGATCTCACAGCAAGGATGTTCCTCAGCACTGGGAAGGGACCTCCCCCAGGCCCAAAGGTCAGGCACCTCGAGTGATCTCTCTCAAAGGTAGGAACTGACAGACTTCTTGCTTCTCCTCTGAATGCTAATTGTTGGGAGCATTTACAGCTGGCTCCAAACAAGCACAGCAGGCAAACGGCATCGCAAGCTGTGTGTTGGTGTTTGTGCTGCAAAGGAGCAACGAGCAGATTGGCAAAGCTTTTCCTAAGTGATCTTGAAATGGAATAACATTGATGCCACATGCATTATGCAAAAGTGGATGGATTGATTAGCGGGTCACGCAATTCCAAAGACCCATTATGCAGCTTCCTTTAAATAATTAAACACGGGAAAACGTTCTACTCCTGCAAAGCTAACTAGGAGCATCTCTCTACTTAGAAGATTCACTGCCTACTTGATTGCTAAAAAAATCTGAGCAGGTTCTCAGTGACTTGGGGCATTGCTCTCAGTTTAATGGGCACTGTTGTATTCCTTCAAACACCTCCTCATTGCTCCAAACACCTCCTCATATCACAAGGACAAGCACTGGTTTCCCAGTGCCTTGACTTGTTCAGTGAGGTCTCTGCTCTCTCAAGGACTTGGCAGCAATGCATTTGTTACTGTGAGCAGCTGATTTGTTTTTCTGAGCATTTCCCAAAGATTCAGGGTTATTTTTTGTGCTTTATTTCTTGGCAATGGCATTGCATATCCAAAAAATTCAAGCACTTGACAACAGAGAAAATATTTTAGCTTGACGTATTTTTTTAACCAGAACTGCCCATCAAGCCATGAGTTAAGTTCAGAATCAGCTATTTAGATAGTGCCCTTTTCATATCAGGTTTGCTAAAAGGTTCAAGCATTGCCAGGTTTTAAGGAGGTTATTTGGAAGCCCAAGGAATTTAATTATTTAAAGCTTTAAAGACAGAGCTATTAACCAGCACCCTTCTGACGCCAGTAGGTTTAAGGAAGCCTGTGCACATGAAAGAGTCACCCTGCTTGTCACTTCAGTAACATTTTTATGCAGGCACAAAAATGAATTCCACATTCTGCAGCTTTCTCAAAGATATTTAGAGCTAGGCTTAAAAAGCATTGTAATTTTTAAAGAAAATTCCTTCAGAAATACAGAATATACTTTATAAGAACAATGAATCAACTGCTTTCACTTACCAACAGGTCCTTCAGCAACCTCAAAGTGCAACAGGAAAAAAGTCAAGTGGGTACAACCTTACGTCTAAAGTGACTAATCTGACCTCTGTTAGATAACAAGATTTGGAGGGATTTAAAAGATTTTCTGTATTTTTCTCTTCATATGTCAATGTTGAGAAGAGCTGGCTTCCATACTTTCCTTTCATTTCTCAATTAGGTTTTTTTGAACTTGTTGTGTATAAAAGTATTTCACTTTCTCATCACCCCCTAATAAGATCACTATCTTCTCACCTGACACAGAAATAAAATACCTGGAGAAATCAATAGTCAGAGCAAAGGGTTAGGCAGGGATCAGTCCTGCATAAATGATGTGTTTGTCTTATTCATAAAATGGCATGAGATCATCTTCAAGCAATGAATCTGGAGAATCAAAAAATGGATTCAGAAAGGAAAAATGATTTGATTTAACTTGGCCAAGAAAGTTGAATTAATCGCTTAACTAATGACAACTGGCTGGTTTGCAATATCCTATTACTATTCTGAATTTCAAAGGAAAAAAGAAAAATTTCACTGTGAACTGCAGGAACACAGCACCAAATCAGTATCTCCTCCTCTTTTTTTTTATAACTTTGCCTGACATTCTGCTCTGGTTTCAGCCGGGATAGAGTGACTTTCTTCCTAGAACCGAGATAGCGCTGTGTTTTGTATTTACAATGAGCTAAACGTTAGCAGCACACTGTTAGTTGTTGCTGGGCAGCACTTACATCAAGGCCTTTGCTCCTCACGCCACCCCACCCCACCAGCAAGGAGCTCCCAGAGCTCCCACTCACCCACGGGTGCCCCACGTGCCGAGGAGGAGGAGGCACAGCAGAGCCATGGCTGCCAGTGGCACCTGTCCCTGCCGGGAGCCAGGGTTTGTCACCAGCAGTGCCCGCGGAGCCCTGGCCCGGGCTGATGTCACAGCAGGGCTGGTGCCATGTGCTGGGCACAGTGGCCTTGGGGAGGGGCAGCACGGAGTCATGGAGCCGCAGGATGGGTTGGGTTGGAAGGGACCGCGTGGGTGCCACACGGTGTTGTGCCCAGCACCCAAACAGGGGGAGAGCTGGCCGGGATCGCCAGCAGCTGCGTTGGGCATCGCTTGTTTTGTACGTTCTAACTCTTTTATCATTTCTATCGTTATTTTCCTTCCTGGTTTGGTCCTATTAAATTGTATCCCAAGCCATTAATTTTAAGGTTTTTTTCCCCAGTTCTGCCTCCCATCCCACTGGGGGCAGGGGGAGTGGGGGAGAGGCTGTGAGTGTTCAGCTGTTCATTGGGTTAAACCAAGACATATTTGCACACGCAATTGCACCATCCACTGCTCCAGACGTTTTGCTCCCATCATCTGTGTGAACTTCTCATTGTTCAGCAGGAGGACAAGGGACAGGGCACCCCCACTGTGCCACAGCAGGGTCAGGTTCGGAGTGGAATTAAATTTGCCAGTTATCCTCCCACTTTCTTCTGTGCCATGATGCACGTGCTCATCTCCTCAGTGCAAAAGGCAGTTCTCCCTGCATGGAAATCAATTTGATTGTACGACTTTACAGGTCTGTGCTGGAGGACTTAAACTTTTCACAGTGTTTCACTACTACTTCAGCGTGAGCCAAGTCACAATTTCCTTCTCTTTCCCTCCTACTTAACCCTTTTCATGTGGCTTCAGTGTTTGTTTACAGATATGCCCATTTCCAGCTGAAGAAACTTCAGCTCAAGGTGGCTCATGCTGCCAGAGGCTCAGTATGTGACAGTGGTAATTCTGACATATTTGAAAGTTTGTGTTCCTTTATTTCTTTCTTTTGATATGAAATGCATTCAGAAAATTGTTAATTATAGCAAAAAAAAAAAAAACCCAATGCAAAAACAACTCAAGACTTAACAATAAAATCTTGACATGGAAACAAAACATTCAGTTAACCAGAAGCAATTGCTTCATCGCTATTTTCAGTTCAAGAACAACAACAACAACAAACCTCCAGGTTGTGGGGGTTTTATCCTGTTTACAGAAAACATATTTTCCAGGATGCCAGCATTTTTCCCAGAACTTGACAGTGGTGTTTCTCAACCCCTCTGAAACACCACTTCTCCTGTATGTTTAAGTAAGTGCATAAAGTGCATAGATTTCTCCATGACCTAAAGACAAGTGGAGTGCCTTGATGAAAGGCATCCAAAATGTTTTTCTACAAGAATCCCATGACTATGGAAATACACAGGCTAAATCACACAGAAATGACTGATGAGCAAGTCAGTCACCAGCTTTACAAAGAAAATAAAAAGCCAGTGTAAATTCCAGTAGCCTTTTACAAGCTGTAATCAATTATGTGTTATCAAATTCTAGGAAATTAAACGCTATAGTGCCCATGATCATGCATTTCATATGTCATTCACCTTCTAATAAAACTGGTCCTTTTGTAAGGTCATTGTTTTCTGCCCTGCCATCTCAGCTCCTCTCTCTCCAACTGCAGATCCCATGTGTTGCTTCAGTGAGTTTGTTTAGCAATACACAGGGAAAAGTTGATGTCACTTCACAGAGTGTGTTTGGTATTGGACACTGGATGAAAACCCAGTGTTTGGAAACTCCATGTCAGAGGGAATGGAGTCCCAGGTGGGGACAACTTCACGTGAAGTTTTTCAGCTGACTCTAATACCAAATGTAGCTGGATTTCTCTTTTGCTATCAGGATGAAGTGATAACAAAAATCTGAGGTGACGGAAGCCTGTCAGGAAACTGAAAGGTGGGGAGTTCGAGCTCATTAACCTCATTAGTTCATGGAATAAATTTGGGTAAGACAAGAAAATTAGCACATTGTGAGTAGTCAGCTTTAGACATTACTGTGGGTAGTCACGTCTATAAGTGGTTCACAGCCTAAACCCCCGAGTTTTCAGCCAGATATTCCCATACTACCCAATCCATCACAAATGTTATTTGTGTTTCCAGTGACCGAAGCGAGACCATGATTCAGCCTGACCACTGTAGTTTGTCATCAGGCTATGATGACACCAAATAACCTGACTTAAGAGTACTAGTTATTTCTTGCATGTTTAAATAAAGAAAAATCCCCACCGGAGAGCAAGAGGACAATGAAAATATGGGAGACTTGAATGATTGCTGATACATACAAAGAAATGTTTGAAATCAAGGAGGCATTACATATGGGAGGCTTGATTTTCATTTTATACTAGTAAAGGATTTGTTTCATGTTTTAAGCCACAGGGATTTTTTATCTGAATAGGGAGTTTCCAGGCAGATGACAGATTGAATAAGTATGTGCAGTAGGGTGCTCCCTAGAATTTGGGGAGAGTGTGGCAAGTCCAATAATCACCTAAATGCACCTGTTTACGCCCCTGCTGCAAACTGGCCTTGCAGGTGAACAGATCTTTCTCTGCAAGACTCCTTGACAGCACTTAAAGGTCATGTAGTGCTGAAGTCTGTACAGCTCAGGCCTAGTTATGATTTTGAGATGCTTTATTCAGCTGTTTCAAGTGCTCACACTGGAGGAAAAAATCCAGCTTGCTAGTATAGACACATTATAGCCAAGGAGAAAAAATAGCATTGTGGGAACAGTGCCAGAAGAGGAGATTGGTGCTCGTGCATCTCTGGCCTGAGAATGTCAAGTAGCTTCTCTCACCTCTCCATCCATAATGCAGGAATGAGTGCTACCAGAATTAAAGGGATGTTGTGAGGCCAAATCCACACAAGTTCTAAAGCACTTAGAGGACTTCAGCTGGCAGGCACGACAGAAATGAAACACTTTTTTATTTTTCTCGCTCACTCAAAGAAATATCAAAGAGGAAAGGCAATATTTTATATAACTTATAAAAATATCAGAAACTTGACGCATTTCCCATTCAGGTCAAAAGTGTTTTCCTTTGGCTGCCATGTGGGCAAGATTGGGACTAAAAGGCCCATAAAAATTCCTCATAAACAAGGTCCCTAAAAAAACTTACAAACAGATGGCTGCTATTTGCCTTGGCTTTCACCCATCTTTCACCATGAAGAAAAGAAGAGGAAGAAGATGATGAACCTGTCCAGACGTAAATGTTTGCATACTAACTTACTCTCCTCTGTTAACACTGAGGACAAGAACCATTGGTAATTTTACGGAGTGAATTATGTGGGCTCCTCAAAAACACAACGCTCTGCAGGCCCATCTCTGTCTACAAAAGAAGCTCCCCGGCTCCAAAGAGATGAACACTTCCAATCACTTCTCTCTGCAGTATCTTCAACCACCATATTTCCACCCCATGGTATTTAATTGTTTCAACTCCCTTTGGCTGATTTCAGAGGTCTGGTGAACTAAAGGACATGTTTACATTTCAGATGCAAGCTTATTTCCCAAACATTATCCTGCCAGCACTGCAGACAGAAGCCCGGCTTCCTGGAAGCAGGCCAAACTCTCATCACTTGAACTCCATTCACAAAGTGCTGGAGGAAGTTCAGCCACTGCATATATTTGCTTTGAATAACTTTTGCTGCTGTTTCAGCTGGGAAAGGCTCGACATGATTTGTGTTAGTATCAAACTAACATACTCTGCATTGTCCTGAGCAGATAGCGCTGCCCTGGCGCACGCATTGCTCTGCTGCATTATCCAGAGAGTGTTTCTGCCTGAAGAAATATTCGTGCCTCCCACTTTAGCTAACGCTAAAAGCACCCCTAGTTGTTACAATGGTATTAATTATTCCCTCTTCACTTCCCTCACTCACCTGCCAGCATGACAAAGCAGCATCCCTTCATGGAACACATTTTGCCTCTGCAGAACGGGATCCATGAGGGTCCTGCAAGCACCTCCTGGCACGAAACCGTCAGAACAGCTAACATGGGTCACACCAAAAGCCCACCCAGCTCCATTCCCTGCCCAGTCAGTGGGGGAAAGGTGACAGAGAGCCCTCAGAAGCACCTGCCAGGAGAGCACTCGCAGCAGAGCAGGCAGCTGGGTTCAGGCAGCTCTTGGAGCCAAGGCTGGAGGTGGCAGTGACTGAGTTGGGACATTCACCTGCTGCAGGATCCGGACCCCAGCCCAACACGCTGCCACTCACTGGGATGGCCCTGAGTGCTCCTTGTCCCGGAAAACAGCACAATCACTGGGATGCTGCCACGGCAGCTACAGGCAGCACAGCAGGGCTGAAAGAGCCCTGGGAGAAGAGACACAGAACCAGCCCTCCATGGAAATTGTGGACATGATCAGGAGCAGCACCAGCTCCTGAAACCCAAGGACTCCCAGCCACTTGTGCCTCCTCTCCTTTCATCTCCCTCTACCTTGCTTGGGTGGAACCACACTGCTCAGTGTTGCTCACACAATATTTTTGTTTAATAACTACAATTCAAAAAAAATTTTGCTAATAGCAGTCAGCTTAGAAAAACTAATTTTTACTTCAGTAAGAGATAAGAAATACGGAAATGTTTCCACTGTTAAGAAAAACATCCTCTGAAACAAAACCAAAATATCTTATAAAAGATGTTTCAAGATTTCTGACCTACATTCTGGTTTTACTATGCTTAGCTATAAACTAAGTCTGCCTGTGAATTTTGCTGCTTTAATGATTCATGACTACAGAATGTGTCTTGAATGTAGAGGACAGAAAAGGATTAGTGATGAAAAGGAAAACACACATAACATTTTTCAGTGTCTTAAGTTTTAATCACTAGGAAACAAAAAATAAATGAGCTATGGGCATTGTATAATTGCAATAAATTTTGAGAAATGAGTAGTGTCCAGAGAAACCCAATTAACTTTCATAATTTTGTGCATCAGAGACTGGGAGAATGGGGGAGGGGGAGAAATCTAACAAGTTACTGAATATAAAGTTTTCAACTGCAGAAAACAATGCTTAAATTAATATGACACACGGTGGTACTTCTGGCTGCCTTTCTAATTGATTCTTCTCGTTAAATCAAGAGGAACTTGTGCACAATAAGCAGATTGCTGAGAGGTTCTCCCCTGCACACAGATAAGAGTTACCTTGCACAGAGTGGCTTATTCATAAGAGAAGAGTCTCTTTTTTAATTTAGTGGGGCTTTGCTCATGGGTTTTCTAGCTGAAGGCCCGTAAGGTAACAGCAAGCAAAGACCAAGGAATCCCAGTGCTCTCCAAAACCCAGCCACCAAAAATTTAACCCCTATTTGGCTGATATGCAGTACTTTTCCTCCAAGTGAAATGTGGAGCAAGTGCTCCTGATGCAATAAAAGGAGGAAGCCAGGCACTTTTCTCTATTTGCTGATTAATTCTTATATACATTACAGTAAGTATCAGTCTAACAAAAAGAATGGCCTGTGTTAATGAATTATCCAAGCCAAGGGGTGCTTGAAATACCCATTGCCAAATAGGAAGTGTTTGATTTCAAGCTGCACATCAGAGCACTGATTTTCAAATAAATTCTGAACTGCAAACCCAACTAAGAGAACACAAGAGGAGCCCAGATGTATAAAACAACATAGAGATAAAAAAGGAACTTCTGACCTCGATTCTACAAAGTCTGTCTTTGGTATTGAAATGAACAAGTCCAACTGGCCAATTCTTTTAGCTGGTCTCCAAGCTCTTCAAAGTTTATTTTTTTCTTATTATTTTAAAAAGTGAATTTCTATCTTTTGGAATCTCAACGATGATAAACAAAAGCAGAGTGCAACAATTCAGAGGTGTCAAGAACACATCTGGAATTTCGCTCCGAGACAAACTGTCCTGCTTGACTCAGTGAGGTGTCCAACGATGATAAATCATATGTCAGCACCTATGATCAATTCATTGCTTGTGCAGCAAAGGGAGGGAAACTCAGCCATCATGAGGCCAGACCTGGCAATCAGGAAATCCTGTCAAGTTTTATCACTCTGTCTGCCCCATTTACTGACTCCGGTAACACAGACTGACGCTGAGTGCCAAGTGGAAGATCATTTGCTGTAACATTATTTGGGAACATAACACTGACATTTAATTTTACCTTGGGCAAGTTCAGGGGCTTGGCAGAGCTCAAGGATATGGCAGGTTCACAGAAGAGAACCTTGTTTGTGGGCACAGAAAAAAGGGACTTTGAACACCTGTAGTGTCCAGCAGGCGTTAAATCTCATTTCAGCAACTCTGGCAGGAATTCTTCATGTAGGGGAATAAACTTTGAAAAAGATTGTATATTAGGAGGCTTATATAATTTCAGTTAATTAAAAATAAGATTTTCAAAAGACTATAGGGTTTTCTTCACATGTGGGAGGGTCCAGAACAGAGAAGAAAGAAGGGTGTCTTGTCAGTTTAGGGCACTAACAATGGGAAGAAGAGGAAAGAAAAGCCAATTTCTTCATGGTAAAACATGGATTGGGATTTTTCTCAGCTAAAATTAGAGACATTAACTTAACAACTCTGGTCTTTACTTTTTGGCCTGTGTAAATTACTTGGCAATTGTAAGACCAGTTTCAGTTTCAAAAGCACAGAAGGGGAGTTTCCCCATTTTCAGCAAGTTCTCAGCTTCCTATTGTTGTTCAGCAATGGATTCTAATTGTGAAAGTTACAGTATCTTAACCATTTTTCACTTCACCTTTTATTTTACAGCTCTTGTTATGTGTTAAGGAAAATGTTCCTTTCACTGAAGTGGCAGCAGTACCAGCACCTCCTGGAACTTCAGGATGAGAATTCTCACCTGACTACTCGTAACAAATGAGATGTGCCTTGCAGGATTCACCTGTTTTATTCTAGGAAGAGAAAACGAGTGCACTGGGAGACAGAAATGAGAAATGCCAAGTGACCTTGGGCAAGTCACTTCACTTCTTTGTTTCTCGTTGCTGCTGTTTCCCCTGCTGCCTTTGATCGGTCTCACCCAATTAAAAACATGTGAAACAGGAGTGCTCTTCACTTTTCAGCATATCCCACCAAAAAGGCGCTGACCTCACTCAGCTACACCAGCAATAACTTATAACCATGACAACAATTTTCAGGTGATGCCCTGCATTTCTAATGTTCTGGCTAAGAAGTGTTTCAATTACTTGTTAAAGCACATGTGTAAGTTCTCCTTCACAATGGGAAACTGCTCTTACCTCCTGTCAGCTTTAACAGAACTTAAAATCTTGGATTTTCACCCTGGCGATTTCTCCTCGAAGGCTGTTGCAGAAGTCTCCTGTTCCACTGGTCTGAGAAAAACTCTTCTAATTACAAACCCACATGCACTCTTGGACACCTCTCACCCTTCACTCTTTGGCCAGCAAGGTCTTCTCCTCCAGTGTTCATGTGCTTTATTTAGAAACAAATCACAGCTCTTCCAGGCCTCTGTTTTACTCAGTGAAAGTGGCCAAGCTCTCCTCTGAGTCACATGCTAAGCCTCCCTGAGGACTCTGCTTGGAGCTCTAATCCATCTCCCATGAAACCATTGTAACCCAGTTCTGGACTTAAGCTCCCACTGAACCAGGTTAAAAACCTTTCAGCGTGCCATGGACAGAGTGGGAGGGTGACCAGTCCCAGGCCTCCACTCACTTCTCCCCAAAATAGAATAAAGGGAGCTGTGTCCTTGCTCCTGAAATCCATTGCTCAGTGCTGTCCTTGCCTGCCAGCACTCAGCACTCATCCCAGGAAGGGAGTTGAGAGAACAAATGCCACTTTCAGGATATGTTCTCCTTCCATCTTGGGATTGTCCGTATTTATCTATAACTATGCTTAACTGGGTCTAGGGTACAGAGGCTGGTGGTACTAATGGCATAAAAAAGTCCAAAGAGCCAAGAAAAAAACTAGAGCTTAGAAGAAAATACTGTAACACGTTATATATTTGTAGTAGGAAGGATGACTTTCAAATGTCCATTGGCAGGAAATGCATAATAAGATCTTTTCTTTCTCTGCCCTTTCTGTTGACAGCGTATCACTTTCAAACATCATAATTTTGCTGGGTGAAAATGTATGCCCTCTTTAACAGAGATAAGTCATTTGCCATACATAAGCCTTGCTAATTTAGGATTAATGTTGCTGAAGTAATTAAAGTGACCTTAGGCAAAACGCAGGGCTGTTGCTGTGCACTGAAGTCCTGCTGGTTATCTGCAGGGCCAGCTTCAGTCCAGTGGTATTAACAGCTGGCTTGGCTTTAACCTTTCAGCTTCAGAGGTCTCCAAGACTCACTTTATATTAAAGGTCTTCTGCTGAATTTTCCAAAGACAAATGAATGTCAGTCGGTTGTTTGAGCAGTTAACTGAGAAGTGTAAACTCTTCAGTAAGGCTTGAAGAGTGAAAGACCATGGACAGAAGCCAAGGATGCAAAACTCATGGTGTGTTCCCCTCTGATTTCAACAGCCACCAAAACAACGTGGACTGAGATGAGTCAGTGGATAGAGGTGGCATTTAAACTGCTGTAAGTGTTGCCACGTGCATTAACTTGGAATTTGGTGTGAACTCCTCTATGTCCAAACAGGAGCTCGAAATAACTCTCCACTATACTGCAGAACAGCACTTTTAGTATGACAGAGAGTTGTTTAGCCAGCAACTGCTGCCAGGTTAATAATTTATCAGGTACAAACTATGGTTAAATGTGTATGGTTTCTCTAGCCAGAAAAAAATCTGCTGGGTAAATTTACATAAAAAGAAACTTTGTAGGAAACCAAATGCTCTTGCATAGGCAAGGGTATAAAATACAAAAGGTTGTTTTGTTCGATAACAGTTTGGGTTGGTGGTAATTTAAAATGCTTTTCATGCACACAGCCAAAGGTCAAAGTATTAATGGTGACAATTACAGAGAACAATTTGAGAGCATCAAAGCAATCGGTTGCTGAGGCTGGAAAGTTTACTGTAAAATAGTGTTTACACCGATACAGCCCTACTGATTTTCATATTGCAAAATAGTTTGACCTCCCGAGCTACTATCCATGATTAGTGCATCTTCCCCTAGGAACAAGATGACTGTTTCAAAGAAATTCCCTCTTGAAGATACAAACACCAGCTTTGTCCACTTTTGCAGCTGACTCAAAAACCATTCAATAAAATAGTTCCTTTATTAGCATATGGTTTCCAAGGACTTTGTTGAAAAACCTCTCACGGTGTAAGTGTCATCTGCTTTTCCCCTGTTCATTAAATCTGCATTATTCACTGCATACAGCACCTTTTGTTCACCTTCTTGATATCAACAAAGCTAAAGAGGGACAGACTGACCCCAAAAGGAGGCCACATTATTATAAATTTCAAAGCAGGGGTATTTCAAAGACTATTGCCTAGGGTCACTTCTGATACAAATTCCAGACATTCACAATTTTGTAAGACACTGCTCTTCAGTCAGAGTGAAGTTCAAAAGCAGCGTCCCCTCATGTGATATGTAGGCTGTTTCTGATATAGGAGTCATTACTAAAAGAAATGCACCCAGCAATGTGCTACAGAACAAGAACCACCATTGTACAGGGTTTGCAATTAAAAGAAAAAGGGATTTTAATCTTTTCCAGCAGTTGCCTGTGCAGATGCAGTGAAATAGGTATCCTGAGTTATGGGATACTGAGTACCCAGCAGCTGACTGGCTGTAGAAATGGAGGTGGAAGCAGAATAAATCCTGCCTGCGCAGAGTTCACTGCTGTGAAGGCTGGATTGGTGAAAAGCACACATTCGAGCGCACACATTGCAGCACCCATCAGAGCAGCGATGCTGGAGCAGAGATACCCTCCCCACACAGGCACACACCCACCCTCCCCACAGTCCAGAGACCCTGCCCATGGCACTGACCCAGGGACCACAGCAGGACAAAACCACCTCGCTCCAGGGAGCCCTTTCTGATCGCTCTGAAATTCTCCAGGCAGGTTTTATGGCCGACCATTGCTCTGCACTACAATCCTCTCTATCCTTAAACTGTAGCAATCATCCCTTCTCCCCTTCAAATTCTTTATTAACACAGACATAACCAAACTGCTAAAACGTAGAGACACACTCTTCTTTCTCACTTACAAGCTCCCCTGAAGTATCTTGCTAAAATTGCTGCCCGCAGAGAAAGCCACACTTGCTTTTCTTTTTTGTTTTCTCCCCTCCACGGTCTGACTTTAGCACACCAGTCATGTAACAATGCCTGGGGCATCATCCCTGACTCCGGGAGTCTCCAGGCAATCTGCAGCCTCTGTGGTTGTGTTGCAGGTGAGAGATGAGCAATAATAAAGGAACATTGCAGGGCGGAACCTGCGGGGGTTTTGCGAAGAGATCAAGTAAATAACTTTCATCAGGAGCTTTAGAAGGAAAAAACCCTCCCCACTAAGCTTCATCTCATCACATTTCAGGCTTGAATAAAACGTTTCACGGTGAACCAAAGGCTCCTCAAAGCTCATCTGGGTTTGCAGTTTTGCTGCTAAGTCGTAACTCAGACCAGACTCATTGAGAGCCCAAACGTATTTGGCAATGTTTGGACCCCCTTTCACAGGACCCTGAGCTGACAGATGAGTTTATGTCTAAATTTTGGTGAAACTTAGATTAGTGTGGTCTGGACTGTTCAAAGATAGGAGTGAAATTACTTGATATGTGGAGGTGCACATCATTGTCACAGCTGTAGAGCCGTAAATCCTGAGAGGTGGATACTGCTGGTAAAGGGAGGGTGAATTGCTTGCCATGACTATTTTTCATATTTTCCTGCTAAGTAATTTTTTTTTTTTAAATCTTTATTGCAGTGTCACATAAGAGATCACAGATCAAGATTCTAATTTTTTAGGCACTGCAAAAGCATCAATGTGAGTCCCTGTCTCACGTAATCTTGAATTTGAACTTGATAAGAACAGGGTATCTTTTAGAATAAGTGATGTGGAACAAGCAGGCATTTCAGTAACGACATTAGGTCAGAAACTGCTATTACAAACCTGTTCAACATGGAGCAGGGTCTTATATATGAGGGTATTTGGGTTTTTTTAATTTGCAGTGGAAAACATCCTGAGTAAGCAAATATCTTGGTGTTCTTTGCTCTTTGCTCCTTAAAAAGCTTTGTTAGACATTCTTATGATTTGCCCAATGCAAAAGGAGTTTTTAAAAAATGTATATATCTAGAATTAGTTTTGCAAATAAAGCTGTGAAGGTTGGGAGATTTTATCCCCCCTTTTGCTTCTCTGCTTTATGATTTTTAAGGAGTCTGAAGTCAAACTTCAACACGTAACATTGTCTGGTGAATACTGGCTCATCTTTCACAAGATGAGCACGCTGACAACAAAATAACTTCCCTTGACAGAAATAGGTGTGCAACAAATCCCTGGAAATCATACTGCAAATATATCCCTAAGAATCCTTCAGACTTCCTAAAGCAGAGTGGAAACTCGAGATATGCTTAAAATCCCAAAAGCAATGTGTACTGTCAGCAAACAGGCTAAACTGCTGCTTCATGGGTAATGCAGGTAAAATACCCTTAAAATGACTGTACCTGCAGCAGAAAAAGCAGCAATTTTTTATGACTTATGTCACACCACATCAAAACAGGTCAGGCGATGCATTTTGTGGGGTCGTTTCACATGTGACCCTACAAAATCACATGTCAAATGATGGATAAGACGATTTCTCAGGAAGCAGCATGCTCCAGGTAAAGCCAGGATTAAAGTGAAGGGCCATCTTCCACAAAGTAAGAAATATGTGACAGGACCAGATACCTTTTTCACGCCTCACTCACGCACGCCACTATTTTGATAAACGGCAAAAAAAAATGATGATAAATAACAGGAGCAATCAGAAGAGTCATCAAAACAGAAAATGCCTGCCTTCCTTCCTCAGTTTGACTCAACAGCCTCAAACCAAAGAACATTTTGTTTAAATATTACAGAATTATTACTGTAGATGGTAGCTGTAGGTCCAGAACAGCGCATGGCTGCTCCCCTCACACTAACGATGAGCTCTGCAACAGGACTAGGACAAAGTTTGCAGGAATGTGACCCATTTTCATTAGACAAATGTAGTTTGCAGAAAACATGCAAGTTTCAGGCTACAAGCCTTCGTCAGTGATTCAGAACTCTGTCCAACTTTTACTCCATTTTAGGCCCTAGAGCATCAGTCCTTCCAAAGTACGCTTCTGACTGAGTCAGTAAAGTCCAGAGGCACACAAAACACTGAAATTTAAAGCAGTGAACAAGAAATTGTGGGCTTTCCTTCAGGTGATAGCCTAACAACAAACACCTGGGCTTCCTTAACTACCAAAGCCACGCAAATTAAATCACTGTTCTAGAAATTACCATTTCTCTCCATTTCAGTATGCAAGGGCAATACCCACTTCTGGTTCTGTGAACCAGCAGCTAATTATCTCTGTGCAAGTGCAAGCAACGAACTTCCAGTTGGACAAAACTGTGTTTTCCTTGAAGGGAATGCAAGCATAAACCTAACATCTGAGAAAAGCAAATCCAACCTAAGAAAACGCTGCAGGAACAAGGACTGAGGTTTAAATCAGTGCTCCTCACTCAGTCATTGCACTACACTCTGCCATCCTTCGCTCTGCCACGGTGATGCAGCCAAGGGGAAGCTCCATCTCACCAGCAATTACCTGCTACAGGGTCAAACTTCTTGGAACTTCGTACTGTTTCCCACCTTTAAGGCAGCACATTTTAAGACCAGACTTTTAACATGAGTAATAGACCTGCACAGGCCCTGAGAGCCTGAACTCCCTCCTTCACGTCCTTTCCACGGGTCAGCAGCTGAGGAGGAAAGGTTGACAGGGGAAAGGCACCCCCTGGATTACAAATAAATCCTTTCACTGGATGTGAAGGGGCACATCCACATTTGGGGGTGTGACAGGACCTTCATCATCCTGCTCCTTCTCCTGGAGAGAAAGGAGAGCAAATAATTGCCAATAAAAGGAGTCCCTTAGAGCTCAAGGAGGAACTCCTCGAGGAGAAGATGGTGTTTCCTCTTGCTCAAGGTATGATCTAACTCACAGGGTTCACTCCAGCACTATTTACATTCTGGAATGACACAGGTGATTCTTGCTCAGGTCTGCAGAAAACCACGTCCCACACCCCCAGTGCCTCACAACACCAACATTAGCAACAGCACCAGCTGTGGGATGCTGGCAAGTGCAGTACTGGTTATCAAATCAGAGTGAGCAAAACCAAATTAATCATATATAACACACACAGAGCCCTGTGATCACAGTGACGTGTGCATTGGACAGATGTGTTTGTTTCCTCAAAGGACACTGTAACCCAGGACAGTTACTGACAACACAGAAGAGCCAATTACTTTTTTATTATTTTCTGTACTAAGGCCTTTCCCATTGTTCTGCCAGGCCCGTTTCATCTGAATGCACATGGAAACAGAAAACACTTACCTGCTTCTCAATGCCAAGGTGAATTTAATCAGAAAACTAATTGCTTTCATTTTTTCTGCTATAAACTCTTCAATTTGCTGTAGAAATTACCTAGGTGAAAATTTTCTGTGAGCAATGAAGTCCAAAAGGAAATGGTCTGTGTTGTTTCTTGGGAGAAAATTGCCTTTAGAAAAATCCTATTTCTTTACTAGAGTATCAAGGAGAGGGGTGGTGGAAGAAAGAGATGTCTAGCTTTTGAGATTGATCATCATGATGGATAAGAGAAAAACTGAAGGCTATAAAATAGCTCCACAGTCTACCACTACTTCTTACCCAATAATTGCACCAGTAACTGCCATCTTCACTAAATTTTTATGTAGATTCTTTCCCTGCCAAACTTGGCCCCAAAAGAACTGATGTATAATATCTAGTTCTCTATACACAGGTCTTAAACTGCTGGCAGCTGCAAGAAACATGAATTACCACCAAAACACAATATTAAATTATTTCCAAACACATTAGCACGCTGTAGAACAGTCCTCATTTAACAAATGAGCAAGAATTGCTGCAAACAAGAATGTGGAATGAAATACTTATCTTTTTCAACCCTAGAGTCAAGCACTTGATACTCTGTGCTGCTTTTGACCGAGGTCTATAAAGCTGCATTCAAACATGTGATTTTCACAGTTTATAATTTCCTTGAAGTATTTTTTTTTCCCTGGAACATTTTGTTACGTACCACGGGGAAGACTGTGATCACTGCACTGTGTGTTAAGGAAACCCACAGAGCTCGTGGAGCCCATCGAAACGTGGCTCTGACAGAGTTAGGAGCCCCAGATCTCACACCAGCACTTCCACTGGACACAGAATAACAGCCCCCACAGTGCCTCAGTGAGGGACTCTCACACTGACATTTCACAGAGCAACCAACACTGGACCTCACCCAGAGAGGCACTGTTAAACCCCCAGGCTCACATTCCCTTTCCAGGATGAGGATTCCCATCACCTTCTACAGCAGCACGCTCTGGTGGTTAATCACTGGCTGCTAAATAAAACCAGCATCTTTTTTGTAATAAATCTGAACTCAACACCAGCTCAAAGAGAGGGAAATGGGAGATAGTGCCAAGAAACTTGCAAGGAAAGCAAACAAGCTAAAGGCAATCTGGCTGCTTTGGCAGAATCTATTTTCCTTACAGGAAAGCAGAGAATTAGAGGTAATTCAGCTGCTGAATTATCTAATTGCAACAGAAAGATGGGGACAGTTTCTAACTTCTGTTGCAGCAGATCTAAGTGGTCGTGCTGTTGAAGGAGGAAGGAAAATGTGGATTGAGTAGGGTCCAGGAATTCATGTGCAGGAATAAGAAGAACCGAGGGCTAATTTAATGCAAGCCCCAACTTAATGAAAAGGCAGATAATTGGAGGGGATGAAGAGCCTGGCAATGGTAAGAACAGAAGGTTACACAGGCACGTAAAAGCACTTCTGCGTACTCTGTTAAATGTGGGTTCCAGACTGCTCAAAAACACCAAGAGCAGCGAGGTAAATCAGAACTCTGGTGCCCAAAGAGCTCCTGGATGCGTGAGTCAAACTCACTGACTGTCACACAGAGGTCTCCAGCGGCTCCAGCTGACTTGCAGAAAAAGCAGCGATGAAAACAGCCACAGGAATTGTTAATAGACTGAAGGAGGACTATTTTTGGTACCCGTAATCCCTACTGACCACCTGCCCACACGCTGTCAGCTGACAGTGGTCCCTCGCCTCTGCAGAAGCAGAGTACCCTGCAGGGAGAAGAGGAAAAACCATGGGAATGAATAAGTAAACAAACAGAAGGGAAAGCTGATAAAACACAGTGGGGGGGAAAATGCACGCAGCAGACATGGAAGAGAAAATATGAACAGGGAAAAGAAACAACACAGAAGCATTCTGAGCAGCAAAGGGTTTCAGGATCCTTGAAATAGTTTCACAAGGATAGAGCCTGCTGTAGTCCTTAAAGAAGTGGAATCATCCATCCAGGTTGTTGACAGGAGAAATGGTGTTCTCCAACAGTGAGAAGGGCTTAGAAAGAATCATGGAACCACCTGGAAAATCAAAGAGCTGGTTTTGTTACCAAAATAGAGACCTCACTGCCATCTCATCTTTAGAAACTACTGTGAATGGCAGGCTGGAAGCTCACATATAAAGATATATTTTTGTTACAAAGGGCTTATACATACCCCAGATGTGAGCACCTCTCCAAAAGCTGCTCTCAGAAATGGTCTCATTATGCCGCTGGCAAACAGGAGCACAACAGGAGAGAGACTACCCAGAGCCTAAAACTTAAGTAGGTGCAAAAGATAGCAGGGGTTCAGAGAATAGATGGGGGAAATGACAGGACTAGGAGCACAATTTACTGCTTGAGCCCCTGTGAAGCTAGCAGGAAGACTGCTCATTTATTTCAATGGACTTTGGATCAGGCCCCTCACTTCTGAAGAGCTTTGAAGTTCAAAAATGTTAGATGAGCACTCAAAATTCTTATCAACAGAAAAATGTGGCTAAAGAGATGGCTATGAGTGCCTTTTTAACTTGCTTGAAAAGGTCAGGAAATTGAGAAGAATGCTGGCACACAGACTGTGATTTAATGGGATTTGAGGGGAACACTTCAGACACAAAGCATGGGTAACACATAGAATAGGAGTTGAACATCTCTTACAAGACTTTGTGCACTACAGACTCATCACAGCTCTCCAAGAACTGCTCAAAAAGCAGACAAATCTAAACCAGGGTGTTTTCCCAACTTATGAATGCCCTGAATGTTTGCTACCCTATCATAAATCAGGGTAAAATATTTTGTGTAATTTCTTTGTCAGCAAGGCTAGTTTAGCAAACTTTTGCTCCCTGTATCTGCCCCAGCAGCTCCTCATCATCCCAGCATCAGCCCCATGCCATGCAAGCAGTTATCTCCCATGTGGGGTGCAAGCTGCTGCCTGAGGTTCACAGATGGGAATACAAGGAGGGCCTTCAAACACACAACAGCTATTCCCCAGATACATCTATCTTCCAGGTTTTATTATTCCTCTGAGGAGCGCTGGAGCTTTCAAGAAATCTGGGATGTTTGCAAGAGCTGGCGGCACGGGCGCTCCTCAGCCAAATCGCAGCTCGTGCTGTAAGCAGGCCAAGGTAACACAATTTAACCTGGCAGATCTGACACTGTCACAGACTCCAGCGGGTACAGGCAGCTCAGCACGGAGCCCACTTTGTCCCCCCACTCCACAAAACTCAAACACTCAGCAAAGCGAATCGTGAAGGGCAGGAGGCTGAGTAGGCAGGAAGGGTTTCAGACCAAAGTACAGCTCCACAGGCAAGTCTGAGCAGTGCTGCCTGTCAAACCTCGCTCCATGGGCGAGCTGCTGCAGAAAGATGATGTTTACCTCTCCACAAATCTCTGCTGAATGCCCCCATATGGCACATACTGAGTGAGAAGTGGCAAAAGCGGTGGGTAACTTGCACAGCACCTCCTTCAAGGGTGTCTCTGCAGCCTGGAGCTAATTGCATATCCTGCAAATATCTTCACGTGTTTAGAACTTTCTGTTTTCCCCCTTTTTAATAAAAAGAAATCCATTAGGGCCACATCACGCCATGTTTTGATTTCAGCTCGTTTATCTAAGTTAAATTAGCTGGTGTGCAGTTGAGTAGGAAACAACGCTGACACCATAAAACACAGAAAATAACTGCAGAATGTGGGATCATAATGGTAGAAAGTTACTGTGGGTCTGAAATTTATAGTCACCAAACCAGACTGAAACAGCAACTACCAAACTAAAATCTGTCAGCAAATCACTGCCTAGGTAATTTCCTATTGTTTTATTTACCATGTCTGAGTGAAATTTACTGTGGTGGCACTATACATTTATAATCAGCGTGTCATATTTATTATACATAAAGCTTTGCAAAAGCAGAATGGTTGCTCTCTTTGGGCTAAAAAAGAAAAGATGAGGAAAACCAACCTCTTCCCAGAGGTGAGATGTGGTTAGCTGTGAGCCTGACATTACAGGATGGACATTTTTGACACACAGGAGAAATTTTAATACATTCATTTTAATACACACTGACATAGAGTCCAGAAGGAAAAAGATTTTAAGAAAAGAAAAAAAAACCTACCAAAAATCCCACAAGCAAACAAGCAAACAAACCCAGGAACACCATCCTCTCTCATCAGGCCACAGGAATGGACTCCCACTGTTTACTTCCAGACAGAACTTGGATGAGTCTCAGTGGGCCCAGTGTTTACAGGGAAAATGGCAAAGTTCAGAAGGTTCCTCATCCCCCACACACCTATAATTATCCTGTTTGCTGCAGTTTGGTCAGAAGAAGGATGAACGTTAGTTCTTTCCAGCAGTTCTATTTTCATCCTCACATCACTTTTTGACAGTAAAATATGTCAGAATTGGAAACCATCCTGTGTGAAATGACATCTAATTTGCCCTAAACCGAGAAGAGAACTCAATCACCTTTCCCACTCGTTTCTGCACATCTTGTCCTCACAAAGGGTCAGGAGCAGCCAGTTGTGCTCACTCGTATTGGCTGAGACTCCAGCCCAAAACACGGTCCTCGTTACCTCCCTGTTCACCTGAGCTCTGAGCCAAACCTAAGCTGGCATCCACATCCAAGAAAGAAACAGGTGATGGAGATAAGACAGAGAGAAGACCTTTTTTTTCCCCATGCAATCTCACTTTTTTATTTTTCTTCTTCTTTTTGTCTTTTAAATAAGGAAGCAATAACACCTTATTTTCTTGCAAGAAGAATATCTGCCATCTTGTTCCTCAAAGAGATGTTCCCAGTGGTAGTAATGCTTAATCGGATCATCTCCTCAGTTTTTCTGCTCCTGCTTTCTTCTCTTAAAAATGTGCTCCTCATATCCAGCACTTCAGTCTCTCAGTGTGCTCTACTAATCCGAGGACGTGCTTGAATCCAGCCAGACTAAACACCTCTCTGTGTTTTACCATTCTATTCTTCTGGAGGCAGCCTCTATTCTTTCATCCCTCACTAAATAAAAATGTTTTTAACTGCTCCCTCATTTAGCTGGAATGAAATTTCAATTGTTATGCCCACAGTTTGAAAGAGGCTCACAGCAATATTCACATTTATTAGCTGGAACCAATAACAAACCAAACACTTGTCATTTTGCATTGCAGCTCTGATCCTATTTTCTTCCTTCTTCAAAGCTATTAAAAAATAAATAAATCAGATATGAGAATGAAAAGTTCAGTAATGGCTCATGAATAGTGATGTTTTTTATTCTAGAAGTGATTTGAGGTTTTTGGTTGGTTGTTTTTTTCCCCCCCACACCTTTTCTGATTGTCACTGAAATGGCTGACTCCTTCTGCCACTGTATTAATTTAATTTTTATTCAGTTCTCTGATGTCTATCAGAATATATCTGGGATGCTGCCAAACCACCAAAGAAAATTGGTCAAGAAAGAACAACAAGAAAAGAAGGGGGGGAAGGACGTTTAGAAAGTGATGTCTTCAGAAAAGACCACCAAATACTGGAGCTCACAGGATCCAAAGCAATTCCCTGCACTGCCACAGATGCCTTCAGTGACTCTGGGCAAACCACGTCAATTTACCAACTCTGGCATTCCCAGGATGTCACTCATTCTTTGTGCCACACAATCTGTCTTCCACCAGAAAGAAACCAAAATTATGGGGAAGGAAGAGCAGAGAGACTATCCATATCCAGGATCCAGTAGGAAATATCATCTGTCCTTCTTGTGAGTCTGCTCCACAGATCAGTACATCGAAACGGAAGAGTTTAGCATTTGCATCCTAATTTTGGGATCTAATTTTGCCTTTCTATAATAGCTGTGCTGCTGCAAGGCAGGGCCGGGGTTCAATGGAGGATGTATCTTCCTGAAACTCAAAACTGGGACTGGAACTCAAAGCAAAGTAAAAAATTCAAATAACTAATGTAAAAGTGGATTTTAAAAATTATTCATTGACCTCATGCATTTTAGTCACAATAGTTTCTCTTCAATTGACAGAATTTCCTTTCTTTCTTTTTCTTTCTCTTTCTTTTCACCTATGAAGTTGGCAGAAGTGGGAATACTCCTGAGTCACTGTCCAAATGCCTCCCAGAAATATTCAGAGCAAGAAATACTATAAATTAATTTGTTTTGTTTAGTTGGGCATGAGAAGAATATTCCTAGTTTGACAAATTATGTTTGTTCTCAGTGGAAAAGAGGCTGCTCCGGGAAAAGACAAACAAAATATTTGTTTTCTTAGGAACTAAAGGCTCATATACCCCTATTGATCTGCTGGAAGTACATATTGTGCCCCAGCTGTTGCTCTATGGCTCTTGAGGAAACCAGCAGCACACCAGGAAATTAAAGAGCAGTCAAATTAAAAAAGAAACATTCTTCCTGACGTGTGCAGTGTATTTAGGTAACATATAATTGTACAAATGTGAAAATGAGGAAAGCCCAGGGATAAGAATAGGCCCAACAGCATGGGATAATTCATAGCCAGTGGCCTGAGGGTTGTGTGGGACTTAGAAAAGAGTTCAACTTTAAAAAGTGATGTACAGACTTCATCTTTTCAATGCTAACATTCCCTTTTGACCAGGAAAAGCTACGTGTGTGCACTCCCCCACACAGAGAGCCTGCACTTGCATGTACCGGCATCTGTGCACAAACAGGAAGAAAACAGGATTAGACCTTGCACCATCAGAATTTACAGGTGCCAACACATTCCTTTGGTGCAAAACAGACTCACATCACACATACGCAACAGGCTGTGGGGTGCAGCTGCTTTGTTCCAGCAAAAAAAGGCAAAAATACGTGTTCCTCTCTGTGTATGCCCCTGTGCACTTACACTGAGCTTGCAGAAAGGTCTGGGAAACGGTTTAGCAGCAGACACACAAACTTATAACTCCTGTAAGCATGAGCATTTTCAGTCCAGGCTAAAAAATGCCAGTGGAAGTGTTAGTACCACCTTGTCTAAAGCCAAGTCTCACTGCCTTAGGTCTGTCTGAGGGACCGATTATGCTGGTATCTAAGTACAAGCAATGAAAACACCATTCTCAAATAATCTGAACAATTTTAAAGCCAATTTTGTTGTCAGTTCTGTGCGGAATGAACATTCTTCTACAGAGCCCACAGAAAAAAAAGGTTTTTAAAACATATGAAGCTCTTACTGAGCAAAAGGACTTGCCTCCCACACACAAAAGGAGGCCAGCTCATATATCAATGGCCAGTGAGCCAGTCAAAAACTTAAAAATTAAATAAAATTTAAAAAAACCAAGTCAATTCATATAGGCTGCATTTCTGCAGAAGTTGAGGGATTTATACCAAGCAATGGATAATTCTCTCCACTGTCCTTGCCTGACTGACAAGAATAAACTCCCAAGCAGAAGCCAATACACAGAGCCCTTATCCCAGTCTAACTCCTCAGCTCACTGCACGTCAACAGAATACACTGAGTGTCACCAAAAAGCCAAACTAAACACATTTACTGTTGCTCCCTGAGGAAAACAAAGCTCTTCAAGCATCACTATGGTCTCACCATCAGGTTACAGTACATAAATTGCTGCTTTCATGAGACCGTGGTCGTTCCAAATTTCAGCCCTGGACTGCCTTGCAAAGGACTGACCACTGGCTGTCCATGAAGTGAAAGAGACAAGAGGTTCTCACAGAAAAATACAGGCCCATGAAAAGTCATCAGTCACACTGAGAGATGGCTCTCACATTAAAATTGCCAGCTCTGCAACTTTCAAGCTTTATTTGGTGTCTCAAATGAAAACTGAGCGGGATGGTTCATTCAGGAGGCAGCTCTCACTTTGGTGCCACCAGGACTTTTCAGTGCTCCCTCCAGCTGTGACCCTCTCTTAACCCGTCCTGGTTTTTAACCTAAGGGAAGATATTTTGGACTGATTGTGCCTGGAAACATCTGACACAGATTAAGCCATGACACAGCTGGCTGGAAATATCAAACCGAGCTGCTGCCTCTGCCACTGCTCCCGTGGGAGACATCACCCGAGCGCCGCTACCCGGGGACTGCATCACACCAAAGGATGAGGGAAATCACTCAGCTGCACACCCCTGCACTTGCACACCGGCAAGAGGCAGCTAAAGCACGCACTGGGAAGGTGATCTCTCACCCTGCAGACCCACAGAAGTCAGTGAGACACCCCCCAGGCCCTCAGGTGTCCGAGGGAGCAGGCTCCAGGGTGAGGGCAGCCGTCCTACAGCGCACGGTGACACCAGAGAGGCTCCCAAGGAGCGGCGGTGTGACGGCAGCCAGCTCTGGAATCATCAGCTCATCCATTATTACGGCCATTAGGCTGAAGACACCTGGCTGAGAGGCAGCAGGGGAAAGGAGAAAAACACAAAAATAGGGAAAAAACTGCGTGGAGATTATCATTAGTGCATGGAGGAAGCGATATTGGGAGGTGTTCTGTCGTGTGTCTGAGGTACAGAACAGCTGCTTAGCTAATAGCATTATACAGGATCATGACAGAAAAGAGCATTAGCCATATTATAGTGCAGGGAAGAAAAGAATTATGTGCTGCATATTTTGTTCCCAAAGACTAATATAATGAAAAGGGTTCTGCTGAAGCCACTAAGGCACCCTTCAAATCACACGCATTATAAATCAGCAAAGCCCTGAGGCACCGTGTTTATATAGACACTTAAATTTAAAACAAAAATACTCAATCTTCATTTCTGAGTAGAGATTCAATTACTTTGAGCTTTAGAGTCTGAATAATATGAAGCATAAAACTAAGTTTTTTTTCCCCAAGGTATCTCTCACTTGTGGACCATTTAAATCACCTAGTTGCATGAAGCAGACAAAACAAATTACGCCAAAAAAGCAACAAAATTAGTCTTTTATCTGTGAAATCCAATACAAACAGTGAAATAGAAAAACACACGAAAAGCACTTGGGCTACGAAGCATCACGAAGCCCTCGTCAGATGTACTTCTTCCTTTTCCCTAATTCTATAAAGCTCTTCACAGAAAGGCAGGAAATATTTTATTACTGCAACTATTTGATAAGCTGGTCTTAATACCCTCTCACTGTCTAGGTGAATCAGTGCCAGAGTAGAGCATAATGAAATTTCAAACTTAATGCAATAGAAGTTATTATTATGACAGCAAGAATGTTTATTGAGACTATTCCGTAACAGCAAGCTCTTTTCTTTTCTTTTCTCCTCTTTTTTTTTCCCTTCTTTTCTGTTTATTTTAATCAAATCAGAGATTGGCCACTGAAGCCTTGGTTCTCTAGCTGAGAAGAGGAGCACACAGTGCTACCTCAGATTAGCTCAGCTGAGTTCAGCAGAGTCCAGCAGAGAGAAGTGCACCAACAGCAAGTTAAAGGAAAGAAGTCAAAAGATCTGAACTTCCCTAAAAGTGTAGGTTTGCCAAGCTGGGGGCTCCTCCTGTCCCTGTCACATGCTGCTGTATCAGCATAGTGTAAATCCAATTGCTTTCTCACACAGCCCTTTCACAGCCAGTGCTCAAGCACTGCAGGGTCAGCTCAGGCAGTTCTGCTACCCCTGTGCGAGTAACTCTTGCAGGGGTTGTTAGAAGGACAGGAAAATTGCAGAACTTTTTCATGAGAAACACTGAGGCGGGTAAAATCCAGTTCCCAGGCTCCTGAACATCAACAACTCTCCCATGAACATTGCAATAAATCCAGGTCACCAAGGAAGCAGCCAAAGTTATGGGTTTGGAAGGGTTCTCTGAGTCAGATCAATGCCTGTCTGCAACCAAATGCGGATTCACTCACCTGAGTACAGCAGCAGCCAATGTCACTTTGTGCATCTCTGCCAACTACATAAAGATCCCCCCTAGATTCTTGATGATTTCTTTTTCTTGCTCAGCCAATTCCCTTTCATTCTGCTACTACTTGTTAAAGCTTTTACACTTCTTGCTTACCAAAATGACTCACTCATTGGAACTCACAGAAACAAAAATCCTGAACGTAACTGCCTCTTCATCAAACCACACGAGACTGTTAAAATAACTGCAAAATTCCAAGGTTTCCAACAAGACAGACAGCAGCACACAGACCCTGTGGGGCTGAGCAATGCACTTCTTCTCACAATCACTCTAGTTTTGCAAGCATTTGGGCAAAGCTGTGTACAACACTCCTGCTGTGATGTTCCAACAGACCCATGAGCTCTTTCCACAGACACTACAAAATCCTTGTCTGGTTTGGCACATGCTGATGTGCAGAGCCCTCAACACCACCAGAGAATGCTGCACTGGGCCCAAGATGTGTAAATAAATGTATTACCCTCTAGGTAAAATGAGTTCCTGGGGATTTAGAGTAGGGCAAAGTAATAAAAACCAAGGACAGCTCTGCCAGGATGGACGTGCAGCCATGGCCCAAGACTGCAGGTCTGGTCACCCCTGGAGCTGGCAAGCAGCATGTCAGACTTAGGGCAAACTGCAGCACGGCCCTGTGACCTGGCCAGACCCACCAGACTCAGATAAATCCAAACACACTGATTGCCTGGGACCTGCGGCAGGAAATCAGCACAAGGCTTTGCCCTCGAGCCTGAGGGTTTTCCACCCATCTTCCTGCACTACAGTGGCACAACACAATGATCAGAAAGGAACTTTCTTAAGAGTCTCTGTGAAGGGCTCTCAAGCTGTAAAGGATTCTGCTAACAGTCCTCTGAGGCTGCTGAATGTCACTTTGTGCTGCTTCAGAGGTGCAGAGCAGCCTTATCTGGAATAAAAGCATGGCCTTCAGGTCTCCAGAGATAAAAGGCCAGAGCACTAAACCATTTTGTCTTGCCAGCCACAATAAAGAGTCATTTAATTTAGCCAAACTCATTTAAAATCGAGATTGATAAAGAACAGGACCAGATTGTTTAATAACAAAAATGAAACTGTTCCTCTGGGTTGGATGACACTCCAATGTTCTTGCAAGACAGAGAAATGGTAAAATGTTTAATAGAATTTACAGCATTTCATTCAGATAAAAGAGGATGCTCAATTTATGGGTGATGTTTGGCTCAGAGCAGCAATAAAAGTCAGGTCAATAAGTGATTCGTTTTCCTGACTTGGAAAAAATATTCTGACTAAACAAAGAATCACCATAAACCACAAACGGGCAGAGAAAGGAGTCCTCTGATAGCAAGGCCCCCACTGAAAAAATAGCAAAAGGTTTCTTTTAGCTAGCTGGAAAATGTCAAAGCAAAGCAAATCACTTATGTGGTGTCTGTAAATAAAATATTGTCTAGGAAAATAAGAAAACTCAGTTGGAAATAAGTCACAAAGTCATTCCCTGGGGGAAAAAAAAGAAAAGCTGGTCTTCCTAATTAAAAATACTTAACAAGGTCATCTGTGAGCACGCAAGTCTTATTTGATTAAATCAAATGCTCCAAACTTTAGAAAATCCTGAAGAAGGAAATAATGGCAAAAAAAGTGAGGGAGTTTCAGGGCAGTGTTGAGAGCTTGTTGCAGAGTAACCGTGGAAATCTCTCTGCCTGATGGGGGAAAATGAAGGTGCAGAGGATTTTAGTACAGACCTCAGCACTGGAGCATGCTCATCTTTTCTGCTTCTCAAACACATTCTAACAAGGCAGTGAAAAAGCCTGAGCGAACTGTAGTTAATACTTCAGTAAATGTGGAAAAAACCTTCTGCAAACTGCAATGGCAGCAAAGTGAGCCCCAAGTCCTTGAGAGTCTGTGGAATGGTTTGCTCTTTATCCTGCTAGCAGCAGAATTATATTTAGGTCCCACACTCTGGGGCTGAACGTACCCAGAGTGAGAAATGCTCCTCTGGCTTGGAGAGGTCTAATGATCCAAACAAGAGCTAGAAGGGAAAGAGCTGTGTGAAAGATAGGATTTGCCCTATTTTACAACTGAAAACCACGGCACAGACAGATTAAATGAGCTGCCCAGGGTCACCTGTGCTCTGTGATACAGTCAGAAATGAAATCCGAGTCCCTTCAGTTTCATGTCACTGCTTTTACCTTAGACCATCGTTTCACTGTTAAAAAATACAAGCGAATCAAGCCCTGCCCTGTGCCAGCAGTGAGTGAAATCATCCCATTCACATGACAGGCAAACTGAGAGAAAGGAGAATTATAGGCAATGAAATCTGTCAGAGGCTCATTTGTTTTGAAAGGCAGGTCACTAATTTAGGTGCTTAACTCAGGAGCCCACTCAGAAACTCTTAATCCCAGAACTCACTCTCAGCTCACTCTTTATATTGCAGAGTTTTGCACTGCTGCTCTGCAACCCCACTGTACACCTTTAATTACACCATCACTCTCTGCAGACATTCCCCTGGTTCCTACGGTGGAACTGCTTGAAACTTATTTAGTAAATACCCACTGCCAAGCAGGAACCCTGTTCCATTTGAGCTGGGAGCAGAACAGCCAGGTAAGAACATGACTCAAGGCTCCTCTGACTAAAGAGAAAGAGAACAAGGAGACGGAGGAAAACCACAAAGGGAAACTTTGTGGTTCAACTGCACCAAACACCGACTTATTTATGAAACAGGTTGTTTGCAAAGATTTCATGCCAAGTGCTGGCAGGCAGCTACCATGGGTTGGAGAGAGGCTGCAAGTGCAGCTATAATGAAGATGGGGAATGGGCCAAACAAGCATTTAGCTGGCTGGGAAGCCACTGCTTGTCCTTCTGCCTGGAACACATATTTAACTCTCCTGAAATGCACGTGTGCGGAGGCACGAGCCCAAACTCGTGTGTTCTTCCTCCCTGAGGTCATAACCACGCCAGACACCGCATCCTAGGACTTACTGCATTTGTCAAAAACATTCTTACAGACAAAAAAATGTCAGTTAAGTTTTTGGGCTTGGATTTTTTTAAGCACCGCAGAGGGAACGATGAGAATAACAAGACTGAACAGAGTGATGTGGACAGACTGCTGCCTGGCAGTAATCTCAGTGTGAGGTTACTGGCTCTCCTCCCTGGCTCTCTGGGAACCACCCTGAGGTTTGTTTGCATCACCCTTGTGATTTTGTACACATGCCCCAAGCCCTGCAGTTCTCAAGAAATTGCCACTGATAATTGCTGATTTGTGCTCATAGACTTGGAGGAGCAAGTTCAGTAGGCAAAGAAGATTCACTGTATGTTTCCTGCTTAGGATATTATTATCTTTAAGAAATAGAAGTAAAAGGAGGACATGACTGGATCACAATCAGCCACCATACATACCATTCTCTATCTGTTTTGCCTCTTGCTGCTCTCGAGGACTTGGCAGCATATGAACAGTCCCTCAACGTCATTCGGGTAAGCTGTGGTAGAAATTGGATGCCTGAAGTGTTGCACTTCAACTTGGATTGCAGTTTGGCAGGTGAAATGTGGAGATTCCTAAAGAAAATGTGCAGCAGAACTGGGGCTCTGAACACCGACTGCCATCCACGGTAAAGACAATGTAAAGTCTGCCAGTTACAGGAGAGACAAGGTGGTTTATGAAAAGTCTGAATTCACACAGGTTTGTCTTAGGATGGCGACTGGGGGTGGATGTATTTTAGTAATGTCATCAAATACAATCCCTAAAGCAACACATCAGAACACAGTAACAATCTGTACACAGGTACCACCTCTCTGTGCCTTAACACATCAGAAGTCAAAAAAGAGTATTAACTTTGCTTTAATCAGGATCCCAGAGATGACACAGTGAAGCTGTGGCTTGCAGGTGTGTTTCCTGAAGAGAAAAAGCAGAAAAGCTTTAAATATAATGACTTCATTTACTCTTAATCCCCCTGCATTCACAAAATGAGTCTGAGTCTGCCAAAAATGGGAAGATGCCCCACGTAGCCTAAATTTGGACCTGAAGCAAGCAGGATATTCCTACTCATTACAGCCACCACCCCTGAAAACTTTCCAGCTCACTGATTATATTTGTAGCTCTGGGAACAAGAAAGGGACAAACAACAATAGGCAGCTTGGCTGGAGAAAAATTACCAGTGACAAAAGACGACAGGTGATCACTCTAAGGGTCCAAGCTGTCCTGGCTACCACTTCTACCCCATTGTTCAAAACGCCAGGAAGATTTTTTAAGGAGGAAAGGAAGCTGTAACACCAAGTCCTTGAGAGGTCAAGATGAGCCAGTGGAAGGTATTTGGCAAAATAACCAGAAAGAAAAGGAAATAAAAATATCTAGGTGGGGAAAAGTGAGAGCCATTTTCACTCGACCATCCACTTTTCCATTTAACACCACTGGAATTTGGCGATGTAAAATCCCTGATTTCTTAAAAGCTGTCCACAGCTTGAGTGCCCCATTAAATACAAGAGTGGCTCCTTGCAGTCAGTGACATTGCCCCACGGTCACCCAGAGCTGAGGTGCCAGGGGGCTCAGCTGCTGCTCCTCCCACTCACAGGCACCGTGCACTGGATCCAAACGGGTCAGGCCTGAGCCAGGTAAGAGACACTTCCCAAAAGCTGAAAAGAAAGAACCACTTCTGCACACTTGACACCTAAATAACCTCAGGGTCAAGCACTCCATCTCATCTGGATTCAAGGACACTGGTTTAGAACGAAGCTTTCTGCAGTCCTCATATTCTATTTATAAAGAAAGGAGCTTGTGAAGTTAGCTTTGTCTGAGATATAGGTTAAGAGTTGACTACAAAATCAAAACTATTCATTTTTTGCTTTATTTTTTTGTGCAAGGCTATCAGAGCATCTCCACTTCAATGACAAAAATGTGATCATTTTGGCATATGTCAGTATAGATTCAGAAATTAATATTTAAGCATAAAAGTTAAACACCACAACCTAAATCACAAATTCAAAGTGAGTTTAAATCAGTATTTCAATTAAAACTATTTCATTTGAATAATCGTTCTGTTATTGTCCTAATAAGAAGTGGTAGAACTGATCTGACACTTTTTTTTCATTTTCAAATTACAGGAAGCATTGACATTTCTGCTTTTTATTTCAGGCTGGAATTTTGTCCTGAAACAGAGGTGCCAGTAAAAGAGAAGCTCTTACCCCTGAATAGACTGGCTTCACTTTTCCTTGGGTGAGGGAAATGGCACATTTCTTGTGTTTGTTCTCCTCTCCCAAAGACCATTTCTGACACCAGGGGTACAGTATTTCACAGCCACCCTCAGGACTTCACCATGGCACAGTGAGAACCCTGAGCTCACTCCATTAGCACAGCCTTGTGAAAAGCTACTCTTTAAACATCACAAGATGAATATGGGCAGCTGAATTTTGCAAAGAGTTCTCATCCCCAGGCATGGCACAGACTAGAAGAACCAACGATGTTAAGAACAAACACTGAGAATGAGGTAACACTTGTACACCAATGTGCCATTCCTGCCTTTAAGGTGCCCACTGTAAACACAGAACTCAAAGCTATGTAGGTTGTTGGTGTTTTTCTCGAAGTTGACTCACTCTGGCGTCAACATTTACAGAAAAGACCTTGACTCTACCTCAATAAACTGCCACTGTGTATGAAGACATACATTCCATCAGTCCCACAAAAAGGTAATTTCACTAAAGAACACACTGAAAGACCAATTTAAATGACGAAGCATTTCCTATTGGTTATAACCCATTGAAAACAGGAAAACATGTAGCAGGTTGGGGTTTTTCTGGAGATTATTTATTTAGTTAGTTAGTTAGTTAGTTAGTTATTATTTATTTAGTTAATAATTTGATGGCTGGATTTTTGCTACCATCGATTATGTGGTATATTCCTTTGTGATAAGCTTGCAATAGGTTATTTACAGTCAGAAAAGAACTCTCAGCCCTGAAACTTCAGAAAGCTATCTCGATCCTTTAATCCAGCTGACTTTTCAGTGTTGTTCTCTTTAGCAGATGGACTCTGATAAAACTCTCATGGATTTTATTTGCTCCTTCCTGCAGGGGAAAAGGTCAGCCAAGCAAGACCCTCCCCTTAGTCCTCAAGACACACAGAGGAGAAAAGGAGGCTCTGTTACAGCAGGGAATGCAATGCCAAGTCCCAGAGTAGGAGATTTCCTCACAAAACACGTGACCAATCACTATTCTTACCCTACCGCTGTCACACAAAACAAATAATAAGTTGTTGAGTAGTGCTATCTATTTCAAAATTCCACATGTAAAATAAATCACAGTGCAGGCAGGTATTGGCTCTTTGGCATAGAGCAACCTGACTTTTGAGCAGCCAGTTTCTAAAGAGAAGCCAGAAAATCGACCTCCAGAAGGAAACCTAGTTTTGAGATTGAAAACAAACCTTGGTCAGCATTTGTGCCTGTACTACATCAGCTATAAGAACTGTGCCTGTGCAGAGAGCTGCCTACAAGTGCTGCAGTTTAATCATCTCATAAAAACCACAGGTCAAAACATGCCTGGTTAAGCAAAGTGGGGCAAACCAGCCAATATCCTTCACCCATTTCCTCTGGTCAGTGCCGGATACAAACCAGCAGCAGGAGCTATAACATCCACATGCCACTTCCTTCCTCCCAGGTTTCACTGTCATCTCCCCTGACCACACAAAAAGCCACCATATTATGTACATACATCATTTCAGAACTATCTTTGGAAATAAGCTAGAGCTCAGTTGATCAGTTTGTTCCTCACCAGCACCATAATTAGGCTGAGGCGTGTTTCCTGGCTCTGACAGATGAAGTGCACGGCATGTCTGAAAGCAACAGCTACCAAACAATCATGGCCACAGTTTACAAAAAGTACCTCAGAGGAAAATGACATTGACAGCTACCAAATAAAAATTATACAGGCCTGATTTGTCTCTCAGCCAGAAACATTTAGGAAGAAGTGAGTGGATTTTTAACTAGAGTCTCCATTTTTGGTGAACAGAAAGGGAGAAATGGGAATATAACACTAATTCATGAAGACAACTTACCAAAAGCTGCTGGTGCTACTGGTGTGATACAGGAACAAAACAAACAAACAAACAGAACTAAGAGAAAGAAACAATCCCTTCCCCTGCATAATAGACTGTGGTAGGTTTGAAATTCCCTTATAGGATTTACGAAATAAAATCCTTTCAAGAAAATTTGCCCACTGCATTCTGCATTTCCATAAAGGAATAGTGTCTTTGTTCATATGGGTTTGGAATGCAGACAGAATTTCTTCAGTATCTTGCGGTTATGAAAACAAAAGGGTCAATGCATAAGTTTTGTGGAATAATTAACAGAAACTTGCTGAGTATGTTTGCCATGTTGGAAATAAGCACTGCCCAGATGTCCCTACCTTTCAAGGCAGGGACATGTCTCAGGGTAAATGCTGATTACTCTACAGGAAAAAGTACATACTAATGTGTGTCGAGACAAGAGCTTAAATGGATTATGGACTTCAGGACAACAGTCTCGTATTGACTTCTCTGTAACACAAATCCCTGCTTCTCTGCCTGGCAGACTCATCCTCTGGTGTTCACGGGACTGATCCCGCTTTCTTGTGACTAGAGTCAGTAAGTCAATACACTGATCTGTTTGGAAAAATTAAGTAGCATAAGCAGGAATAATTTGGAGAGAAAAAATTCTTCATCTTCCAAAACAATGACAGTGCTGCAGTAACCATGTGAGATGCGAATGACAAAGGGCAGAACCTTCCAAAGAACAGCTGTGCGTGCACGAGGTGTCACTCTGCACAACACCCACTCACCCTTTTTATTTAAGGAGCTCAGAGAAGTTATTGGTTATTGACGTATCAAGACTAGTTTCATTATATTCAAAAATCAAGCAAAAATCAGACCTAAAACAGTTGTGAGACGTTGGCCAGTACTAAATAAGTCTGTGAAAGAAGCATTTGCAATAACAAAAATGAGAGAAGGATGCAAGCTGTCTCAACCTGAGAGGCAGAGAGCTCAGCAATCTGACAGAAGAATACAGACATTGCTTCCTTCTCCTGGTAGGAAAATAATATTCTTTTTAAATATGCCACAGAACTGCTGCTTTAAAATCCTCAAATAACCATAGTTAAAATGTTCCTCTCCAAAGATCTGACACTGAGGAAGGAAAAATTGTTCTTGCTCAGGCTAGGAGAAAAGAAAAAAAAAAGAAAAGGAAGATTAAAAAAAGAGAGAGATAAATTACCAAAAGAGGGAGTTAGCTTCTCAGATGAGATACAAATCTATCCCAAAAACCCATTTATACCAGAGAGTGGGAAAGCTAAGCACAGCATGAAACAGCCCCAGAGGAAAACCCTCCCTCACCTTGCAACCTGCACATGGTACAGATAGAAACACAACCCTGGAAACACTGAGATACTTGGTTTTGCCGTTAAGAAAAATCTTACTGACCATTTTTTAGACAGTCTGCAGACATAAGGAGAGCTCACAATGCTGCGTATCTTCATCATACCCACAAACTTTATTATATATAAACATTTGACCAAAACCGGGAAGAAAAACCCAGCAGAGCCAGGCAGTAACTCACAAGAGAGAAAGACAGCAGTGGTATGTCAGCAATGCCAGAGTCCCAAGCATAGCCCACCTGACTTGCATCTAACCAATGCACGTGGGCAGTGCCAAACAGGCCTGGATTTAGGATTTATGCAGGTCTAGAAGGAATGTGAGGGAAAAGGAAAGTGTAAGGAACTCTCCCAAACCACTCAGAGCCTGCACAAGACTGAGCAGAAATCAACCTTCAGCTTAAGGGAAACGCCACCAAACTTATGCTGCTTTCGTCTTTCATGTGTTCATATTACAGAGGAACATTTGTAAATGTGTTTGTAAATTAGCCAGGAGCATCCTTGTTGTCCTCTTAGGGCTGGGCCACAGAAGGGCAGTTTGACCTCAGCACACCACTCGTGATTGCAGTGCTTCCAGCAGAGGCCAGTCTGACCAGGCGATCCTGTCAGGGGACTGGCACTTCTGCTGTGCCCATATTCACCTCAAATCACGTTAAGCTGAGTTCAGTAGCAGTGGTTTGCGCTTTCAGAGCCTGGAAAATTATACACACATTGTGAGTTATTAGAAATTCCCCCTTGCAATCGGAAGGCACAACAGACCATGCTTGTTCACATGAGCAAACCCTTACTTGCACTGCTTCCCCAAAGGAATGAAGAGAGCTCTGTGACAGAAGAAAGCAGGCCCAAGACTTAGATCAAGCACAGCCCCAGCTGAGACAGCTTTTAATTTCTCAATTGTCACAAGAGTGAAAAGAAACATCCCTTTCATGCAGACGAGAAGCAGAAGGTTACAAACTGTTCTGTTACACAGCTACAATCAACACGCGGCAGACGTGTGAAGCAGAGTGGCACTTCTCATAACAATTAGCCAGTGGTGATTGCAAACACTGGGACTGCCAGAAACAGGAACAATGGTGAGTCAGAGCTGCCTCTGCTGTGCAGTGGCAGCTGCTGCTCCCAGTGCAAACCAGCAGATGTAGGGACAAGCTCTGGACTTTTAGCTGTGTGTGACAGTCACTCTTTCCTCCTTTATGGCTTTTACCTACCCAGGGCTTGCATTGCTGGCTTGTCACACACACGGACCACCAGGCTCTGCTGTAGCACAGGAAGGATCTCCAGGCACGTGATGCTACCTGGATCCACCACAGTGCGAGCCTGAATGCCACCAGAGTGCATAAAATAGTGTTAAGAACTGTTTGTAAGCGGGATGTGACTGCCACGGGACAGACAAAGGAAACACACCATGAATTAAATCCTGCCACTGTCCCCGGTGCCAGCACTGAACACATGATCCACTAGGGATAAGGATAACCTTCAGGCCTCTTTTAATTCCTCTCCCAGGCTTCTGCCTGCTAAAGAGGAAAATTCTCTCCTACTGGGAGGTTATACTACGGGGAAGATCCCCTCTGCTCTCTTCCTCTGGCCCCTGAACACCAGTGGGATAGAAAGGAAGGCTGAGGCACAAATCAAGAAACCTTTGATCTGTTATTTCACTCCATTCTGTGTGTTTCTCTTGCTGTACAGTTACATTTCAGTTCCCTAAATTGATGAATAGCCCCATACTAAAGCCTGGATTTGCAGAAGCACTGAGTGACCACAGCTTGGGTCAGTTATTTGAAAACAATAGTTTTGACAGCCTTGTCAAAACACTGCAGCCCACTTCCAAATTTCATTAGTGAGGTAGGTCTGCAGGTTCTTTTGCCTTGCACCCTGCTTCAAACAAAATCCCTCTTTTCCTTCCTGCCCTCTCCATGAGAAAGGTTCCTTACCGAAAAGAGGTTTGAAAATCAAGACCTCACACCAGGTCCTGAACTCGGATCTCCAAGTGAACCTGGAGATGTCTGACCCCTGACGCTTTGCAGAGTGCTGTAAAAGCAGTTACCTGGGAACAGGCTGCCAAGAGTGCTGGGCCATTTGCTACTGTTCATTCTTTCTACCCTTCAGACTCAACATAAAAGTCTTCTTTTCTTTCCTCTCCTTCCACTTTGCCACATTAGCAGAGCCCTGGGGGACTGGCTGAGGCCACCAGCATGTACAGAGTGTCACACCAAGGTCAGCATTTCAAAACCAGATGGGCATTCAGTGCAACCACGGGTTCAAAGCAGCCAGTACAACATGGGACATGTTTTACACCCTTTCTTTAAGCATCCAGGCACCAGGGAGTGCTCAATGCTGGGAATCTGATTCACTGAGACACTGCTGGTGGTTTGAGAGAAAGGAACAATGACAACCTTGCGAGAAGATTTTGTTTCTTTGTCTTCTGTTTATGTGCTTTCCAGAAAGGGAAGAGCCTTGCACTCTCAGACAGTACAAGGCTAATGACTGCTACTGTCTTGCATTATTCAACAGGAAGTACACAATTAGATTCTTATGTTCAATTTGGTGTTCACATTAGCATCAGGTTATCATAAAATATAATTATGTGAAGCTGTAAATATGTGCTCATCTTTTCTTTGCTGAAAACCAAGGGCAACACTTGCATTTCCAAAGAAAGGTCACAGCTCTCTAAGCAAGCACAGCAAACTTCTTCTTGAGCAAGCTCCCAGGGCACATTCCCGTGTGAGGGGAGCTGAAAAATTACCTGTAGCACCTGAAACAAAAGGACTGCAAAAGGCTTCCTTTGGGCAGTGAGGAGCAGCAGAGTAGCACACGGTGCAACAATGCTGTAACAATTCAGGTATCGATCTGCAAGGACAAGGTGAGGAAGGAACCTTTGCCCTTTACAGACCACGCTGGGCCAGAGACAGGCACCCAGTGCCTTGTCACTCAGCTCCTCTCAGGGAGCCTTGTCAGCCCACAGCAGAGTTTCAGAGGCCAGGCTGTCCACTTGTGAAACGGGTGACACAGTGACACTGCCCTTGTTTGAAAACACGGTGACTCTGACTGTGGCAGAGGACAGCGAGGTCTCAGCAGCTCATCGCAGGTCTGAGCGTCCAGCAGCCCCCCTGCCCTCACCTGTCCCTCGGGCTGCATCCCCTGCGCGCATCCTCCGGGGCGATGCAGCAGCATCTGCCTCCCCCTCGCGGCACGCTCCAAGAGCATCCCAGCGGCACGGCTCGCTGGACAGCCCGGACCTCTGGCGTCTCACGCCCTGCCAAAGGCCACCTGACCATACCAGCACGGCTAGAAACTGGGCAAACTCCAAAATCCTGTGCTTTCAAGGGTACAGCTCCCTCTGGCTCGCAGTCTGTGCCATGTGGTGCCCCGAGAAGTGCTGCGGAGGGGCAGATCGAGCTGTGCCGCGCAGTGACGATGCTTGAGCACAGCACAGGCCTCTGTCAGTGGCTTCCTGTAGGTCTAATTCGTTCAAATAATTGGACATCCAGGGCCTTTATTACAAGGCTCCTATCCCAGAATAAATAAAAGAGAAGTTCAGATTAAAGGAGTAGAGCTTCAGGAAGCAAGCCTCTCCACAGGGAAATCCCACCAAGGTCCAACAAGAGACCTTACTGATTTTCTCAGAGCGCTCAGGCAGTGACCGTGGACCCAGCCATCAGTGCAGAGGGAATTGCTCAGCATTCCAGGCTTCACATCAGGACACCCTGCAAAGCCTGCAGGAAGCTGCTGACTGCTATGAAACCATTGGGACTTTTGTCAACCTGCAGCAAAGCTTTCTGCTTAGGGAGCGCAGAAACGAGACAGGGAAAGAGAAGACTAGAGATGTACAATGTCCTGTACAATTTCCTAGCAGTGGAAATAACTCTACTCAGGAACTGTTAGAGGAGCTACTGCTGGATGGAGGTGGCTGATTAACCAAAGTTCGGTGGGTTTGAGTCTCCTTTTTCCTCAGATCTCCTTTCCAAGTTATTCTGTTTGCCCACTTGCTGGAAAGCAGCACAGCTCTCTCTTTGTCCCTTGCTAATGGTGGTGTCTGTGTTCCCCTCAGGGACTGCAGTCACTCAAAAAGAGAAGGAACAGGAAAGAGCTTCAGGAATCTGGACTCCAGTGCTGGCCTTACTGAATTTTAAATGGAGGGGGCTTTTTAACCTACAACTACCCTGTGCTGCTGGCACTCTGCTTCCCCAGGTCCATGCAGCTGGTTTAATGGCAGCTTAGACAGCATCTTCTCTGCTGCAGCAGTGCTATCTTAAGACAAAACATTTTTAAATTACCTCCATACTTTCCCATACCTAGGCAGTTATTCATAAGGAGATCCAGAAATTAAATCAGTCTAAGGATCTCCCAGTTAAAGGCTTCAGGAAAGAAATTTCAGAAATACATTTTCTCTTTCAGTGAGGAAATGACCACTGTTAGAGAAAGCATCATCCCACACCCAGGAGATTCACATTACACCTGTCCTTGCTTTCTTTCATTTGCAGATATTCTTGTAACATGAAGGCACACATGTTCCCAGAGGTTTGGGATTTTCGTGTAGGTGATGTCTCAAAAACACCTTCTCCTAAAGACACCCATATTAAAATCAGAGAGGAACATATATTATATTGTAACTACGCTTTCTTTTAGGCACACAACAGCTAAAGACCTCCCAGAAGAGATCTGCATTTCATCTACCCTGCCAGCCAGATTTTTAAATATAAGAACATGATTCCATATCTGGGAACAAACCACTTCCATTTTTTATTTGATAACTTCCTTCTGCCTTTAACCAGGATGAAAATTAAGCACAGGAGTAATTACAGTCACACACAATTACTCTCATAATTACTAACATGTAGGCAGACGAACCAATCCATTGTTTATTAAAATCAAAGCAAAGAAGTCTGTGTTCATTTCAGCAGAATCAAAACCAGTTCACGTGTCATATTTGGACAGCAAGTCTCAAAATTACAAAAGAAAAAAACCTGCTACTTATTTGTTGTCAGTTCTCAAATGATCTCCAAAATTAAGCTATGGACAACAAATCAGAATGGATACTATGCTGAGTTTCCACTTCAAATGCTTCTACAGAAGAGGCTGAAATCTTCTCTCTAATACATTCATCACAGGCAGAAGAGTCATTGGTGTTTGGGGATGCATGGAGCTCTGAGACCTCGAAAATCAGGGATCTGGTAAATCCTAGGGAGGGTCTTGAGGTTTGTAAGCAATTTATCTAACTTGCTATCACGTGCCAGGAACAGAAAGGAAAAAAGTCTCAAATAGAAACACTGCTCCTCAGGATTCAGAAAGCCTCTGCCCACCACCTCCAAGGTTTGGAGATGTGGGTGAACGAGCACAGCCAGAAAGGGGATGCCAGCAAGGCACCTCCCTCTCCATATCCATCATTCTCACGGCGTGCTCCCACCCACGTGCCACTCTGCGGGTTCCACGTGTCAGAGCCTGTCAGCACCTGCTCAGGACAGGCTCCCTCTCCCAAGAATGACTAATAAAGCTCCTGAAGGCTGTCTGCCATCACCAGCCAGGCTGCTGACACCCAACCACGGCATTAAACTGCTTTTCACCTGCAGAGCAATAGCAGGGGCCCACCGAGATGCATCTCCTGCTTTCCTTCATTTTGAGGATAAAAGCTTTGTGGGAATGAGCTCTTAGGAAAACCTAGTACAAAATCTTGCCCCTAATGAGGCAATGGGAGCTTTGCCATCAGCCTGCACTGGAGAACCGCCAGGATCTCATTTTCCCTGCCTGACTCCAAGCACACTGAAATCAGTGGGAGCCCTCCTGCTTGTTCCAGTGTGCACAACCCCAAGTCCCTAACAATTTGCTTTGTATTAAATGCCTGGTAGTGGCATGTTTGAGCTCACCTCTGAACAGCACACAATAAATTGCAGAACTCCTTCTAGCAAATTTCTCCAAGGCTATTTAAAGAATGTTCTCTGCTTTTCTTTATTGTGGCAAATTTCAGAAGAGAGCCTAATAAACACTATATTTAAAATTTATATTTGCTCTGCACTATAGGAAAAACTGACAAACAATAAGAGTTCTTTGACATCTTTGCTTAAGAAAAATGAGACCAATTTTTTTCTGTTTTCATCCAGGTTGTTAAAATATATTAAAATGATTTTATTGGTTGAGTCAAATTCTTGAAAGGGCTTATTATTTAGAGTGTTTTCAAAATTTCTCAGGATTTGAATATTTAATATAGTTCAAATATTCTTTTTTGTGACCTGTACCACTCTCTTGCTGCCTTCAGTGCAAGTTCACTAATCATTTTATAACCCAGACACTGGGCATTTGTAGATTCTGCAAGTTTAATGCACCAAAATCCTGATTCAGAAAATCTCTAAGTAAACAGCTTCAGGCAGACTCTTATGTTAAACCATAGATTTGAAGAGTTCGCATAGATAAGAGCATTATTTTCTTACTTAGCTCTTTATGAGATGAAGTCTTACTCTAGATAACAAAGAACCTTCTGAGAAAACTGCAGTAAGTGCCCATTTTTCACCTCACAGTGCTGGTTTTGGAGTGAAACTGAACAAAATTGAGATAATAGTTGGGCAGAAGCCTGCTGACACCTGTAGTGTTGCCTAGAGAAGCACTAACAGGAAGAAACCCATCGTATTTTAAGCAGTTCTATGATTAAATATGCAAAGCAGACATTCTCATCAATTCAGTAATGAACGGCAAAACGGATGATAAGAGAGCACAGACACCAGCCTATTTTTCTATTACTCCAGCTTTTCTTTTTAAAACAGATAGGACAGACCAACTGATTAAAACCCCTTTAATTTCCTCTTCTTTTAATGTCAATTAAACTTCTCTAACATGAAGGAAACATAGGGAAAGGCACAAAGCAACAATGCAATACTAATTACCCAGCAAGGGAACAAGATGATAATGATTAACCATGAAATTTTTTATCTAGAATAAAAGGATTTTGAACGAAGGAGAATTTTGATTGGCCTCTGTGTGTGTAGCTTATTGATACAGACTGAGGGAGCTCTGCCCCAGCCACCCCAGGTGCAGACATGCTGTTGTGGTACTGTTGCACAATTCTAGCTTTTTGCAAAACAGAATTCCTATTTTCTGGTTGGTTGTGCATTTGATCTGCATAATCACCCCACAGCTATGCAAAGCTCCATGCCCTGAGCAGCTGACAGCAACATTTAATCCAAGGTCAGTGATTTCCTTTAATTATTTTAATTTTTTTTTTTTTTTCCAATCAGCCATGCACTCTGCATGGTTCTCTGCTCTCTCTGCTGGAACTGATACATCTCCCCAGCTCACTTAAAACAAAATCTAAATACCCCAGTACAGCCCTGGGCAAACACTCCTCAGTAAATGACCCAATCTGTCCAAAAGGTGCACAGAAGGAGATATGCACAGGAAGGAAGATGATTTTATCCAAACTGTTTTCCCATGGTTATCCTTCCTGCCTTGTCTACCAGCACTGCCCATTTACAGGCCTTACAGCTGGTTCAGAGGAGTGAGGGCCAGGCTGCTCGAGGCCGTGGAGCTTAGGAAAAGGAAGAGGAACTCTCTAAGGTTTCCCTCTAAAATGCTCCTGAGTGTAGAAAAGCACTGGAGTGGTTGCTGTTCTAGAAGTTCTGCTTCTCAAACTCACAGAGTTCTCCCTTGAGAGCCATTCTCCTCCCAGAGCAGCCAGCAGCCCTCCCACAGCAAATGGAAAACATCTCATGGCACCTTCCCCATCACTGTGCTGTCGTACCCACTCTGTCTCTGGCAGGGTTCCTTCATGGGAGGGGACAGCAGATGGCACCTAGAGGGAGGTAAATGTATTTCCCAGCTCTATTACCTCCCGTTTGGGCTCCCATTTGGAGTCCCAAACACAGCCAGATATGGGTGCTGTGAGAAGCAGCTTCTCCCTCATGCTCCACGCAGAAATATCAGGGCCCCTGTGGCGGGGCACCGTGCTGGGACAGGCAGAAGGACAGAGTTTTCTCTCTTGGAGTTCATTCAAATCAGGATACACTTATTACTTCCTCAACAGGAAGCCCTTTCCAGTTATCATTACAATAATGAATGTCTCCAGGGATACATAGCTTCCTTTATAATAATTCACCCATGAAAAGGCAAGAAAAGCACAGTAGAGAAAGCACTGAGCTCTTTTTTAGTTTTGTTTTGGTCTCAGTGACTAGGAATTCATTTCATGTTTTAGGAGTCATTAGGAGCCTAAAGACTGTGGCAGCTTTTAAAAGACTGGCCAATTAAAGCTGAGTTGCAGTGACGTTGCTGGCGAACCCCGCAGGAAGCACAGCGAGACAACCCAAGGTGCTCCTTGCAGTCCCAGCTGGTGGCAGTGCCCTCAGGCTGTCCCTGTACCCCCACACGTCTCCAGCCAGCAAGATCCCAGCCCTGGATGGCGCTTCAGCATCCACAGGGCAGCAAACACAGGTTCAGCTGAGACAGGGAGCTGGGATGGTCTGACACCATCTTCCTTCTTTCTCCCAAATCCAACAGCCATAGATATCATAAAAGTGAAAATCTACTTAAATTTTTAGTGCTGCTACAGAGTCAGTGTCGACCAGCCAATAAACCTATTGGGAGAAGGAAGTCAAGAGTCCAGGGAAATCCCTGCTTCCAGATCATGGATTTTTAAAATGCCTTTAGAACTATTCCCCCATTCTGTCCCTGCAATAAACTCTAGATTTCTCAACTTGTGAGAGAAGATCCAACCCTTTTTCAAAATCTAATTAACTGAGCCCATCTCCAATGCTTAACAAATATTCTCTCACTGCAACTCTTCTAGCCACATATTGCAGCACTGGAACTTTGAAGTGGGAACCCTGTGAAGAACTAAAGGAGCAGGATGTAAAATAGAATTATTTTATGTGAGGCAGTAGTTTCACACACACTTTAAGTTGGCTTATGCTAGGACAGGCACCAGAAGAGGCAGTCCTGCCCTCCCCTACGATTCCAGTTGTTTGTTCCCAGCTCCACTCCTTCATCCATGCTGACAAGTATCTGTGTGGCCATGTGGGGAAGTGGATCAGGGCACTTATCTGAATGAAAACAATATAGTTCACCAAAGAGGGCAATTCTGGGATGGGAAAAAGTAGCCAGGGGCATAGGGAGGGTTGAACTGCTGGTTTTGGCAGTAACATCTGCTTGTACTGGCTCAAAGCGCGTGTGAAACTTCACTCCTGCCATTGGGACAATTAATGGCATCCTTACAGAAATGCTCTTGGGCAAAGCCCCCGCCCCTGACGGCTCCCCCAGAGAATCAGTGCAACACAGTTATTCCGTGACAGCAGCTCTCAGACAGGCAGGTTCCTGAATGGTGCAAACCCTGCAGTGAATTCAGAAAACGATGGCAAGAAGGAAAGGACTCTAACACAAGGATAATTCTTTAATCGGGCTCAGTAGAAAAGCAAACTGAAGGAGAGAGATGAGCTGAAGGCTCAAGGAGGCAGATGGGCTTTGTCTCTCTGTGGACATGTAGGTCTGGGTGCGATGCCTGCACAAGAGTGGGAATTTCTGTGGTGGTTGCAGCCTCTGTGCTCAGCATGTTTGGGAGCCCACGTGCTCCAGTGAGACTCATCCAGAGCAGTGAACCTGGGATCTGTGCAAATGAAAGATCCACTTCCAGCCAAGGCCTGGGCAGAGCTAACGAGGCTTTGGTGCCACAACTGGACCCATGCAAACACGTTCCATCCACGCCCAGAGGTCTGTTATGCACAAAACCAGTTCTGCAAAGCACAACACTGTTTATATTAAAAAAATTAAATTAAATTTTAAAAAAAGCCTAGAAAAATCAGCCCTCTTTCCAGGAGACTGGCTACAGCTTACAGCTTGATACCCAACATTTTATTTTGCCATTATTTCTTAGACGAAGAGATTAAATTACCTATTTTGATGATCAAGACAATAAGAATTCTAGTAAAGATAGAGATTTTCTCAGACCCAAATCCCAGACAGTAACAATGACAAATGGACACTTTTGAATGTCTCTGAGCAAGCAGTTTTATTCATGTTCCTCATTTAGAAGTCTCCACATCATCGAAGCCATTCACTGCTCCTGGCATTAATTGACGCCTGTCTCGACAGAGAAGATGAAGAGTGAAGAGGCCCAGCACTGAGCAGTCCTCTCTGTCCTTTTGAGCTGACTTTACTGTTTCAGAGCCAAGGCACTGACAGTACCATCAGCACCATTACCTGCTGTACCACATTCTGGGTTTAAATAAAGAAGAATGTAATTATTCAGCTTGGCCCTCGTCACACAAAGAGAAAGGGGAGGAGGAAATGCAAGAGAGAATGAGCTTTTTTAAATCACGTGACACCTGAAATCTTGGTAATTAAACTCATTTCCCCAAGTCAAGTCTGTTTTGCCTGTGACAGCAATTGTGAAGTGATCCCTCTCTGTCCTTATCTAGATCCACAAAGCCTTTTTTTTATATTTCCTCTCCCCTGTTCACCTGAGGAGGGGAGTGATAGAGCAGCTTTGCTGGGCAACTGGTGTCCAGCCAGGGTCAATCCACCACTCCAGGTGAGAAGCTAACTTTGGAATCTAGCAGGATATCTAATGAGCTACTGGCTCCCTGGGTGACCAGAACAACAGTGGGGGAAAAAAGAACAAAAATCAGGAGTCTCAGAGAAACCAGGACAAACCAGGAGTGAAAAGCCAAAAAAAAAAAAAAAAAGTCATATGGAACTCTGAACTCATCTCTGCCATACAAAGAGAACTATTTCCCATGGACAACTTGTAACAGCTTTAATACAGTTGGAGATTGTTGGCACCACAGTAATAATGCTCTACCTACAGCTGCTATCCTTCATTCCCAATGACCTAAAGCAGCTTCATTTATTACAGAATTTTCACACAAATAAGAATAGATCCAAGCCTGCTGCAATCAATGGAAATACTTCCAAGAGCACAAGAGGGCTGTGAATCAGGCTCATATTTCACAGCAAGCACAGGCCTTTGCTTTATCAGATTCACGAATACACTTTCTGACTGACTTATAAAACAGACCTCTGGAGCAAACTTAGAACTCTCCCAAATTAAAAGACAATGAAAACTCAGCAGATAAAAAGAAGCTGTTCTGTTCCAGTGTGCCACCGAGGAAGGGAGATCGTCAGCACAGGACACATCCCTGGCTCTGTCCTGCACCCCCAGGGACACTGTGCAGGACACAGCACTCGTGCCCTGCCTGCTGCCCTGGGCTGGCTGGGAGCCACAGGGAGCTTGGCACAGGTGGGGCACGACCACGAGCACCTGCAGCCTCAGGGAATCCTTTAGGCTGGAAAGTACCTCCAAGATCTTTGAGTCCAACCATGAGCCCAGCACCGCCACGTCCCCAGGTGCCACATCCACACGTCCTTTGAGCACCTCCAGGGATGCTGATTCCACCACTTCCCTGGGCAGCCTATTTCACTGTGCCTGACCACCCTGTCAGTGAAAATGCTAATGCTGATCTGGAGTAAAAGGCCTGGAGTGCAAGGGCTTCCCTGAGCTGTGCAAACACAGCCTCTGGGGTAAGAATTCGCATTAAACAGTTGAACTGAGTATAACAGGGAGAAGAATTGCTTACCAAACTCTGGAATGAGGACTGAACCCTTACAGATGTGAAAGGATTTCCCTCAGAATTTATCCTTACAGGATAACCACAAATTGGTTTCTTCCATATCCCATTGCCACACCAAATATTGTTCACTACAGAGTAACTTCCTGCTTTGTTTACAATTCGGGGAGGGAAAAATAAACAAAACACAAAAAACCCAACAAAATCAACAGATTCAAAATCCTTTTGGTACATTGTAGACACAAACCTGTCCTTGGGAAACAGCAATTCTCATCCTTCTGAAGTTTGCACAACTATAGTTATTTTCATGGGTTTTCTCTATCATATGGATTTATTTATGGTTTTTTACAACATTAAACCATACTAGTCTTCCAACCCAAGAAACGCAAGAATGAACATAGCTCTTGTTTCCAAAGAAAGAATGTTTCTAAAATCAGCACCCCAACTGTCATTTTGGATGCTGTCTTTATTATTTCATAATTACACCATAAAAATACTTCTCCTGGACTTAAATGACCTGTTTTCAGGCTCTCCAGTATGTAGAACTAAAGAACATAATCTCATATTAGCATGCAGACATGTCCAATGTTTTTAAGAGAAAGATCCCTCTCATAAATTGAATTACAGCAAAATGTTTACCCGAAACAAACACATGGTATATTTTAGCTATCAACATCCTTGTATTTATCTAAGGAAAACAATCCTTCACGGCATCAGTAACAAGCTCAGTGCCTCACTGCGCAGTGACCTTATTTCCTTCCATTCAATAAAATCAACATAGGATTCTGTATGCAAGAATAATGCAAGGTGGGGAAGCATTTGAGCTCCAAATTTGTCTGTTGGGACAGTGATCCTCCAGGCTGCTGGAAGTAATTCTGTGTTCAGCTGTGTTTTCATTCTCAGTACTCAAAAACTGTTGTGGCACTTTCTTACGCACTCCGTGCTCGTGGGTACAAGGCACGGACAGAGCCATTGCCTTCTCTAAAGTGCAGATAAAGCTAAAGAAAAATTACTGTGATCTACAGAAAGTCTTTCCACAGCCTCAGTGCCAAAGCTGGCTAGTAACTCTCATCCACAGACTCTTCCACAGGAGTGTATTTTTAACTTTCCCTCATGAGCTGCATTACAAAAGAAGCATTTCTTTGCTTATGTCACTGATAAGGAAATCCCAGCCTCATGGTACTCACTGGGTGAGAAGAGTCTCAGCTCTTGTGGGGCTGACACAACATTGCTGTATGATCTGGGCCACTTTGAAGAGGAGCCAGTTGGGGCTGATTTAAATGTATGTAGAAAATAAAACAAAACTTAGCAGTTGAGGACTGATGGCATCTGTAGACCACCAAGGACTTTTAGATCTCTTTGGTTTATACACATCACCATTTTTGTAAAATAATCTTCAGAGTTTCCAAGAGCAAATGAGCCTTTTACAACAGACTGAAAATCCCTTGTGCATTCTGGAATCTGAATGCATGGTGAAGAGCAAGGAGCGAGATGGAAACAGCGAGGAGGTGGAGAAACCACGGGATGTAACCCTTTGTGCGCTGTAGAAACACGTTCTGTCACACACAGCTCTTCCTAGTTCCCTCTTGTTGCCTTCCTCCAGGACTGGCAGCCTCAGACCACCTGAGAGCAGACATGTGGCTTGTCCAGAGAAGTTCCCATCTCCGCTCACAAGGATTCCCCCAACACAGACAAAAGGTCATGCTGAACATTCATCCCCATCAGTGAAACTCCCCTGATTCCAGGTGATTGGAGAAATTTGTTCATACAGCAACTTCACACCCAAGGTCAAGGCAGCCATAAATAGACTGCCTGGGTATCCTGATTAATGGTAGGCACCATCTGATCTTAATTAAGAGTGAATCTGTTAGGTCTGTGTAAGGTTTACCTCCTTCCCTGGGTTTGACATATGCACCATATGGTTCATTTTCCAACTGGGAAGCGTGCTCTGTAAACCGATAGCAGTTCTCCCAGGTGGAATACTGTGCTCACAATTCTGTGATGTAACACAGCTAAATTACTTACATGATCAAACACTGAATATGGAGAAAGCTTCCCATTTATTTTCAGGTATGCATGACCTATTTTATCAATTTCACATTATCTTTTTCAGCAGGCATTTGAACCTGTTAACTTGCTCACCAATGTCCATAAACAGAAGAAGCTTCCCTGTTCTCTTTCTTTCTAAATACTAAAACACAGGTAAACAAGCTCAGGATTGAATTTAGTCTTTATAGTCTTTTGTATTGCAAAGTTCTCGTTGCTGATTAGATGGAAACAGGTTTATTAATCATCCCTGGCATTTTTCTTGCTGCATGCAGGGACTAATCTCTATCCATTGTCTTTACAGTATGAAATCAAATGGCTAAAGTTAGATTTCCACCTAAATCACTCCTCCTCCCACATACCAAATAAATCACATCTGAGTGAACACACTGTGTGTTTCTTTAGTAACTGAACTTACTTAAAAGAACAAATTATTTTCAAAGGGATCCAAATTGCTGAAGCAGCTGTCCAGTGATAATAAAATGACGCTGCCATCCCAAACGTGTCCAGCCTGACTTTTGGTTAGTGCTGCTCAGCATTTGAAATTTGAAAGCTTAACACAATTTCTGAATTTGAAAAAGTTTACAAAACACCAAAACTCTCTTACCATCCCCCTATTAAAAATGTGCATTTCTGTATAGTTACACATATGAAAGAATGGACTCTTTAACACATTTCAACATTGCAAATTCTACACATTGGAAGGAGAAATGGGAACATTGCTCCCACTCCTTCAAGTACAGTGAAATGTTAAACCTTGAGGTGAATTTGTCAAACAGGCTGGAAGGGGTTAGAACTTGACTAGAACCTTCTTGACTATTATATAGATATTTAGAACACTTAAGGACATCCTATCTCAGGTGACAGAGACAAATTATCAGTCCACCCCGCTCTGCTGCCTAGCATGGAAGCAGAGTGGCTTCAGCCAGCATTTGCCAGCTGAACCGTGTTATTTTGCATTACTGAGGGGTTTTGTGTTCAGATGATAAACTGTGCTCAGTGACATTTTCTGTCACGGTCCTTTGCACTAAACTGAGCTCTGAAGAAATCAGCTCAGCAGTACCATTTGGAAGGGGGAAGTTGTACAGAGAACGAAGACACAAATTGCGGCTGAAAAGCTTTTATCTGTAAGTACCTGTCTGTATCTGCAAAGCTGCAGAAAAGTTGACCAAGAGCTGCTAGAACTCTCTCACCAGCTGCCCCAAAAGGGGAGGAACCAGGGTGCCTTGCCTACAAACCACAGTGTTAGGGGTTGTGCAAATGAGGGAGAACCGAGAGAGAAGGAGAAATATTTAGTTCTCCCTCTTGTACGAACGTCCTTCAGTACCTGTAGTTTCATCACGGGTGCTTTTCTAACCATCTTTCAGTGATATTCCTTAATTACACAGTAATGAAACGCACTCAAAGTCAGTCAGAAATCTGCAAAGCAAATAGAGTGTGTACAGCACACGGGGAGAAGGGAATCGGCTCAGCTCACACTATCCAAACACAAGAACAGGCATTTCTGAGAGCTCTGCCACTGCCAGGCTGCAGCACAGCAAGGTTTGCGAGTTAAATCATTGCATAATATGATGGTAATGAGTTTCTCAGCAATCATTATGTCTCTGTCAGATGGTAATAAAATGGAGTATTTGTCTCTGCTCTTGGTGCGCTCGGAGAATATGCAGATATGCCAGTCCTCATTATATCTTGATAGAAACAAAATCCATTAGCCCAGGTGCTATACATTTTAATGAGGGAGACATGTAGAAACAAACCCAGGTCAATTATAATAAAATGGTTACACATAGCTGAAACTGATAGAAATCTAAATAGGTCCATATCAGTGCTCTGCTTCAGACATGCCTGGTGTTGATCTACTCATGGTGGGAGTGTACAATGGGCTTTCAATTCAGTGACTCCACATAACTGGTAGGTAAGGAATGATGTTTTCCTGATAGGTGCTGCTTTTCAAGTGTGTATCAATATACCACAAAAAATTAATCCTTTGGGGGAAAATACTTTTAAACTTTTTTTTTTTTTCTTGCAGGTGAAAAGGAGACACTTATGGGAAAAAGACAAATCTTATTCTGTTGATAAGTTACAATGGGAGCAGCTTGCAGCTTTACACACACCATTGATCCTAAAGGTAAGGGTTGCAATTGAAATCACAGGTACCACGTTCAGGACCAGAGCAGTGACACCCAGACACTGACATCTTCACTCTTTTCAACTGTACTACAAATAATTTAGCAAGTGGCCCTGTTGGGCCCATTGTTTCAAACTACCTCACCACGCCAGGCTTCCCCAGGGCTTGTCCTTCCAAAGGCAGATTTGGAAGAGGGGAGGGTGGCTGGGACACAGGTGTGCTCAGCCCAGGCAGGGAGGACACAGGACAAGAAGTTTCTAGACAGGCATCAGCCCATTCGTGGCACTCGCCACGCAGCCAGGAAGCCCAAATTTAAACTTTCAAGAAGAGATTCAGCCCTCAGCAGGCAGCACTGCCATCAGCATGAGGCTTGCCTGGCCATACTCCCACAGCTCTGGCTGAGCCCTGCACTCTGCAGAGCTGGTAAATCCCTCCAGGGGAAGCAATGGTGTGCCTGAGGTTTGCCTCCTGAGCAGCAGTCAGAACGGGCTTTGTCCTGAAAAGACCATGTGAAAAAGGTGAAATGATGCCTGATTTTTATTTTTTTTGTGAGCTACATCCTGAAAAGAAACACAAGCTCTGCTGTGAGACTGCTCCAAATGAACCCCAGATGAAATCTCCAACTGGCCCAAATTCCCAGTGACTTCCCTGGATGCTTTGAACAGGCACAAAGGAGGAGAGTCTGATAGCTCTAAGCTGGAAAGCAGATTCACATATGGCTGCCCCATTTGCTCCTAACTCACTGAAAGCAATGGAATTGCTTCCATGTTACACATGTGTGCGAGTAACTTTCCAGATCACAGCCATAAAGCACTAGATAAAAATAGTTGTAGAGCCCCTGTCTTTGAAAGTTGTCTGTAGTACATGATTCACATAATTCTTTCTTCCAGTTATCCATTTATGTACTTCCTTCACCTGCTTAATCCTTCTTTGCTTCTTTTTACCTAAAGAAAAGTTGCTTTAAATTTGTATTTTCAGCTCTTTTACCTATTATGCTTAAGAGTCACAATGTTAAAAAAAAAATTTGCTCTTTCAGTTTAGAGTACGAATCTATTCCTGATACCAAATGACACCAGATTTATTTCTGCCGTTTGTAGAGCATCTAAATATACTCCCTTTCCTTGTGAAACATGATGCAGTTTACTGAGAGGGCCTCCAGGTTTCTCCAGGCACAGTATGTACTATTCCCCTAAAGGATAATCATGGGAGAAAGAATTGCAATCAAGTTTACGTATTTCTTTGGAAATGGGTTATTTAAAATTCAAATTCACATTAAATAATAATAATTGTTAAAGTAATAAAAATTCTCTTTTGCATAAGGGAATTTGCTAAACAGGGATTAAAAAGTCATTTTTCAAAGTGCCTACAAATGATTGTTTCCAGGAAGCATGTTTGTTTTCTGACGTACAAGGATTCGTGTTTTCTCACACTGAAATCTTACAGCCGCTTTTTGAAAGCCTGTCTTTACCTCAGAAGATCTGCGTGCTCACAACTCAGTGTGGGACCAACTTGAAGAAACTCAAAGCTGCTCCACGCTGGCTGTGCAGCCAAACAGAGCACTGGGCCACAGGAGCCCTGTCCCGAGCAGGGCACAGCCTGGGCACAGCACTCAGCCCTTTCCCTCATCCCAAGAGCTCTGTTTGCAGCCAAAGACAAAGCTCAGGTGTCCCCCAGGCTGTGGGGAGGTCTAATCCCACTCACAGAAACCAACTCACTGACCAAGAACTTGTCATGTAACATCTCTGACCCAAATTCTTTCTACTTTCAGGTGCTGCAGAGGGGCAGCACAGCTCAGCTCACCAAATCTCAGCTGTGTGGAACATGAACATGTTGCCTTTCGGGTGCCCATCAACCAACCATCACATGTCAACAGAAAATTGTGAGAATCACAACACACATTAAACAAATTCCTCTCTGTCCTCTGAAATATTAACCTTCATTTGCTCCGTTGCAATTACAGCAGTAACAATTCTCTTTCTGTGTCTCTGTGTTTAAACCTCCTAGAACTGCCAGGAAAAGACAAAAGGAGGTTTTTGAACCTGTTGAACTGGCAGCCAGACACTTGGCATAACATGAACATGAAAAGTATTATTGTGAAAGACTTTGTGCTCTCCACAGCAGAGAGAGGGTGACAAAAACGTGAAACCACGTTCGCTGCTTATACATTCTGTCAAATTAACAGCAGATAAACTGTGGATGGGCCACTACCTATTAACATTGGTTTGCAATTTAAAATGAGATCTGAGGCTTTGAAAGTCACTGAGACTAGATCATGTCATTACATGATACCTGACAGCCTTTGTGGAGCTGGGTCTGTGGGGGCAACCCTAGCTCAGGACTGATAAATTTCTCGACTTCAGCAGCCAGTAAATAGCCTTACAGATTTACTCAATGCTTTATTTTCTCCAGTCAAGCCATATATAAATTACAAGGGCCTCTTGTCTTTTTCACTATTATTATTTATTTTAAAAGAGCTTATTTTGAAGTTATCAAGAATCCGTACACACTTATTCACCAGTGTAATTGCCTGGAAACTTTTCAGCCTTTCTGGTGTGACATTTCTCACCTTGGAAGGGACATTTGCATTGAGAGTTGAAAACAATTTTAAAACTCAAGGCTGAGAACACCTAGGATTGCTATTACTCATCTTTACCAAGCAGTGACAGTTTTAAACCTCCCGAGCACTGAGATAGCTCTGCAATTTCCTGGGGGAGTCGACTATTGTGCGGCACCATTGTTTTCCTGTGATGGCACTTTCAAATCATTAGTCCACAGGATTCCATACATGTCTGTAAACAGGTATGATTTATAGCTCGTAGGATGGAAAACCAGACTTAAAATATTACATTTAAAAAAAAAAACTGTACTAAAAAGCCCCTCTGGATTTCTGAGGAAAACGCCTCATCATTTTACTATTTACACTGGGATAGCTCAGATGAATAAAACCCCCATTGCAGTGGGCAGCGTGTAAATAAAGAAAATGACAGTTCTTTCGCAAAAAGTTTAAGCTCTACACTTAAAAATATCTATTTGAGACATTGCAAGGGATTGATAATTCAAAAATCAAAATATAATTAATTATTGTCTTAAAAAATAAAACTGGATCCACAACATTTTCTTTTTTCTCTTTAAAGAAAAATAAATGGGAATAATATGCTCTATGACATTTCAGGAAAAAGGATATTACAAACAAATTCTGATTTAAATAAGCCCCCAGTAGCCACCAAGGCTGGATCCACTGTGATTTGTGATGATATTTTCCAAATTTTGGAAAAGGGCAACAGGTTTGGGATGGAAAACTGAGAAGGAGAGAAATCAGGTACAGACATTGGACAATGAAATTTGTTTTACGGGGCCCAGTGGCCCTTCTAATAAAATGGACTAGAACAAATCAGGAATAAGTTTGAGATTTCTGAACTGAACCGCTGTAATTAATAAGAGGTAACTAAAACCCAAAAGCTCTCAAGGAGCCACACTGCAAACATGAAACAGAGATGCCAAGAGGTATTTCTGAAGGACCAACTAAACCCAACACTCCCTAAATCCTGCCAGCGTTTACTTAGGAGATGTTCAAAGGCCTGCCCCATTTAGATCTCAATTAATTTAACTAGATTATCATAATCCATCCTACTTAAATTCTCCTTCACTTTTGTAATTCCTTTGTCATTAACAGCCAGGACTAAGAAGCTCAGAAACATCACAACTTTTCTCATTTCTTTCATTTTTATACAAACCCCACAAACACCTCCACGCTGTGTGGGAACAGGAGTAAGCGAATGCTGCTCTGTTTGCTCAGTGCTGCACTCAGGATGCGCAAGGATTCATCATTTTCTGGATGAACCTTTTCAAATTCTTTGTTAAATGCATCTCTGCCCAAAAGTCTCTTTTTTTTTTAACCTCATGCAAATTCCTACTCTCAAAATAACTCGCTACCTTTAAGCACTGTGATCTGCTCCCCCATCACTCTAGACAGGTCACAGCTATTTTAATTGGGCAGCCCCAAAGCATAAGGTTTCTTTAAATACCAGCTGCAGATCAGCTGAAAATAGAAGTCAACACTAGCACAGCAAGAAAGACCAACCTTTCTATTTGTTTGCTATTTAAAAAATAAGTATAAGGCTTGGTATTAATTTGATATGAAGTGGAATGCTTGTAAAATTGAGAACATCCCAACAGCATCCCACCAAAAAAGTTGCAATTGGCTGTGTCCGGTTGAACCTCAAAAAAAAAAATTTTAAATTGATTTTTACTATTTTTCAACTTTGAAAATAAAATTTTCCATGTAAAATGCATTGATTTTTAAAAGATCAACATTAATTTCATTTGAAAATAGTTTAAAAAGAACAACTATTATATTGTTTTCTGAATGCAAAATTTCTGAAAACAAAACTCTTCTGGGAGAATACTTACCACACTCGAGAGGAGGGTGACAAGAAACTGAGCCTTGGTGTGTTCTGCTGCTAACAGTGCCCTCACCCACAGATTAGTTTGTGTAAATTACAGGAAGACAGCACATTTATAAGGCTTAATCTGTCAAACCTCCATCAGTCTTTTTCTTATTTAGCCCACATAACGCAGCAGAATAAAAAATATGCCCCTTTGCTCCTGCAATCAAAGTGATTGTGTTTCAGATCAAAAACATTTATTTACTGCATGGATTAAAGGATTAAATTGCATAGGAATGCTCTGCCCAACATTTTGTGCTTGTGCTGGAATCCAGCTGCCCTTAATCTCCATATCATTGACACAGGCTATTGATAAAATGGTTTTCCCATCATGGCTTGTTTGTTTGCGATGGATACAGAATTAGAGTAACACAAATAAGATCCCCGGGTCGTTTTCTCCGATGAGATCAGCTCCTGAGCCAGCTTTACTGGCATCCCCCATCCTGCACCCATACCCCAGAGCAGCTCTGGCTGGGCAGTCACCCACAGGCACGGCCACCTCCATCCTGAGAGCAAACTCGGCTGCTGTGTCACCATCCTCAGCGAGTTCCGCCCTTCCCCAGGCTGAGCCGGGCTGCAGAGCACCTGTTCTGGTTTTGTCTAAATTTAGAGGGAAATATCCCCTGATAGAAGGCAATTATAGCTGCCCCTCCCCTACCAGGTTCGGGAAAGAAATACTTCCGGAGGAAAGTGAAGGGAAAAAAAAAAACCTATTTATTTAACAAACACACAGGGAAAAAAACCCAAGAATAATAATGCCACAGAATAAAATCTCTCGTTATGGAGAGAAAAAACCTGGAAGATTTTCCTAAAAAGCATGAGGAACAGAGTAGGTCTCCAGCCATCCTGTTCCTCTTCGTCACTGAGACCAAAATTTAAGCATCGCGCGGCTGCTGAGCCCGGGGGCAGCTCAGGGACCTCGCCCTGGCAGGCGGGCTCCAGTTCACAGACACCAGGATGGTTCAGCCCAGGGAAGAACAAGCAAACAGCCAAAATCACTGAAAATTGCAAGCAGCCAGTGGCAAACACACAGTGCCATAACCAAGTCTAAAATGTCTCCTTACCTTGGCCAGAGTCTCTAGTCCAAGGTACCCTGCTTGTAATCTGCTACAAAAGACACACCCATGGCCACACTAAAGCCCTAAACCCCTGTTGTGCTTTCTGTACCTCCACTCCAAAGCATGCTAAATACTTGAAATGTACCCAAAAAAAGGAAAATATTAGAGATATCCATTCACAGGCAAGAAGAATTTATTTTATTTTGATTAGTGACTGACTACACAAGAAATTGTCTTGCTTGATGACAAGAATCCACTGCACGACTCTTGCTCTTCTTTCATAAACAGGAACACAGTTCACAACTAAAAAAATCCATGACTGACCTTGGTGTCAGCAGCCAGTTCCAAAAGATGAAGCACTTTTGCCCTCAGGCCCATTGTTGCAGGCTCTCTGCAAATTCAGGCAGACACCACTGCACTGGGTTATATCTATCACACACAGAGAGTTGCCCTAAGAAAATATAGATAAAATCCCCTCCTCTTTTTCTCCTCTAATAAGAGGTACCATTCACATATCTCAATAAGTTTCCAGTTCTCTGCAGCTTTGCTTCAAGAACTGTTGAATTGGTAAGCAAATATGGTAAGCTAATTTAGTGTTATTGCCTAATGATCACAAAAGAGGAAAATAAATTAAGAAGTGTCACTCTTTTACTGATCTTTTTCTGTTTTACAGGGCACATGTTGGTGTGTTGCTACTGTTGTTTAAGACTGTGATGCCTTTAAGGTTTATTTTGCATCTTCAGGCTTCTGCTGTTTTGTGATTAAATGCATAGAAGCAAGTGGAATAATAATTATGTAATTTATGTTCATTCACTTCCTCCCACTGGCAGGTTGCTTCTTGACTGAAATTGTATTATTGGATTCATGAACAGCTACCTATTAAAGATGGCAGGGACAGATACTGCAAATCCCTAAGAGCAATCATGAAAAAATATTTCAGCTACACCACTGGTGTCAGGCCCATTTGCACATTTTTATCACTGATTCATGTTCTGTAATCTACTGCTTCAACTGAGAGCATTTATCCCTGCTACTTCTGAATAACATTAAAAGCATATAGAGAGGTGAATCACACAGCCCCAAGTGTGCAGTTCTTCCCATTGATTCAGGCAAAATAGGAATATAATTGTTAACCAAATTTGCAAATACAGAGAGGAAAATTTTGCAGCGAAGGCAATTAACTTGTGTGTTACTGTTTTCTTCTGCCCTAGGAAAAGTGCAATACCTCAAAATTGCCAAACACAGATAAATTAAATGGGAAGAATTCCTTTTCTGTCTGTATCCAGCTCCTGGGTGATGAAACTAATCATCGCTGAAGAGCAACACATTATTTGCACAGCAGGGACACTTAAAGACCTGGTCCTGCACTGGGCCTCTTGTGCCAAGCTCTGCTCAAGCTTTTCCTTTAAGGAAATTCCGGGAAATCAGGGGGAGACAGGAGTGAAGTAACTTGACCAGCGTGACAAAGTGAGTCAGTGAAGAACAAAAACCAGATCCTGGCATTTTCCAGCCTGTGCCACGGCTGGCAGATGGCAGAGTTTCTCTCACATCCTCTGTGAGAGAACCCATTCAGCTTCATTCCTCCAAGAATGAGCTGCAGTCAGTGGACAATCCCAATTCTGCATCTGCACTCAGGTCTGTGTAAATAACAGTGAGGTTTTTAAGACTGGGATCTGACAAAGACACTCTGTTCTTTACAAAGTCCAAGACTATTCTTTGACTGAACAACATTTGAAAGTAAGAGAAACACTGAGAAGCTAAAGGCAGTATTTTTCATTGCAAAGGAAATACATCAGTGTTTTGTCTCGCTGGAATCTGGAATGAGGAGTTATGCCATTAATTCTGTTTATGTTGCTCTTGACAAAACCCCTGAAATCCATGGTTCTCTTATTTTATAAAGACAAGACTAAAAATGGATGAAAATCCTCTTCTCAAGCATTGCTTATCATGCTGCAATAAATACCAAGAGCTACACAAGCACAACCTAACCAAGCACCCAGTCTTATTCAGAAACAACCTAAAGAGTTACAAAATGTTTTCTGAAACAAAGCCTCCTATTAAAAAGTGGGGGTTTAGACACTAAACTGAGTTACACCGACATTAAATCAGCCCCATAAAGAATAACTTTTGTGTCAATCTATGGCAAATAGGTCATCTGCAAAAAAACCATGTGAGGGGTTAAAAACACAGTGACCAAAGCTGAGTTCTCCTTTTAGGTGTATTTGCAGAAGAGTCCTACAAAGGAAGCCGAGCACCCTTGGATGTGACTGTTACTACAGCAAAGTACCTTCAGAGCTTCATTCAGGTCACAGAAAAGAGCTGATGAATCCCACAGTACACGGAGCTCCTAAAAAATACCTGTGAGTGAAAGCTAAACCGAGCTGGGTACCTTTCCCTGCATGACTGAGCCTGTCTGAGAGCTGAACACAGAATTCATATCCGCACTGAGCCATCCCACAGCTCCACAGCATCACATCTGTCACAAAAGGAATAAAACAAGCATTTTGGCACTTTCAGTGGTTACCTCATTCACTGCATACCGGCTCAGAGAAACAGACAAAGCGGAGACAAGCAAGTCATAATTTCACCTCAAACCAATGCTTATTTCCTTGCAAGACTGTGAAAGGCTCAGGAAGTTTGAGTCTTGCTTTTCCCCAAATCACCAGATCAAAACCAGGTAGTAGATGGTCAGAGGAAGGGTCCCCACTATTCCAGTGCCTCAGTGTCTCTGCTTAATAAATCTTCAGTTTTTGATCCATTTCAGAAATACAAAAGAGTCCCAACACTCTCACCAATGGTTTGCAGGCCACAAAAAACATCTATTTTCTCTCCAGAAATTCCCAAAGGCTGAAGAAAGGACAACACATCTCACACAGGGTGCATCCAGCTCCACATCTGGAAAACAGACACAGCCTGCAGGGCAAATCCGTCTGACCCGCCTCCGTTTCGCTGTGTTGTGCCCTCTCCTGTGTGTCTGTGCATGGCCATACATTTTGTCCCTGCTAGTTGTTGCCAGGCACAGAGAGTGAAAGCAGAAGAGGGCAAAGGGGCTATGGGAGATCACAGAACTTTGGACATTGTCCCAGAAAAGTTTCTCTAAATTCGTTTAATCCCAGCAAAATTGAGTTTGGACCACCCAGACTGCAGTATCTAAACAAGAAAGGCCAGAAAATTGTTTTAACTGGGAGACACTTCACTCACAGACTACAAAGCCACTATGTTTTTCAACATGCACACCCTAAGTATCAAAATTATCAAATCCTTTTCCCCCACACATTTGCTTCACACCAGAGAGTTTGCACCACACACAGAGTTAGAGAAGAAACCCTGGAGTCCCAATCCCCACTCCCCCACAGAACCTCACAAAGACGGGGAGGAGTTCCCTCACATGCTCAAGCTAAAAAATAAATGATAGCATAGTTTACTGCATGAGATGTTAAAATACAGACTTTACAAAAATGCATGCAGTTAATTTACAGCATTTTAAGATGACATCTTTCTCTACTTGATAGTTGCTATTTTTTTTACATTACAGAAGCGAATAGGGGGGGGCTATTACAGAAAGAAACAACGTTTCAGTGACGCCACCAGACCTCAATTAAAAGTTCTATGCTGCTCAGTATTGCTCCAAGGGATGGTGAAGCAATACTGACCCGCTCTAAAGTGGTTTATGAATTGCTACTGATGAGAACTCTTGCTGAATAAGCAGAATAGGTTCTTTAATGCCAGTTTCCTACAAACAGCAGCAAGGAGTGGAGAGACAGTAATTAATGTGCTGGTATCAAGGGAAACAAAGAACCTCCAAAGGTCTGTCCTTTCCCAGCTATCAGACTGAGAAATGTAGCAGGTACTGTACTTTAATACAGCTGGTACTGTACCGGTTCACAGGGGCTGGACTGAGGGTCAGCAATGGCTGATTGATTAAGGGACAATCCTGACAGCATCCTAGAGCCTGGATAAATATCTTTCCCCCAAAAAATAAAATCAGGCTGCAGGCAGCAAGTGAAGCCTGGTATTAGGGTGTGGAGCACATGAATTTAACAAGCCAAAGCTAATTCACCTCCCAATACACCAAACACCTACAGCGTGTTCAGCACAAGGATCAGGTGGATTGGAAATGGGCTTTTACCAGGGCTTTGTTATGACAGCTGATTTCTTGGACAGTTAAAGAGTTTTCTTCCAAGAAATGCAACCAGTGTGGATTAAATGTCAAGATAAGTGTTCATACAAAGCTCTAACGAGGTCTGCACTGCTGAACACAATGAGGAATGAGCTGCTTCTGCCCACAGCACGCTGCCAAAACAGGGGGCAGAGGGGAAGTGCCCACGCCAGTCAGTGCCTCCCCCTTGGGAGCACAGACACAGCCAACTTTGCCACCTCATTTCTTACAAGCAGCATGATACCATCCTCCAGGGCTAGACAAGGTCGGGATGGGTTTTACAGCTCACTCAAGAAGGATTTTGCAAGAGTGCATTAACCACATGTAGTGCTCCAGTGGACAAAAACACGCCAAACACAAGAAACAAACAAAAATGCATTTTGTAACACCAGAACATCCCTTAACAAGCCATCATGACAATGCCCTGAGTCCTGGCTGCGCCAGACCCAGCCATCCGAGCAAGTTGAAAACATTTGCCAGGCTGCTCATGGTCCTCAGCAGAACAGTCTGGGCTGGAGGATTCCACTCAGTTTGTTGGCAATTAACAGAAAACTCAGTTCTTGAGGTGAAACAACAAAGAAACAAACAAAGAAACAAACCTTAGGGCAGCCTCTTTCTTCCCATTTCACCAGGCTCAGCTTCGCCTCTGCCACTTCTCCTCCGCCACTTCTCCTGCTTCCTTGCCTCAAAGTCCCTGTTTGCAGTGGATTCCACTCGGTTGCTCCCCTTGGAGGAGGGACAGCACACAATGGTGCCCATCAGCCACCCCTTCCCTCTTTCCCTTGTCCTCCACAGGGCTGGCAGGGATCGATCACCGTGTGGGTTCCGTCGGGGCTGGCAGGGATCGATCGCCCCGTGGGTTCCCTCACAGCTGCCGCTCGCCCTCAGGCACAGGTGGGATGCGGTGCCAGGTGCTCCTGGTGCTGAGGGTTCCCACCCCTGCTTACACCGGGTGCGATCCTGTGTGGTGTTTTCTGGGGTGGGAATTGAAAGGAATAAAAAGATTTCTCGGAGTAAAGCATTGGATTATAACTGAGGAGGGGGAAGTTTGAAGGCAGAGAGAGCACAACACGTGTGACACAGGAATGGCACGACCTCGGCTCTGGGCTTGGAGCTCTGGGAGAAAGGCAATGCTCAGTCAGAGAAGAGGAAAAGGCCACAGTCAAGAGATGAAATTCCAAGTTAACGATTTCACAGACTTCCCTTTTTTTTTTTTCTGTGTTTCAGCACCTTGAGCTCTGGTTTAGGAGATCCCAGGTGAGGTGACACCGCCCTTTGGCTCACGGCTCATGCACACGGGGACACTGGTGGGACACAGTCAGGGGACGATGATGATACACCACATACAAGACATCAGTTGTTTCACATGTGCCCTCTTGAACCTCTTAAATGTGAAATGCACCCACATGGAGCTGATTAAAAGCTCCTGTGAGTGTGAAATCTTCTCTCTGAATAGATTTCCACGCCACAAAGGAACATTTCATACATCACATTTGAAACAGATCAGAGCCTTAAAAGCAACTTTATTCGACTGCCATTATGAAACAGAGCTTTCATTGTCTGCCACTGAAATGCTTTGAGTCATCATCTTCCAGTAATAACTAATCCCTTGCTCACTCTCTCTGTATCTGACAATTCATGGACAGCCCAATTACAGGAGGAAAGAGACACACCACTTTCAGAGGGTGGACTCAAACACTCAACTGCTGCTAAAAGCTTTTGTTTCAGAGAACAAATCACTTAAGCAAACCAGTTCTGATAATCTGCTTTGAGAGCAGACTGTAATAATAACAAGTTAAATTGCAGCAGCATTGTCTAATAAAGACAAAGTCAAACATGATTACAAAAGTAGGAGACAAAAAAATAGTGTCATTTGAGAAACCTGACAACTACTTATTCTCCACATAATATCCACAGCTTACATTTTTATCTATGATTTTCATGCCGAATTTACTTCTTAGTTATCAGCATTTTGGTGCCTTGAGTGACCTCCCAGAGAGCCCATCTCACACCAGCACAGGTACGTGTGCCAAAGTCTACCACCACGTACATCTCTGTTTTGTACAGAATTATGGATGGCACAATTTTGGTGTCAAGGACTTGTGACAAGTTACCCTCATGAAGATCTGGTGAAATACGTCCAGAACTCTACGGGAGTTAAAAAACAAACACAACAGGAAGAGTTTTCAGAACAGCATAATGCTCATGCACACAGTTTCAGAGAGAATTTTAAACTTGACCTCTCTGAATTCTCAAGTGCTTGATTTTACAGAGTAATGACATGGGCTTTTTTTGTGTAGTATCTGAGGGAAGAGACCTTGAAGGGAATATTTAGAGTGAACTGACAATTAATGTAGCTCACTTTCAAGTATTTGCTCAGCAAGATGCATTCTGAGCATGGATCTCAACTAATGAGACAGAGGGAGCCTTTATCTACAATCATAAAAAATTAAATGCAGCTGAGAGAGATGTCACATGTTCGAGAAGATAATCAGGAACTTCATACCCTGTACTTTGTCAAACCACTTTCCTGCTAATGGACAGCTGCTGCTGATACAAGAGATGGCAGATTTCCCCCAGGCTCTGAAGAATGCTCATGTATAACTAAAAGCTTTCAGATTTATCTCCTGGAGCTGGTGGTACAACTCTGGGTTAAGACTGTGTAAGCCTTCTCACAAACTGAGGTACAGCCACAGCGCATGTTCGTGAAACAACAGAACCAGGTAGTAACATTTGCACATTAACACCATCAGAGAGCTCATTAAAATAACTCACTGCTCCCTCACACCCCAAGGCTTCTTCTAGGAGTATATTTGAGATGATGCCACGAGCAAGAGATGTCACAAATCTAAAGACAACAAAGTTTGTCTCTTAACTTACATTCGCATTTTCCCATTAAGATTTCTATCACGGACAGAAAAGTGGCTGAATTATCTGCTGACTTCCTGTCAGGGAATGCTGTCATCTCTCAGACATATCCAAGACGTGAAAATGATTAAGGAATGATCCTGCAACGCCTCTGTGCAGTGTGTGCTGTATTTCACAGCTGCAAACGTTACAACCTTCAATAAAGGGAAGGCAACAATTCCCTTCAAGTCATGAAAGCACTGAGCTCAGTTGTGAATGACTGCAGGCAGGGAGTGTTGTGACACGTGCAGGAAGTGCTCTTTTATAAGATTATCCTTGCCAACATGGTTTTGATAAGGAACAACTGTTTGCCAAAAAAAAAAAAAGATGTTTGTTTTCCAAATCCTTATTTAGTCCTTAGCACTCATTTATTGGAGCTTCCCCTTGTGCACAGTGGCAGAGAGCACAACTCTGACACAAAAGGAGCACCCAGCACGGGAATGAAGGGCTGTGCTTCGTCCATCACACAACAAAGCAGAATCATACTCGTAGGATAATGTCAAAAAGACTATAAATAAAATGAATGGCACAGAGAGTTTTACAAAATATTTATTTTGAAAAAAATCACTCTGTACAAATTTAACATTCTCAACACCGAAGTTTTATAAAAAGGCTAACACAACAGAAAGACAAGTGAAACATTAAACTGTTCTTCTTCTTCAATTACAAAGGAACAGATTCATTCCAAAGAAGCTACTGTAATTCTAAACAGTAAAGAGAACTTGATAAGATTTTGGTTTTTCTCTATTACAGACAAATACAGGTATCAAAGGATGACTTTTTCCATCCTTTTATAAACTTCCCCCCAAACACTGCACAACTAAACCAAATACTCTAAATGGTTTACACTTTTACTGTACATAGTTTGTGCTCCAGGAAAGGTCAGCACAATTTCATCATCATTTTCTCAGTGCCTAACAAAATCTCACCTCTATAACATTTGGTACAAAATTGTCTGTACAAACCAACACTGCTCATGTAAATGAGAAGCAAACTTTAAAGTTAAGAGCATTAATCTGTGCCTTCAATTTGGCATTCCGAAGAGAGAGTGATTAAGTAAAATTTCACAGAGTAAAACTCAGTAACTGGGATTACTGTATTTTTCTTTTTTTTTAGTAATTACTATTGTATAAAAAATTTATATATTGCAGGTTATTAGGAACAGCAGGCCCTAAATCTAACAACACTAGTTTCATAGTCTTCATCATAAAATTAGATTTTTCTGTATATTATTTTTCTCTCTTCATTGTAATCTATTTGCGAAAGCTGCTGTTGCATATCAACTGCTTAAACAGGAGGCAATGTCTCCTCAAGAAACTAAAAACAGTAAAAATGCCATACTACTGTAAACACAATTAGAATGAAAACTGACAAAATGCAGTGTGACAGGTAAGCCATCGTCTGCAAAGCTTTTTTCACATTTTCTTAACACAAAACATGGCTCACACCACAAACAACAGGAGGAAATAAAAACAACAACAACAACAACAACAAAAAAATAACAAAACAAAAAAAACGACAACAAAAAACCCCCTGAACTACTAAAACTCAAGTCACAGCCAGGGGTGCCAGGCGGGGTCCATCCTGCAGAGGTTGTCCAGGCTGTTTGCAGCTGCCACCAGGGTGGTGACTTTGCTCTCCCCTCCCTCAAACTGCGCGAGGTTGTGCAGGCGCGTCATGATGGCAGTCACGGCTTTCTGAACCAGTGACACCAGCTGCTGGCTGTCCATGTTCTCGGGCTGCCCAGCTGCCGACAGCGGGGAGGACGTGTCCTCTTGGGTTTTTTTGTGCCATGCGATGATTTCATCCCGTAGCACAGTTTTTAGGATGCCATCAACCTGTATGAAGAAGAAAAATCAGATTATGGCACTTATTCCAAAGAACAATCAGGCTCTGTCAGATTACAGAGTGTAACTAGATTTTAGTTGATAACATTTTGACACTTTTGGTGCCACATTGCAGTTTCAAACTTTTCAAGGCAAGTGTGGCTTCCAACTATCTTTATCATTTCCTCTCAAGGTGTTTCTTTTCATAAAAAGTTTCCATTACAAAAGCACAACACAATGACTCCTACAGAAATTAATTACATATATTAAGATATTGATACACAAATACAGTTGTGTACATTCTATTTTTAAATTACTCCACTAAATTCATGGCTTTCCCCCCCCCACACACACACACAGAAGTCTTGGGCAAAGATTTGGAGGACTTTGAAAAGCTGGAGGGTTTTTTTGCAGTCATTACACTCCCAGGGAATATTATTTTCTGCCAAACAGTGAAAGAACACTGACTACAACATCCCTACATACATATCTAATATACATAAATGTATGTTATATAGGCCAGTTCTATCCTTAGATGAAAAAGAAATGCCTGCAACAAATACTTTCCTATTTTTTCTCATCACTGAGTTGAGTTACTGGTATTAATCTGTCAACTCCAACAGTCTCAAGCTTCTAAAGCAAACTTTTATGTGTCCAGCCCGAGTCAAATTAAATGCTTACACATAACAAATAAAACATTTCCAAAAATTTCCAACGTTTCAGCTGGCCTTTGTGACGAACCCCAGGGTAAAATTTTGAAAGAGATGCGCATCATTCCATTCCTGCCTTCAGCAAAAAAGCGCTGTTCAGTTCGTAAACTGGCAAATACAAGCCTGCAAATAACCGTGCAGGAGGTGTACAAACCTTGAAGTTTGGCTGTGCAAAGCAGCGAGCTACTGCAATCATGGATGCAGTGAGGGGCCCGGACACCCCGATGGTAGTGAGAAATTCGGAGATGTTTGGGGTGAGCCGGAACGGGACCGGCCGATTGGCATCCAAATCTCCAGTGGCATCGTTAATGTCGAAGCGAAAGTAAGCGACGTTGAGCTTGCCAGTGTCCTGGGTTTAAGAGAAGGAGGCACAAAAGCAATGAGAGGAACTGATTTTCCTTCATAGGACCAAAAGCAGTTGGATTTTTGTTTCTGTTAATGCTGAGTTCCAACAGTACTACAATAGCTTTTCCTTCATTTAGCCAAAAAGATTTTGAGCACGGAAGCTATAAATAAAGGCGTGTACAAAGTCAGGTAAGTATTTCTCTCAAAATGTTGTGTCCAAACCCATCACTAAATACATTTAATATGAAACTTCAGGAATAAATCCTTCTGGATCATGATCTGTAAGGAGTCACTGCCAACAGACCTCTGGGACAACATTCAGTGTCCAAGGCTCACTGTGGGTAAGAAGCTGAGCACTTAATAGAGGGATCAAAAAATCCTAATTGCTATACAGACTATAGCTCTTTGTGCATTAAAATGATATTGAGACTTTAATAAATACCACCTTCACTCTTTTAAGGTGGCAAACCTCATTTTAAATGTTGGGTTAAAACAGAAAAATCATGATTTATAGGAGTTGTAGCTTGATGGCAATACTCAAAAGAGAATGGTATTTGAAATGGGGTATAGCCCTTTAAGAAAATGAAGCTCTAAATTTTATTGTTCTTAGATCTGTTTGATTTAATACAGAGGTATTTTGAAAGCAATATATTTGAAAGAAGACTAGAAAGAAAGACTTATCATTTACGTGGAGAGTTCCGATATCTAAGGATTTCACAAAGTTCTAAACTCTCCCCACAGAAGGCAGAGTTGATGTCCACAGGGACAGCAGTTTAAAGTACTCCCCACAGGATGTGCAATTGATGCCATGATGAGTTTTTGCCTTTTCTTTTATACCCCTTTTATACACTCTCTTATGTAGCTTTTGTGTATTCTTAGTGCTTTTAGCCCACACAGTTATAATTCTCTAAGTTTGATCACTTCCCTCACACCCAATATCCCGTTAAGCCAAGAGCCCAAACACCCTGGAAACCCCAGACCCCGAGGGCCTCTCCAGAACACATTCTGTAAACAAAGCCAGGCCCAGCCAGGGGAAGGTTCCTCGCTGAGGGGTCTCGCTGGAGTCCCTCCCTGGGCAATCTTTGATAGATGTGCTAATTAGCAAGGCCTATAATTGCACACGCATCACATCGTGGGGGGCCATTCCTTTGGGGGACATTTCGGGGTGCATTTCGATGTGCATTTCGGTGCCCCTGAGGATCCTTCAATAAACACCGAGGTAAAACCCTTTTTCCCTCTTAACCGTGTTCAGCTCTCTTAATTTTAAGACCAGGAAAAGGCATCACAATCACACAGAAACAAAAAGCCTACTGAAATGCACCATTAATTACATATGTTGACCTTCGACTCATTTCAAAAGCAGGGTCCAAACATCCACCTGCTCCAGGATGACAGAACGAACAAACCGAAGCGCACCTGGGCGATCTGCAGCATCTCGGGGTTGAGCCTGTTCAAGTGGAAGATGAACTCTGCGAAGCCAATCAGGGCTAGCTGGATGGTGAACATCTTGCGGAAGGTCCAGTAATCGGTGGCGTTGGGGAAGGTGTGCAGAGCCCACTCCTTGAGCATGCTGCGAGGCACCATGTTACTCTGCACCTCCTTCAGGATGTCCCTGAGGACCTACACAGGGAAAGAGTTAGTTGGAAGAGGGCATTTTTAATGCACTTCTTAGCAACAGACAAATAGACCTAAAGCAGCTACCAATCTGCTTTTAATTGCTGTATCTCATTTTAGGAAAAGCATTAAGAAAAAAGAAAAATCTATCAAAATATTTAATTACTATGGCATATACTGGCCTAATTAGTTAGAAAAAGAAACAAAGCTAGGATCTGTTCTCTTACACCAGAAAGCATGTTTGTCCTGTTGACTTTAATTAAATGGTTGTTAAAGTTTTAAAAGTAAAAATTCTGAGAATAGACAGAAATGTTACGTAGCACTTCCATTTTATTTTGTAACAAAGAAAGTCTGAGACTATTGTTTAAATTACATCTGTAATACGTGTTTACTGCGTATTTTCTAATAGCTGCATTTGGAATGGGACTGGCATTTCATGTATGGATTTGCACTAACCCTAAGAAAAAAAACCACCGTATATATCAGAGTTGGTTGTTTGGGGGAGGTTACAGAGAGAGGGAGCTTTGTTCTTTCTGAGTACTTCATTTATTAGGTGAGATTGCCCAACTGCTTCTGTTTGGCTTAGATGAAATGGATCCACTGGCAATTTTAAGAGAAGCATTAGAAGAACATGGGAAGCCTGCCTCACACACCACACTGTAACTGCTTATGTAAATTAGGAATGCTGCTTCCCAGGCTGTCCATTAATTACTTTTAAAGCACTATACAAAAGAGGAA
>VXBT01008029.1:461871-554077 GCA_013400235.1 Oriolus oriolus | reverse complement strand
AAAAAAAAAAAAAAATCAATCAGCACCCTGCCTGTTTTCAGTCGCGTTTACCCAAAACAACTTCCAGCAATACAAATACAGCTTTCTTTTAATAAAACCTTTCCGAGATAACCCAAAACACCAAAGAGACATGGAGTTCTCATCGCGCAAAATCAAAATAAACCGCAAAAAAAATCCAAACGCCACCTGTGCACCAGGTATCTGTCTGACATCTGATGGGAGGTGAAGCGCTGCGGGGAACGGGCCAGGGCACAGCGGAGTGCAGGGAAAGCCGCGGACGGAGCCCCCCGTGCTGTGTACCTGGTGACTGGCCTGCGTGCCCCGCGCCTGCACCGTGGCCAGCCGGTCGTAGTAGCGGGAGATGGGGTTGTCGTGCTCGATGCCCTTCTTGGCGCAGCGCTGCTTGTAGATCTCCACCAGCGACAGGGACGAGGGGTTGTCCTCCACCAGCCGCATCTGCGGGGACACGGCCACCACGCGGGGCACTGCGGAGGGGACGGGACACAGGGAGCAGAGACAAACTGAGCGGCTCACCCAGAACCCGAGTGCCGACACGCCGGCCCTCAAAGCACGGCCCTGATCATCAGCTGAGGCGCATCCAGAGAAAACGTTTATCGCTACGCTCGTAACTAATTTACGAGCTCAGTTTAGAAAAAACCTTGTTGTAATTCTTTTTTATCTTAACAGAAACATCAATTGTACTTTCAAAAAAAAATTTGAGCGCTCGTCATTCTTCCTATTTTTTTTTACCTTTAAAAAAGAGGGTAATACTTTGTCTTGATGCAACCGGATTCATAATATCTGATTACGTGACTGTGGCGTTATGTCAATAAAAATGATTCTGAAGAACAAAGCTCAGCTCATCAGGGTATTCAAAGTGATTCAGAAAAACTGGAGGAAAAAAATACCCGAACTTGGTTGAGGAACAGATGTTTAAATGACATCATTTGAAAATAAAATAGTGAAGACAGAGAAAATATCCAATAATAAGAAAAATTAGGCCACCGGGCTTTTTCTTGATGAGCAGTAAAACTGCAAAAACCTGATTTGCACATTTATGGTGCTCAGTTAATTTATCATTCTACCAAGTCTTCTGTGCATCCCCACCTAGACAAAGACAGACAAGGTCTCTTCCATCGCTGGCTTTTCCAGTGACACTGTTGGCGCTTTATTTACCGTTTGTTTTAACAAATCCTTTGGCTTGTACATTTTGGTCTTTTTGAAGTAAGAACTCAAGTATGCCTTTGTAGCTCTCTAAGTGCAACTTGCATCATACACCCACCTAAGCTCCTGACAGTAACTTCATGTCAAGAGATACTATTAGCTCAAAAGAAGGAGGAGTGATAAAATCACACTTCTTTAAAGATCTCAGCGCCTTTTAAAAGGACAACAGCAATGTAGCAGCTTTGTTTTAGTGTCTTGGATTAAAGTTTCCCTTGTCCATTATTGTATTTCCTGTTCACCTGACAAGGATGATTAGAACTGACCAATGCAATGTGCAATGTGTAACTTCACTTAGATGAAGTTAGTAAGCGATCCACTGACCTTCTGAAATGCAAAGTATTTATACATTAATATGCAGTAGTTACACAGCTGTAAGCTGGAACTTGCCAACAGCCTCGGTATCTGGACAGCACAAGAGTAACTACTTGAAAGCATTTTCAGTGGTGTTTGAAACACAAAACCAAGCAAGCTGCCAGGCTGATATTCTTTGTTTCCCATTTCATTTCATGAACGAAATATAATAATTTGTACTTGACATAAGAAAAAGGCAAGACACACAAGGAAAGAGAAACAATTAACACTCTGTGCTCAGCCTTCTTTCACTGCTTCTGTTTTGAAAAAGCTTTTTTTTAATTATGTATTTTAGCAACTTATACACATAAATCTTATTGGAACTCTGTCTTCTCATTATTAAGGCCAGCCTACCATTACATTTGTTAATTCTGCAATGTTTAAGCATTACCAGGTGCTACTGCTGGCAAAAAGTAACTTTTTACAGGATCATAGAAGTGTGGTCAACAGAAGTCCTCTATCTGATATCCAGATTATTTTATTTGATAATTAACCAGTCAGAAACTATTCCTGAAAGGGGAATTCCTATCACTATGGATATTTAACATTCAAAAATTACAAAGGTATGTTCTCATATCAGAGAATTCAGAAACTATATATGAAATTCAGAAGAAAGAAAAAAATTCTTCTGTATTATGTGGAAGACATAAAAGAAATTCAATATTCATATATCACAGCTCAGGGAGAAAAGGTTTGGTTCTGTCCCTCTTCTTGTCTTTAAGTATTTATTCTGAAGTACATGCACCCATTTCCACACCAACAGGCCCAGTGGGCATCTCTGCCTCAAATATTCACAAGTGCACTTGATATCACAAGCAATGCACACAAGCACTTCTGAAAACAGCCCAGACCCCCTGCACTCAGCTGCACTTCTCCAGAGGGGTGCTACAGCTCCAGACAAGACTAACCACCACCACCCAGCCAGAGGTGAATTTACCTTCCCAATACTCAAAAACCTCCAGCGATTACAACCTCTGAGTGCAACTTACATTGAAAAACAACACAGATCTCTCTCTTTTCGGTACCTGTGAAAAACAAATGTCTTTTGGTGGTCTCCTTCCTCTTCTCCAGGCAGGGGTTGAGGAGGCGGAGGAGCTGCAGGACCCTCTCCTCGCGGCGCGACTCGGTCAGGCAGGCGTCGTTCATCACCAGGTACGGGTAGATCTTGCCGTTGTGGCCGCGGATGTAGAGCCTGCGAGCGGCCGTGTTGTGCTTCTGCACGATCTCCACCCTCGGCATGAACCTGCCAGGAGCATTTCACGAGACTTTTATAACTGTTTTGTGTGAATGCTGAAAAGCTGTCAGCAGAGAAATCTTCCAGCTTTCTGTAGCATTTTGTGAGAGCTCTGCTTTTCCCATGCAAACTATTAAGAACAACACTACGGTTTTTGTAAACTAAGTCGCTCTCTTGCACCTGCTGTTGTTATGTGGCATTGTTATGATATTGACTAGGGAAATATTTTGAAATGGGTGTTGTATGAACTGACCAATCGCTTTGGTAGGTGGCTAGCCAGAGGTCCAATCGCCTTTTGCCATTCAAGTAAACTTCAAGTGAACTAACACATATAAACCTGTCTGTACATTAATAAATAATTCCATTATTCCATTTTCCTGGACTCGGACTTTGTGTGGTAATTTCTCTCCATCCCCACTACAACTGCGACAGTTTTGAACAACAGGATCTCTGCTGATTACGATAAAAGCACTGATCTCGGTTTATACCGACGTACAAGAACGTCAGTACAACGTACATTCACACTCTGAACAGGACAGTTATTTAGTGATCAAATGTAAAATTATTGAAGGAGGATAAATTTTAAAAAGTCTTATATCAAAGTTTGACTCTTTATATGTAATATACACATATATAAAATATCCATCTGCTATAAAATACCCATCTACTTTTGCAGAGTGGATGGATGGAGAGGGCTTTAATTTTCTTCTCTGTTTTCAGGAGTACAGCTACCAAAAGGTATTTTTAGGTTACCTTGCTATCTTGATGTAGTAATGTGTTGGCTTTGGCATAAGGAATTCTCCAGGTATTTCTACTTCTGCAGTTTGAGCTGAAAAGTTACTTAGAAAGCGGCACTTTTCCTCTATGAGGAAGAACTTTGGAAGCTGTTTAGTTTTGGCCTCCAGAATTTTGATCCATTTCTTTAGTTTGGAGATAAGGTTGTGGAGTTTCATTGATCCTGGCACACTGAAGTCAAAATCTAAAAAAAAAAAAAAAAAAGGCAAACAAAAACAAATCACCCAAGTCAATAGTGCAAACCAAACACAGACATCCCCACTAAGCTGAACTGCCTTTAAAAGACAGGCTCTGTTGAATATTTACATTTTCTTTAGAAAACTTTTTAGCAAAGTCCTAACATTATATTATTATTATATATTATATAAAAATAACTTACAGAATCTGCTACCTCTTTTCTGTATACAACTCTAAAACATTCTGTTATTTAGTACATAATGAACTTTCTAAGATTTTCCTGTTTTACAGTCACACAAACACTGAAAAGCGTATTGTGAAAAATTTAAATACTATTACTGTACTGAATTGTGTCTATAGTGCAACCAGATATACTGCATAGAAAGAAAGCAGTAAAACCCCAAATTATTAGATCAGACCCCTTAGTGAAAGAGGAAAAGTAGGCTTACTTGATAGCACTGTAATTTTCTACCTGTTTCATTACAAGTCTCTTATTTATTTATTTAAAATCAGTGGAGACTTTTTACTTCTAAAAGGAATGAAAGAGCCCCAGGTGAGGATACAACATAGAATCTGTGAGTAACTGCAGGACAAAAAATAAAATTGTTAGTATTACTGTTCTCCTCTTCTGAGCTGCAAGAAAATTCTTATTCTTTCCTGACTCAGACAACAATTGGAAGATGCTACAGGAAGAACAGCCACAACAGCCCAAGCAAAAATGACAATATCATGCAAACAGCCTGCTCTTTCCACTGCAGTGTTAACAGCATTACAGAGTGAGATTATCTCCTTTAATCCACGTGCAGGTGAAGAGGGAACTTTCTCAAGGTCAATACCTGGACTTCAATACATAATGCAAGTAATTCTGTAACAGAAATCACTGCAATACTGAGCATTTTCTGGGCACGCCGACATCATCTTCCCAACATTGCTCTCACAACAGTTTCAGAACAAAGCAAATAAATAATAAATAAATAAATAAATGTCTTTGAATTTCCCAAAAGAGGGAAAATGAATAAACCACATACATGAAATAATGGCTCAGCACTTCAGTGCTACAACAATGAAAGATTAAACACACTTGGGTAAGAAGACAAAATGCTCTCTGTAAACCTCATTAGTTATAGCATCCCAAACTGTGCAAGTTAACCAAAAGACTTGCATTTTTAAACTCATCTCCACTCCCTAGAAGATGCCATTTCAAGTTCAACATGTCTCAAGTGAAAAAGCAACAGCAAAAAACCCAGAGAATATCAATTCAGTATTTCTGAAACTTACAGCTAGAGTGGAACAGAATCCTCAGTATTATTCCATACAACAAAAAATTAAGTCTTAAAAATGAGTTTAAATTTTCTTGCAGAACCTTCATTTCAGTATCTTATGTACACTCGATAATTTCCTAAGTTGACAAAATACCAAAAACCAAACAAACATGAGTGCTGCTCAGAAGATTTGACCGCATAAATACGCTACAAGCATCTGCCTGCAAGTGTGCCAAGAGTGAATTAAGTATGTGCACACAGCAATTACTGCATATAAAAGTTTCTTTCAACCACAATTAAACCACTCAAAACTCTGATTGTCCAAGACTTACTCCTACAAACAAGCCTAGAACATTCATTTAGCCAGCAGAGTTCTTGTCATTCTACACATCCACTCCTCTAAATTACTTTCTCTAGTCCAGGATGCTAATGCCAAAGAAAACAATGCAGCCTAGGATTGCTTTCATTTTGCTGTTCTGTTACTTAAATAAATATCAGAGAACATATAACCCAACATATTTCACTGTGTATCCACAATAAACTGATATGCTAAAAGCTTTCAGTGCAAGACCTAGGTTTACTAGCCTGAAACCGAACAAAAAACCAGCACACACAAAATCCTTTCCACTTCTGTATGAAAAGAGTCTGTAATGAAAAATACAGTTTCATATTTATGGATGTAATATTCCCTTTTCTTTTTCTGCCTGCTGTGGGCAGTGCATCTATTGCAATATCACTGTAAAACACTCTTATTATAATCCCAAGCCTACCCTCTAGTGAGCAGTGGGAGTAAATCATTTCATCAAAGTGACAAAATTATTGCATCATTTATCTCCCAAATCTCTGAAGTGCAGGAAAGTACCCTCAAACTGCAACTAGTTTTTGTGCTAATGTGAATCAGCCAAGAGGTAAAAACACGCATCAATATACTTTCCTTACAAAAAAAAAGTCATTCAGTTCACCACAAGAGCAGCTCTAGTTTGTTGAATGCTTATTTTAGGATTTTTGCTGTTCTTTTGTTTCCCAGTGGCAGATGGGAAAAACAGAGAGTTCAATTAGTCTTTCTGTTTGTGTCACAGAGAGCCCATCTGAGAAGAAAAATCACTTCAGCTGGAAGAAAGGGAAATACAAGACCAAACATTATTTGTGTACAAAGTCTCTCTGCTTTGCAGACATCTTAATCTATATAAACAGTGGTTTTGTTTCCAAAAAAATCCATTTCTTCAGTAGTTAGTACTGGAGAACACCTCTCTCCAGCTAACACACACTGGTCTGAAGCAGCTCACTACTTGCACCATCTCTTCCTAAACAGAATGGGAAGTTTTCCCCCTCATCCCTAATGGAGATTTTCACTGAAGGCCACAGCACAGACTGCAGTGGAAGCATTTGCTCTCTCTTCTCAACCTGCTGAAGTTTCTTGCCACTCTCAGTGGAAGGAGAAATAGGGCTCAATCTTCCTCCCAGTGAGACAGACCTAAAAGAATCCTGATGGCTCTTAACACACTTTGACTGAGGGCTGCACCACCGCTTCTCAGGAAGCAACACCAAAAAACACACTCAAGGTAGCAAAATTAAAGCACCAAACCCTCTGTCCCCCCAGTCCCCTTGACCTAGAGAACATTAACATGGCTTTAAGAAAATAAAGACCTCCAAACTAAGACTCCAGAACTACACAAAAAAACCCTTCTGCTACACTGGAAGAAAATAGCTGTGATCAACGAAAAGCAACGGGCTATGAATGCTTTTAGAGCAAGCAGCAGTTCATCTGAAGATTTTTAAGATTATTCTGACCACAGGAAAAGCCTGACCCCATTAAAGGTTCACATCTCAAGGATCTGCAGGTAAAAAGCCAAGACACCCATCATGCAAGGCATCCCTGAGGACTGAGTTGTAAGCTCAGCTGCACAGAGCAGGCCAATTCTTTATGCCCATGACACTGAAGAGGATCCAAGCATTCTCCAAAACTGAAGTACTGTCTTGCTTCTGAAGTTATTATTCAAACATTTATCTACCCTACTTCCCAAAACTTCTTTCTAATCTCACAAGAACTTTTGGAAGAAACCAACAAAGATGAAAAATCTCAGTGACAGGAAAGCAGAAATACGGAGCAGGACTTCTGGTTTATCACTCAGCTGCAGAACACTGAGACTGCACAGACCAGACACCAAGGTCAAATATTATCCATCTCTTTATCGGGATTTCCTGCATAACATCCTGTTACCTAAATTACAAGGGAAGCAAAGAAAGAGCTAGCAAAGTACACTGTGTTCACTCTTGAGCAAAAAGGAAAAAAAAAATAATCCTTAAAAAAAGCTGAAAATGAACAGAGCTCCTTCCCCTGCCCTCCCCTCACAGTTCAGAGCCGCACTTGGGTTTCAAGAGCTTCCTCCTGACTGCAGAGCTACCAAGCACACTGCAGAATTCATTGTGCTGGGTGACAAAGTCTCAAGGAAATTACCGTGCCCTTCAAGGGTGTATTTTGGAACTTCCCATTCATATTCAGCTTGAGTGGAGAGATGGTTGCAGAAAGAAGCTGATCCAAACTCTAAACTATCATCTGCCCACAAAAGGACAATTGAGGCAGCTTTTCTGCTGCTTTCACTGCTGAGAGAGCTCTCAAAGGGAGCATTTTTCAGCATTTTCTATTCTTTGATGTCAAAAGGTTTAGCAGAAAAGGAGAGAAAGAACAAAGAACAGATGGTCAAAGAACCATGCATTTGAAGTTCTAGAAAAAAAAATTCAAAGTAAAATTTGTTTTTATAATACAACATTAGGATGGATAAAGACGACCTATCACAGCTCCAACAGTCCAGACTGCTGCAGACAAAGAATTTAGAATATAAGATGGTGTGAGAGTCCCCAGTGGCTCCAAACAGGAATCAAAATACAACTCTGATGTCGATGGTAATGATTATGCAACCAAACCCTGTTGAAAGTGTCTGTAAACCATAGCTGTCAACATTAATCTGGGAATAATTGACAAAAAGTTTACTCCAAGACAGCTCCTTAGCTTGGATACTTTTGAAATGAAAGGCAACCATTGTCATTATCCGCCCATCATCCAAATGCAACTGGTACTGAGAATGGGAAAAACAAACATGAACATCGTAGTGTGACAGAAGGACACATCAGGCACAGTCTACAACTGGTTTCTCATAATGTTCAAACAGCCTTTGCAATCTTCAGTACAGCAATTACAATCCTGTTCAGTTATTTACATACATTTTACTGTTGTTGCAAAATCAATAAAAAACTTATTTTCATTTTCTGCATAACGAATTAAATTACAGAAATTATTAAACATGCTGATTGGTTTAATTTCTTCTGCTTTCCCACATTTAATTTGTAAATTTAAACACTGGATATAATAGATTAAAATAAAATCCAATCCAGCACTAAGCAAAATAATTACTTGTATCTGCAGACATTAATATTTCATCATACTTGAAAAATAAAACATGAAATCTTCCAAAAAAAGTAATTACTGTTATTTAACTGAAGTTTACTACGAAACACTTCACATTTGATGACTTTACATAATTTTTATGACCAGGCCTATGTCATACTTCGGTTTATATGTTGTTCCATATAATTCTTTAATTGAGAGAAAAAATCTGAAAAGCTTAACAGCCATTTATATACCACAAAGATATTCAAAAAATAAAAACAGCATAAAAAACTGGATATCCTCTCCATTTTTTAACTAAAAATTCTAACTGAATTGTAATTAAACTTTCTTAAACGTTTCTCTAGAAATGTTTCGAAATATTACTTCAGATATTGCAGACTTGAGTCTGGTGTTGTATTTACTCTTCCTTTACACCTTGGAAACCCCAGATCTCTCTGATGCTCACAGGAAAGGAAGCAGTAGGCGACACTGTGACAGACCAAAAATAACTCAAATCCAACCAAAACTGAGCATATCAACACCACTTACAGCAACACATCAGTGGCTCTACTACTGCTGCAATGTAAAGACTATAAACAACAAATAAAAATTAAAACCACGTCCAAACTTGTATTAAACGTAGAGTATTTCAGCTGGAAGGGATCTACAGCAACCATCCACCACAGTGAGCCTGCTGCCAGGCAGCACCCCCAGATCCCTGAGCCAGGGCTGCTCTCCAGCCTCTCCTGTCCCCGCTGACACCTGCACCTGCCATTATTGCTCCGTTCTAGGTCCAGCATCCACACTGGACTGGTGACATTTCATCCCATCAGTCATTAGCCAATGAGCTTTTTCCCCCCCGTACGCTCCCATTAAAGACACACAAAGCGTTTCTGCTTCCATTTCCCTCCCTAGCACACTTCACCCAGTAAAAATTTAATCATATGGTTCAGGACTTTCATTATCTGCTGTCATGCAACTGCTGTGCCTCAGAAAGGACATCAGGCAGTGCACAAGATATGTAGGTCACTCCTGCAACTGAGCTGCTCTCACAAGATTCCCATCAGTTCCCTTATTCTCACAATATTATCAGCGAAATGCTCGAAAAAACACCCCAAGTCTACTTGTCAAACACTCTCAGTTATTTATGCAAAACTCAAAATTCTGGCAACCCAAAACACTGATGCCAGTCAGTGTCACTTACGGTCACACAGGAGCTGCGTGGCCTCAACACATTTCACCAAACAAGTCAAGCTTGTAAACAAGCTTTTCTTAGAATTTTAAATCCAGATCAGATACTCAAATATGTAACCACTGGTTGAGAGAAAATGAATGAAGGAAAAAAGCTGCTTCCCTTAAGTATCTTTTTTATTAGATCTGATTGAAGTTATTGATTCAATTTACCAGTGATGTAAATTTGGGTAATAGAATTTAATCTAGTTATCCAAAACACTAAAGTAATCTTACTCATCAGAAGCAGGCTGTTTTGAAAGACTTCACATAAAATCATCAGTTCAGAGTTCTGGAGTGAAAATTTCATTAAATTCTGGTATCATAGAGAGTCAGAGATCATTATTGCCCCTCACATATAGCAGGCAGTTCTGTGCAAATTGCAAAAATATTATAGTGAAGTAATCTAATTTATCTTTAAATACATATGTGATCAAACCGCAGTTTTCAATAATAAAAATACAACAATATATTTATTCTCTAGGCTGATGTCCATTTTCCACCCAAATTACATTTATTACTCCGCAAAAGACTAGAACAAAACTATTTCAGGTTTGCTGAATGACAAAAAGGTGCTGTTTTCTAAATTTTCTCTCAGGAAAGATATTGGAATAAAAAAGCAGAATGCCCTCACAGCTGAACTGAGGGAAATTTCCTTGAGATTTAAAGCAACATTAAAAAAAAAAAATTTAAACATTTACCTGTTGTAAATTGCCCTTTTAACTTCTGGAACACGGGGTCTTGAGCTGTTGCCTGTGCTCTCCTAGCTAGTGACTCTGAGGCTGCACTAGAAAACATGGTGGACACATTAGAGACATTCTCAAGACCTACTCCAAAGGTGCTGACTAACTTCTTGACAAAATTCAGTGTATGAGGAGTGATTTTGGCATCTGAAACGGCTCCGCTTTTCTCAAAGGCAACCGAGTAGCACTTTGCCAAGCCCTGCTGCAGTTGTCTAAGAACCTAAGGGTGAAAAATAAAAAAAAGCAAAATAGTCAACAAGATTAGGCCTTCTGATTTGACACCAAATATTTATTCCCACACTGCATTTTACATAGCAAAATTATCCTCTCAGAAACATCTGCTTAAAACTCCACTTTTAAAATGCATCAGAGGGTCAGTCAGAATGACAGCACTGAATTTCATTAGCATTGCAAACAAACAAACTGAGCAGGGGGAATGCTGCATCACAAAGGAAAACTTGCTCCTCCAACAGCAGGTAACTTTTAGATTTCACATTTTGAGATTTATGAAAAAAAGTGATATGAGGAAACCTTCAAATAAACACTGTGCTAGGCAGACAGAACAGAATAATCCAACACTTTGAGAGGCAAGTAACAGCAGAGTGGCAGGTTCAACTGCTCTCTGGTGCAATTCAAATTTCAGGTAATGATCACCACCTGGCACAGGCCAGCAGACCAAGAAAAAAACTGGTATCATTGAAACTTAGTGTAAGAATATACATTTTCAGTTAGTATGAGCAACAGCTTAAATCCTAGAGGCATTCATCACATCAACAGCTCTGCAAAACCTCTGTACTGCTTCCAGAAATAACCAAGATCCTTAAACTCCAATCAGAACAGTCAGTTCTACAAATGTTTACTAATCAAAACAAATAGTTATGCTTTCATGTTTAAAATTAATTCTGGATAAATATTTTGCAAATTTCCCTTAGATGATCCATACATATGAAAGTGTTATCGAAGCCAAATACCTCTTCGTGCCAGTTCTCCCTGAACCAGACCATCTGATCCACAATGCCTTCCAGAGAGGACAGAAGTGTTGGGTGCAATTCCCGCTGCATGTGCATGATCCTGCTGCACCTCCACATCGGGGCAGTGGCTCTGATGGGCCCGGGGTCTGAGGCAGAGTGGGACTGATTTCCAACCGAACTTGGCTGCTGTTGCCCTGAATCTGGAAAGTGAACATTAAAAAGGAAATAAGAATTACCTTTCATGAACTCGATCTGCACCCATTTGAAATAAAATAAATAATTTCAAGAATTGGCTTGAGATTTACATTAAGTATTGATCATGTATTACTTACTGAGTTTCAGAAATTTGTTTTTTGAAAGAAAATTGGGGTATTTTAGAGAGAAAACTCTGCACCAAATGCTGTTTAGTGGTACAGACTTCCCAACATTACAGCAAAATAAACACTCCTCAAAACCACACAGGAGGTGTAGCTTTGACATTACCAACCTATGCTCGTGAAGTAACAGACACTGTTCTGTAGAGGATCAAATTATCTGAATTATGGCTGGATTTTTCCCTTCCCTTTTGGGGACACCTTTCACACATAACTACAGAATAAATATGTTGATGCCAACAACAGACAAACTGTCATAGTCTGTATCCCTTAGCACAAAATATCTCTAGCATGAAAGCCCCATCAAACAGTGATTAAGAAGAGTTTTGCTGTATCAGATGACCCCCACTAACTCACACAACCCACCCACCTAGCAGTGGTTCTTGGCAGAACCTACAGGGAAATATTTTACGGTTGTTGGATGAGAATAAATTATTAGGGTATGTGGGTATCTCCTTCTGCAAAGGAGCGCCCAAAGAAAAATAAAACATTATTTAATTAGTGCCCTTTCAAATTTTATACAGAAATATAGTGAACTAATTCCCAAGTGGAAAGGGCAATTAGATAAACAATGCACTTTGTAATAAAGAACACAGAACTGAAATGAGAGTTCTTCAAGTAGCTCTCCCAGGATTCGCAGAAAATTATATGGGACAAAAGAACAACTAAATTCTGTGGAACCATTTGACATAACTGTTCCAGATGTGATTTGTTCTTGGGAAAAGAGCTGTTGTGCAAGTTGCTGAATGCTTTCCCAAACATTTCTCAAAGCCAACATTGATTTTTTTCTGGTGTAAACTTCGATGCTCATTTTACTTGAAAATTCACCATAAGAATGCAAGTGTGGCTCCTTTGAAAACAAACTGAGTGTTGCACAGTTCATGCTTCCAATGAAAATTAGACAAGGCAATCTTAGAAAACTGTGACACTCTCCTGTATTTATAAACCAAGAATTTTCTACTTCTCCACAGATCTATCAAGATAAACATCCAGTAAAGAACATGTGATTTTCAATAATCAAGGTGACATGAGAATGAAAGATGAAACTCCTCTTGGTGAGTGTTTAATACAAGAAAATTCAAGACAGCTCAAGCCATCTGCAGATTTAACTTGACAGAAACAAATCAATGCAAGCAAAGCTTATCAGGAATTCTCTTCCTTAGCCTCGCTGAGTTGGCTTTCTAAAGAATCTGTTTTCTCTGTGAAATGCAGAGAAACTCAACATAACAATTAAGTTACAAAGAGCCCAAACAATTCTGTCGGGACCAAACTCACCGCTCTTGTAGCGCTCTCGCTGTTCTATCTTCAACGTCAAATAGAGGGTCCTGATAGGGAAATAAACAGCTTGGGGATAGACTCTTCCCACCTGTTTGGAGACACACATCTCTCAGTTAAGGAATACTGACTCCAGATCACATCACCATGTACAGATTCTCTGGTAAATGAGTCCAATTCAGGAATAATCAGCTCTTTGTGTTAAATAACAGCTTATGGAAATTAAAGATTCTTTCAGTAACAGAAACTCAAAGAGGATGAATTAGTAGCTCCCTGCACACACTGTTAAGACATTGCCTAATTAGGGCTTCCAGATCATATTGCCTAATAAACCTGAAAGCAGCGTAATGTCAGAGCCCCAGCTGGGCCAGCTCAAAGATCTTACTCATGTGCATAATGGAAGAAAACCAGACATAATGACAGTGGTTAGTCTTTAAATTAGGCCACAATTCCCAGCAAGCCCCACGATACTTGATAAGAAAGCCCATTAGAGAGTAACTTTACTCCACCTAATTGTGGCACTTAATGTAAGGGGATATCAACTGCACCCAAAAATAAAAACAGGATTTTATGGCTTCCATTAAAAAAAAAAGCCCTGAAGAGATGTTGACATTCAGCATCCCATTTAAATCTGTAAATCTCAGTATCTATTAAAGGAAAGAACCCATGTGTCTACTACCTGCAATAGAGCACATCTTAAGACATCATTTGAGGCTTTTCCAGCCATAGTTTTACTAAATCATAGATCCTTTCTCCATCCAAATGGATATGGTAAGTGGTAGAAATTTTGCAGAGGGATTGAAGTGTTCAGTAATATGATATTTATGGCAGATCACTAACCTGACACACAAATGCTCCAGGCTGTAACTTCAAAGTTATTTGAAGAGAATTGTAGAGTTTTAAAATAGTAACACAGAAAATATTATATTTTTTAATTTCATATTTTTTCTAGGTACCTGAAGTTTAAAGGCAAGACAGACAGGAGTATCTGTGATATTTGTAAGTCAAAGCTCCAACTAGATTATAACTGCTGAGCAAGCACTCACTTCTAATGATTTTATACAGATCTCAACAAATAAAAAAGTGACTACAATGTGTTGAAATGAGTTTATTTCTGTCAGAAGACAGTCAAGCACACTGGTGTTGCCAGACAATACCAAGCTTTAGCTACTAAAGCTAACCATTCTTCATCCCTACTCCTATGTTACAAGCATTTTTAACTATGTATTTTATATGTGTTCTATATCATTCACAAAAATATATTAAATACAATTCCAGAGGGAGAGCTACAATGCCTTGTGCAAATAGGGATAAAATTTCAGTGGATTTAATCTCAGTAAGTAAAACCCATTTTGAAATTTAAAATATCCTCCTTAAAGACAGAAATTACCATTTTTTAACACATCAACAGTTGCAAACAATACCATTTTTCAAGCCTGGCATTTTCATAATTTGCTTTAAGAAATATTTGCGTCTCATCTTGCCAACAAAGATTACAGACAATAAGGAATTAGAGATTATCCTCCATACCTGACTGATGAGGTTAAGGAGGAGTTTGCCCTCTGAGCCAACCAGGCACGTCAGCAGCTGTGGGATCCAGGCCAGCCACTGGATGGGTGGGACACCAATACAATACTTGTCCACTGCATCTGCCAAGGTGTTCTTGTCATCATCAAAACTCAGCAGCCAAAGAACCTGCAAGAGAATTCCAAGAGGATCTCTCAGTGCTTCAAGTTAAGACCCATCAAACATTACGATGCACAAAAGCAGAGATATTTTATTAATATGACTGTGGAGTCTTTGTAAGTTTTAAAGCTGCCTCAGAGACAAGAATTTACATTCAGTATGCCTGGGCAATGTTATTTTTTCCCGTAGAAATAATATGTAAAGGATGTAAAAATTAAATGTAAGTGTACTCCTTGCTATGAAACAAGACAGAAAAGAGCACATGAACACGACTGCATTCCAGAAATTTTTTCGGTTTTTGGCTGGGGGTGTGGATATAAATTTAGGCATTTTTATAGAACCTAAAATAAGCAATTCAGATAAATGAACCTTGATGCAAGAACTTGATTATTTCTTTGGGTGTTCTTGATTATTTTAACTGTCCACCCCTAATGATACTTCTTCTATTTCAATGTAAATGTAAATATATTAAGCATTGACTAAAATCATTAACTGTTATGCAACCAGACAGGGAGACTCATAAATTTCAGAATGCTACTGAGGCCACCTTTAATCTCAAAAAATATTTTCTGTGTTTGTTTCATGGTCAGAACAGATTGACTTCCCTGGTCCACTACAATTTTTTAATTTTCTTCATGGGAGAGATGAAATATCCCCAAACTGACAAACATATGACACAAATAGCTTTTTTTGGCCAAAATTTTGCTGAATTTCAGAGTAAAACTGTACAGAAAAGGTTTATCTGGAACAAAATGCAACACTGAGGTAAAAGTCAATATTATTTTCCCACAGTAATGACAAACAGACCTCAAACTATGCTATTTTTTAAAGGACCAAAGGATGCCTTTTTGCAAGTATTTCACCACGTTGTGGAGGAGAAATGCTGGATGTGATTTGTCCTCTTCCTCCTACACCTAAAGGAAACCCCAGACATCGCAACGGAGTCAAACACCCCGGGATGAGTTATGTGCGCCCAGACCAACCACACCCAGCCTTTCCACCCAAATTAAAGCTCTCCACCAGTAACCCTCTCTCTAATTGCACAGATTCTTTCTCAGCCAGCCAGGCCTTACCTTTGCTAAGTATTTCCTGGATTTGCTCTCGTTCTGATGGCGGCAGGCGTGCAGGTAGCAGGTGATGGCAGACACCCCCAGGTGCAGCTGCCGCTCCTTCACGAAGATGTTCTCCAGGTAATCCCCCCACATGGCCCAGGCTTTCACCAGCACGTCGTGCATTTGCACAGCTGCAGAAAAAGCTTTGTTTGCTTCTTCAGACCTGCATGGTGACGAGTAAGAATATGAGTTTTATATAATTTAGTAACTATTTGTTAGTGTAAGTCAGATTTCTGATAGGGCAAGCAATTGCTTTCTTAATATTCAGTGATATTTCTGCGTTAAGTTCCCGAGTAAGGTCCCTTACGACTGTTTTGTTGCTGCTTTCCTTAAAGTTCAGTCCCTACGAAAGTAAATGCTTCATAATGGAAAAATCTCCACATACTGCCTTAAAAAAAAATAAAAAAACCTTCCAGTGCACTGCAGTCGGAACCCCATCAGTGAAACTGGGAAAAAGAAGAGCGAATGATAGCACAAGAGGAGTGGAAGCAAAATCATTTAAACATGCTGCTCTGCTGAGCAAAAAAAAGGAGTAAAGCAACATTGGGAAGATGTTATTTAAGTTATCTTTTAGAGGACTGCATCTTACTTAACTCCTTTTCCAGGGAAGTCATGAAAAATTTTACAATCAACAGTTTCTGGAAACAGTCAGTTCCTCATCCTCACAGCTGAAGAAGTTTACTTTTTCAACAGGAAAAGTGAAGGAATTTGAAGGTTAATCACACAGTTCTGGGTAACCAAAAGATTATGTTTGTTACTCCTGAGGTTTTCCCCATGTTTCCTCAAGTGTTACAAGTCCAAAATTTGGCATGATTCATCCCAATATATATCTAGCCCTTGAATCTGTATTACTTCTTAGGCATAAAAATAAAGGATGAGAAAACTCACATAAGCCTTACCAAAATGAAGAAACTTTGAAAGGATTTCAAGACTCATTAACAGAAAGAGCTTCACTTCTCCCTTGCAGAATAAGCATTGAAATAAACCATGTGAAAGTAACCTAATGCTTGTTTGACTCATTTTTTAAAGTTACCTGTAATGTATTTTTAGCATAACAATATTATCTTGGAGGATTATAATACTAAATTAAAATGACCAGCTAGTGAGGCACAACTCTAAAAAGGAAACCAGCTTTGTCTGTCATGTGTTAGTTGCTGTGCTACATTCGTGTCCTTGCCTTCAGAAGCTTCCTGAGCCCTGGATGAAGGTTGGAAGTGAAGCAGCCCAGCAGCAGCCTGATGGATGACTTTGTATCACCACTTCCCCTTTATAAAAAAGGGACTTCTCTGTCCGTTTTCTTTTTTCCCACTCTACAATCCATCACTCTTGACACCTGAGATGATTTTTTTTTTTAATGGTTTCTATCACCTTGCCCAGCCAATGGGCAGCACAGGAGGATGCAGGAGCAGAGGTGACCTTTAACTTCAGTTTCGTTGACACACAGGTAATCAATCAGCAGTCCCATTTTCAGGTTCAACACTGCCATTGGTCCCAACTGAAACCTTCCTAAATTCCTGACCTCAGCTGCAGTGCTAAAAAATGCTTGTGTGTTTTTTGGTAAGATTAAGAAACTGTAAATACATCAGAACCATGTTTTAAACAGAAACCTTTATCCATTTTAGCCTGAAGGAACAAATAGAGACAATTCTCTGCAAGAATTTTAAAAAATTTTAAAATATGGGGGAGGCACATTTTCTTCTCTTTACACCTCAACTAAAAGCCCACTATACTTTCCATCAAGGTAATTCCATTCTGCCTATTTAAAATTCTCTCTTGTATCCACAAAAGAAGATATTCATCATTTCCTGACTTGAATTGCTATGTGAGGTTGCAGTGTATAGCTTAAAACCTGATGGATTTCACTCCATAAGTGGCCACAATGCTGTGGTAAAGGAATTATTCCACCCATATGTAACACGTAGTAAAACTTCCATTAAATCCCATGCCCACTAAAAGCTGTTGAAATCTGAAGGGGTCTTTTTAGCATCACCAAACAAAATTTGACTGATGAGACATTTATTTATTGAATTAAAGAGAGATCTCCCTCAAAAGAGTAAAATGCCTGTCAGTGCAAAGCAAAACCATTCCAAAAATAGTTGTGCGAAAGCAAGGCTGGCACCTGGGTGTTTAATTGCTGCAGTGCGAGATGTCTCCAACACACACCACATCAGCCTTTTCAGTTCAGTTGTCTGAAATGAATGTTCCACTTCCACACTGCATCAAACATCAGATTTGTCTGAGCTACATCACTACACATTTCCCTGTGCCTTGGCCAGCTGCAGCTATTGAAGGGACAGCCAGTGACAATGAAACAGAAATGAGAGAAACAGAGGTTAATTTTGTTTAAGTAGCTGTAAGCTTATGGACTGAACCTTTTTTCCTTGGTTTTATGTGTGATAATTATTAAGAACATAATTAAAGCAACCTCCTTTTGCCAATTACACAAGGACATCAGTTAGACATCAGTTAGTCCAAGTACTCACAGGACAAGGGAAGAAAAAAAAATTATCATGAACTGCAAAGCTTTGAACAAACCTATTCTCCCCACTTCATATCATCCTTTGAAATATAAAACATGGGGAAAAAAACCAGCTGGTGCAATGTTTGCTGCAACTACTCCTTTCCTACAATGCTTCAATATATGACCAATCATTACCTCTTCAAATGGCAAAGGAACTCTCACAGACACTTTTACTTTGTTACACAGTTGTGAGAAATTTTAGGCTGGTATAAAGATGTGGAACAGCTTTTCTGCTCAAATACTGTGCTGAATGCTTTAGCTGCATTTTTCTCAGATGTGCTGCCTCTCGCAGCCAGCATACTCACTTGTTAATCTGTGCCAAGAACATTCCCTTCAATGCATAAAACTCTGCAGTCATCTCCTTGGTGAAGTACTTGAGATTGGTTGATTCAATAACTTCTAGACCCTGTTAAACAAGGCTTAGTGAGAAAAGTCTTTTAAAAGGAATGGGTTTATTAAATGAAAGTGCCATAAAACAACAGCCAAAATATTATCTTGAAATATAAATAGCATGACTTTCTAGTATGTCATTTTCATTTTAAAAAATACAGACTGACAACAATTTTAAGTTTCCACTGGCTTATGGAAACCAAATACTACTGACAACATTTAGCAGGTTATTTTTTATTTTTTCACCTTGTTTATATTGTAACATTATTTATATTATTATATGTTACAAGGTTTGTTTGCTGATCAACCACATGCCAGTGGGTTTTGCCTAAATTCACACTTTTTCCCTTTCAACACATACGATTTACTTCAGTTTGACAGCATCCACCACTCAGGAGTCAGACACTCAGCACTGACTTAGAGCTTCAGTCAGTCTTGCAGCAGTGTTGTTTCTTCCCATTACAAATAATGCCATTTTCCAAGTCCCTTCCATTTATCAATCTTGTGAGATTTTAAAAAACCTACTCCCACTTTACTTCTGGGTCAGCTAATTTTTAACATATTCACAGTATCCAGTTCACAGAGGACATTAACTGCTTTGGCCTAACATCATGACTAAAAACAACACTCCCTGCATGGTAGAACAGGGCCAAGGAAGCTCAGCCCCTGTTCTGGACACATTTAGACCATCTGATGGTCCCTGTAACCCCACAGCTTCAGGGATGAAGCTGCCCTACCTGCATACACTCATTTTTGCCCATGATTCCAGCCAGCTGAAGGTAACACTTGACTTGCTGCCGAATCTTCTGGAAGCAGTCCACGATGGGCACGGTGGGGATGGTGTGGATGCGGCTCAGGATGTCCAGGGCCACGTTGACAAGCCCTTGTTTCCGAGCGATCTTCCCGTACTGGATGATGGCCGAGGCAGAGGCGTGCACTCCCAGCATGGCGTTGTTGGAGCTGGGATCGTGCTGGGAGCTGTTCTCGTACGCAGTCACGATGGCTGGGAAGGGAACGGGACATGTTTGTCATTGCCAATGGCGTTACACAGAGAGTTAATCTTACACGTGATATGGATGACTTACGATAATCAAACACTTAAATGAAAATTCAATAAAATCGAAGACTTGTCAAAATCAAGCCACCAAGAACTTATTTCAAACAACGTTTGTTGTCTGGAAAACTCTGTGGTGAATGCATGCTGGACCAGGCACACTTACCCTGGTAGTGATGTTGTCTCCACATGAAAATGCTGCTCCAGTGGGATAAATCATCTGACACGATAGGTAACCTGTTCCTCCAAGTCTTGACAACAGTCTTCATATCATGTAAGCTGTTGTTCCTGCCCAGATTAGTTGGTTGCAATCCTGCATTTATTTGGGCTGCTTCTTGAAGTTCTATTATTTGCTGTGCTGCCTAGAAAACATTAAATATAAATAAGGAACAAACAGAAGACGGCAGCAGTCTCGAACCCACTAAAGGCAGCAGACACTTTGTTAAAACTTCAACCACCTGAAGAAAAGGCCCACAAACTTTAATGGAATTTAATTACCTGTAGTACAATAAAGCCACTGTAGTATTCTCTAAGCTACCACTTGGCAGATAACAGTTGCATTCATTGTTAATCAACCAAATGAGATAACTATTCGAGAAAAAAGAAAGGCAGTCTGAATTTATAGAGTGAAACCTCTTGAAACAAAATAAATTAAAGTAATATTTCCCTACAATCATCTCAGTATCAGCTCTCACAATAGCTTAACCTTCATCCTACACCCATTCATCACATAAATTTAATTTTCTCATGGGTATTTAATCACATACTATCTGATATTAAAAAGAAAAGTAATTACTGCAGTGCAAATTCAAGGCTGCATTTGTACCTCTGTCAGTCACTGACTAATTTATCATTTCTTCACAAGGGATATATACATATTAGATTGTTTTAAAAGCTTGTTTTAATTGATATCTGAAAGCACTTAAATACTTTATTTAGCAATATTAATTTTTTCATGTTGCAGATGCTGCCATTCTTGGGCGAGGGGGAACTTGAAATATGGGTGAAAACTTAGCAAGAAGGAATTAAATTCTTTGAGAACCCATCTAAGGGTATTGTGTGAGCTCACAAACTGTACCTATTTACTTGATAACTTCTTCTGAATATGGAGAAAACTTCCATATTCATTCGCTTTATCTGATGCATCAATTTATATTATAAAAATTCAAAGGCATGAGCTGCTGTGTGAGCCCTACCAACAGGAACAATCATTTTATAGAGGTCCCTTCTTCCATCGTGTAGATTAGTTATGAATCACACAGACAGAGCGAAACTACTGATCTTAACAGAATCACAGCGGTCTCTGTATCAAAGAGAACTCAAAGTCCTCTGCACTTCCCCAGGCAGGGCTCAGTCACAGATCTCTGAGCAATGGCCCATCAAGAAATGATCCCTGTTATGACATTTCAGTTCATGTTGCACTGAGATATTCCACAATTTCTCCCCTGGAGATGAAAGGTTCCCTCCACAGGAAGAAGAGCTAATCTTTGTCAGGTGTATATTTATAGGACACCTAGACAGGGACAAAGTCAGATGAATGCCAGATGAATGGCAAGTTTTGCCCAGATCCCACACTGCCAAGCCCAGCACGATCCTGCCCCAGCCCCACTTCCACACTGGCTCCAGCTGTACCACACAGATCAGAGGACACGAGATTCATTTTCAAGAAGCTTCTGAAAGCAACTCAAAGCCAAATTCAACTCTTAAAAGATGGATTTAGACACCAACTTCCATTTGATTATACTTGGCAACAACATCTACTCTCAAAAATTCGTTGCAAAATGAATTATTTACATAATTAAATCCAAGAGAAAACAACAGGGTGTTGATATTTGATACATTTCCAAAGGAAACAGAAATCCATTTTTGTTATGGTAAAATGGGTGTGAAAGTTGCAGAGGACACACCCATTCATTTTTCACCATGCAACACACATTACTTAGTTTCATGTAATAGTTAAACTGCATCTTCCATATAACCAGAATTGTGCCAAGTGCTTTACAAAAATGTTCCTGAAGGTCTGAAAAAAAGTGGTTTCAATCTCTTACAAGCTCTTCCTGATAAGCAACAACTACTTCAAAGAAATCAAAACACACATTCTGCAACTTCGAACAAAAAAATACCACGATGCAAAAACTATCAGTACTATACACTAAAATATTTTACACTTGCAGCTACTAAAATTCTGAAACCTGCTGCTGGAGAACAACTGGAAATGAGAACTCTTTGTTTATAAGAACTCTTTGTTTGTCACCTGGAGCAGAGGGGTGTGGACGTGGGACACGACGTGGGGCAGGCGCCGCCACTCGCGGATGGCCAGGCTGCTCGCCATCTCCACCAGCCGCTCGATGAAGTTCAGCTGCTGCTCCTCGGGGTGGCAGATGGCCAGGTACCCCCTGTACATGTTCACCTTCCAGGCCATCTCTTTTGGACAACTCAACTCCACCTGGTCGTGGAATAGGAAAAACATCCAGTAAAGATCGTTCCTACATGAACAGTTCATTTTTTCAATGAGTTCTTAAACAAACAGCTTTAATGTTTTAAAGATAATCTCATTTTCTAAAAATATCAGATTGAAGTATTAACATTTGTGTCACTAGAGGAGCTTCAGCTCTCCTAAAGTTACTGGCAAGGGCGGGCTAGCACATAAATTGCCAAATCAGCACAAGAGTAGAAGTGTCCGTGCCCAAGACACACAGTCTGAAATGCCTCAGGGGCTCCAGAACATGAAATGGAAACTTTTCACCCAAAAGGATCCTGTTCCTTCCTGTTCCACATTATGCAGCATTGTACTCCCTGTCTGCTCTAGGGCATTGTTAAGTTTATGAAAATGAACTGCTAATATTTTTGCAAGTAATCGACAACCAACCTTCTCATTTATGTTAAAGTAATTTCTGAGCACAGATGCAAAGTCAGGTCATAGTGCTAAAATAATTTATAAAATAATTTTACACCATTTCCTCAGAATTCTGGAACAGTAGAAATATGGCAACTTAACCCAGAAAAGCACTTGAATTGTGCAGCACCTAAATTCTGTGAGCAGTTTACAGCAAACTTGCACTGAGCCAGAGCTCACCAGCTGACACCGCAGGCCTTTAATCTACAACTTTTTCACTTCTTTTTCCTCCACTTTACATAGAGCCCTTTATGGTTTGATGTGCAATACAGAAATCCCTCTGCATCATCCTCTTGTTGATAAACTGTATGGTGATCATCACAATGGTTATCCCTGCTATCCTCAGCTGACTTTTATGCCTGAGGCAGCAAAGAGAAAGTGCCAGGTAGCATCCTTACACTTACACAGTGAAAATAACCTCCTTCTTTATTATGTTATCCACTGGATCATTAAACACAATGGCAGCGTGAGCAAATGGAAATGAGTCTTGGGTCTCATCAAAGGCTACTGGCTGTTTTAATAGTTCAGCTTTAATGGGTAGATTATTAAAAATCTTTCACAAAGATTTACGAAAACTGATAGATATTTGCCATCCTTTCTGGCCTCTCTTGTGAATCAGCCATGGAACTTGACAAAAACCAGCCACATTCAGGAATATCAATAAAGTTGGAGTAGTGAGTACAGCACAGCAGCACAGAATCAATTATTCTTTCAGATCCTAATATTTATGCAAACGTGTCCTGACACTTTTACAAGAACCTGAGTAGAGTCACAAAGGCTCCATTTATGGCTTCAGCAGCATCTTCTCCTTAGTCATTTAGTAAATGTCTCATTACTGAAAATACCTCATTTAACATAACTGCAGCAAACGCATATCAGCACTTACTCAGGGTTGTCACTTCCACTCAGCTTGCAATTGTCCAAAACCAGAACCTGTCAGACATGATCTATTTCATTCTGCTCAAGCCCAAGGCTTATAATATACTGTACAATATAGTTCTTATTTTAGGCTTTAAAAGTTTCTCAAATAATTACATTTCTATACTTAGCCTCTGAAGTTGCATACTTAAATAGGACACAAAAAACTAAGTCTTATAGGAGCAAAAGAAATTAATTAAAATGTAAATAGCACCCATAAGACAATTTTTGTTGCATATGCAGTTTGCTACTTAAGAGATTTGGCTTTACGTTGTATTTTAAATATCCACTTCACCCCTTCATTGCAAATTCTGGCATCTTTAGCAGAGTAATTCCAGTAATGTCACACTGTATACAACAGTTCAAGGAAGATCTGCAAGCTCCTTTCCACCTGTGATTTAATGCAGCAGGTGGATATTCTCACCTTTCAGATATTAGTTTGACATTTGGTTAATGTTTCTATATTAACTCATCACAGATGAACTCTACCTACCATGAAAAGAGGATATATTTCCTTAAAATTAAAACAAAACAGAAAAAACAAACCAAAGAAAAACCAAAACATAACTCCCCCCCATATTTTCCATCTTCTATAGATTAGTGACACCACATACAAGGCTAAAAAAAAAATTCCAGACAATCCACTGGCTGCTCCAACAGAAGCCTGCCATTCCCCCCAAGAACTCCACACAGCCTGGCAGTTTACAGCAGCCTCAAGAACAATAACCACCAGCTTATTCTCATGGGATGGTTCTTAAAACAGTTGGGATGAAGATACTCAAGACAGGATGAGGAGAAACTAAACAGGAGCACAAAAAGCCCTCACTCACCTGCACCAGAGCCTCCTTCATAGCAATCCAGTTTGAGACCCTCCACGCGCACTTCAGCACCAGGTAAGGATTTATGTGACCTTTGGACTGGCCATATTCTGTCAAAGGCTCCCACTGGTTCAACTCTTTTGAGCAACTAAGAAAATGAAATGCAGTGTCAATTTGGTTACCAAAAAACAAAAAAAAAGCCAAAATAAATAAAATTCAATAAAAGTGACAATAAATGTTGTGTATCAGAATATTATCTGCATATTTGTTTGTCTACAAACAGCTTTGCAAGCACTGCAGAAATTTCATCCAGATGGGAAGACTCTTTTTTTAAATTTATTTATTACCAGTTATAATACAGAAATCTGCGAACAGGGAAGAGCTGCATTTTGTGTCTCCCAGAACAACCATTTTAAATAGGAAAAACAAATTTTAGCTCCAGTCTGTTTCCACCAATAGCAAATTACATTTTTACAGCAATTCAGGCATATCACTGCTGAGGTTCTGTTAAGGGAATACAAAATAGCTTTTTTTATTCCCTTAAGTTTTCCCTGTATCTGAGCTAAGTCCTGAGATAAGTTTATTCTCGTAACTAATGCTTTAAACCAACAGCAGGGTATTTTGCTTCTATTGCAGGGTAAAATACTTGTTCTACATCAGCTTTCAGGTCTTACCGAATCCAGTGGTCTTCCCAGAGCTGGTACTCAGGGAAGATGGAAGGGGAAGCGTTGTTCCGTTCGTGCTCCTTTTTAGCCTTCTCCATTGCTTTCTCGTAAGTTTCTTGTGCCTAAAGAAAATGCAACCATTCCATGTTTCCATCTGCTACGTACACAATAACTCAATACTCTTTTCTTTTTAAAAATAAGTGATAAGAAAACGTTCATAAATTTAAAAAAAAAAAAAAGTCAAGCCCTGAATATAGAAAACTCATTCCTGAATATACTCCTTTGGCAGCTTGACAAATGTCATGAAAATCTGATGGGTGTGCACAAAAATTTCACCTTACCTCAGTACTGCAAGGCCTCAAACTACTGCTGTAGACAGTAGGGAAGCCATGGCACTTTCCATTTTAGAAGACTGAAGTTAACAATTAACATTCAGAGTTTTTTCATGCTGACCAGAATATTCATCCCGACAGCAGAACTACCCTGATAATTTCTAAAATCAAGACTGTACCTGTTCAAAAAAGCCATGCTGTTCATAGGCAATGGCTGTTGCTGTCTCTGGGAATTTGCAGCGTTTCTGCCACAGCCCAGCCCACATATCCTCTTCTTGTAACAAAGAGTAGAGCTCAGCAAGGGAATCCAGGATTTCCTACAACGTTAAGAACACATATTTCTCCACAGTCAAGCTGTCCTTATAAAGCATAGTAGGTAGCAAACCCCATGTTCTACACTGAGGCAAGCTGAGAGAGACATGGAAATAGAGAAGTGCTTACAATTAAAACGCTGTTTAAAACTCTACAAGGCAAGCAATTAGTAACAACCAAGTACTGAAAACAACAATGCATGACAAAAAAAATCCTAAGGGTTGTACACCGACTCCTGCCTGTCTTCCCTAACACAACAGATCGAATCATAGAAAACAAAATTTTTCAACAAGTCAATAATACAATAGGACAAGAGGAAAGAGCTTCAAGCTGCACCAGGGGAGGTTTAGATTTGATATTATGAAAAATGTCTTCACTGAAAAGGTTGTAAAGCACTGGAACAAGCTGCCCAGGGCAATGCTAGAGCCGCTGCCCTTGGAGGTATTTAAAATACAAGTCAATGTGACACTTATTTATTATCCCCATATTATCCATGGGGACATGGTTTAGTGTGGGACTTGTCAGTGTTAGGTTTTTCTCTTTGTATTTCATAAGGCATTTCAACAAATATAACACTACCTGTTGAGGAGGAGTTATGCTTTCCTGCTCATAGAATTCTGTTGTCTGTTTAGGCTTAATCTGCAGACTCAGTCCTTTTTCAAAGGCTTGATGTTCCAGCATCAGTGTAGAACGAAACCAGAGGTTGTGAGTTTTACCCAAGTATTTCAGGACACAAGGTCTGATGGGAATGGGAGGAACACACTGTGACATTGCTTCCACAAAGCAGTTCAGGGCACTTGGCTGGCAATCTCGCTGCACCTGATGGCTACCACTGCACAAGAAAGGGCTTATTTCACCTGCTAGAGCCTAGAAGAAAAAAACATAATAGTTACCTGTCTATTCAGATTCTTCAATTAGAGAAATCAGATTTAAAATCTCCTCAGTACAGGGAACAACCACTCAATAAGCACATTTCTCTTTGTAAAATGAAAGGCCCTATTTCTTTCAACAGATGTAGTGATACAGGTATACAGCATTCACCAGTCTAAGAGTGGCAAATTTCTCAAAGCAAGTAAAACAAAGTCACCACACAAATACATTTTCCTGGAACAGCAGTCATTTACAAAGAGGAATCTGGAAGTGGGAGAGAGAGAGGTTCTCACATGCTGCTGTCTGTCAGATAAGATTTTCCAAAGTCGTGAAAAAAGCTGTATCCAAGTCTTCTCTGCCAAAGGTGTAGAAATATGACATAACTGAACAAAGGCACTCAGCAACGCTCCCGTCTGGAAACAAAGAGATGCATAGAAATAGGAAAATACAATTAATTCTGCGGCAAAACAGCTCACTTATACAGTTGTTTAAGTAGTAATGCAACTACTGTTACTACTGCAAGTTGTTTACACACAGCTTTCAGCTAAAGTTATCTTCTTAGAAATTATTTAACTGTAAGATGCTGATAACACATTTTTGATCCCATACCCTATGTTTGTCATCACTAGTTTCCGAACTGAATTGTTAAAAAACACTTACAGGTGAAGGAGGATGATATTTAATTTTGTAGGAAAGGGACACAGTAATAACTAGCGATGAAGTGAAGGCTTAAGAATTTTTTACCATAGGCAAGTAAGAAATTACAGATTATAAGAGATGTCTACAGAAGAAAACTCAGCTAAAAAACCAGAAGTGTGAGGTAGAAGAAGAAAATAAAAAAAAGCACCTCAGATCAGTTTGAAGGTTTTAGGATTACAGTGGTTTGTCACCAACAACCTGTACCCACCTTCACTTCCCGAAGGGAGTCGAGGAATTTGTCGTGCCGGTTGGTCAGCATGTGCAGCTGGTTGCCAATGTCCTTCTCCGAAAGTTCCTTGGTTTTGGGAGTGCTGGTCTGATCTCCCGGAGCCAATTCAATGTCTATTTCAACATCCTACACAGAAATAAACAGCTTAGTAAGCAAACATAGGTATCTTCTATGCACTTCTGCTTTTTTTCCACAATACAAAACACCCTCCTGATCGATTTATTTCAGGTCTCCCTGTTTTCTGCATCTTCTTCAGGTTCAGACATAAAATTGCTTAGAGTGTTGAAGTAAAGGCTAAATGAATCAACGAGAGTTCAGAGAGACCCATGCACGCTTAAAACACAAGCGACACAATCTGCACACATCATCCTCACTACACCTTCTCCGAAGTTATTTGATGAGGAACTAGGAAGAGCTGAATTCCACCAAAGAGATTGCTTTCTCCCCGGCATTTCCTGTCAGTTACCTCCTCTTTGGATTCGCTGTTCTCCCTTTCCCGAGGCTCTTGCTTGACGTGTGTCACCATGGCAAAGGCTGCCCTGTCGTGACTGTCAGCCAGGTTGATGACGTTGGTGATGGAGGGCAGCATGGCCCCCTGGCAGCTTGTGCCAATCGTGGTGTTCCTCTCACACACTGCCAACAGCAGCTGCCACGTGGGAAAGTAACAAGAGTTTGCGAACATACGTTTTACTGCAGTACTTCAAAGAAAACATCGCTACGGTTTAATATTTAAATAATAAATAAATTTAACGAAAGTTGCAATAGTTAAGTTTAAGGCCTATTTATCACCTTTTTTAATAGAATCTCCTAGGCCTAAAGTCTGTATTTTTTACTTTTTAACACATGTACTAAGTGCCCTCAATCCGCTAATGAAATACAGATTCTGTTGCCTTAAAAACAATGTTCACAGTCACCTTAAATTCATGCTTTAATACACAAATTGTTAAAATAAAAGGTTTTGTCCCATTTTATTTTAAATAAACCAAGCAAAGATGCAATTTCATTTCAATACAATCCCACCTAACAGCTGCCATACTGCTAGAGGAGACATTCCAGCTTAGCAGTTTTCTTGAAATCGTCTCCTATAACAATTCTCAGGGTTTTTTTATATTCATTATCAATTGTAAGAGACTGTTTTCCTTTAAAAGTATTAACCTGGTCATTAAGCTTTTGGCAGAGAAAATAGATTTTAAACATTTATATTAAAGCCACTTTCCAAGCATCAGCATTTCACTGTTTAGACACTGTACATATTTTTAAGCACCACAGGAGCTGAGGCAGCAGACTTGGTATTTTCAGCTTTAATACAGACAACACACACATCACATAACACTTGTAAGCCCAGCCAAGAAAAATGAGGAATAAAACATATTTCTAATTGCACTTCTGATACAAGTAGTTTCCCTACCTCGATGCACTGCTTTATCCAGAAGTGATTTCCCATTGCTTCCCAGTTTTGGGAACAGGTCACGTAAAGCAAGCGCTCATAAACGCGACGTTTCATGGAGTTGTCAAAGACCTCGAAGAATTTGGCTCGGATGAGCGGCTGGGCACAGCGCAAACCAGAGAGAAATGCTGGCTCCAGTTTAGCTGTAAGTTCACTCCCAGAAAGATTCTCATCCCTAAAATGGATAAAGATGAAATAACAGAGCTATTAGAAAGAGAAGACTCCTAGGTTTTGTAAGACACACTAAAAACCCAAAGAGGTGACATTCAGTAAAAGCCCACAAGTGGCAAACAGCCAGGTGCAGTTCTTGAGAGAAACAGCAAAGAAAATATTGCTGCTTGATGCAAAACTGCCCCAGAACTATCAGAAACACTCTTTCAGGATAAAATCTTATCATAGTTGTGAAACACTGAGCCACATCTGTACGGTGTTTGAAATGACAAATGTTATTGACTGATAAAAGCTTCTGAGCACCACGTGCCCACGAAGGCTTCGCACAGTGAAGCAGCAGAGTACAGCAGCAAACTGACTGCAAAATAATGTGAAGCAGCAGCTCACCATTAAATACCTGGCATTCTAAGGATTTCATTGTGATTCAAAATCTTCAAGTCTACCTAGCAAAGTAACACTCCTGAAAGTCTAATTTACAATAAAGTTTCAAGAAAAAAAAATATGAACCTTTATATCCTGTGGATGTGAAAAGACAGAATTCAGCTGTGACCACAGTGTTGAGAATAGAGCCAACTACAAGGATGCCTTGGTATCTCGGGAAAGGAAGAAGTTTGGGTGCTGGAGATATTTTATCAGTGCCAAAAGTAAAAATCTTGTCCAAGGAACTTCTGTTTGCAAATTGCCTTCCATAAATATGTACTGTGGTCTCAGTTAAGTGAATTGATTTTTCATTTTAGAAAAGAAAAATATATAAAAATATCTCTTAATTCAGACCTAAAAAGATTGATGACATGTTATAAAGTTCATATATGGTACAAATTATGAACCAATAAGCTGCAACAAATGATTAATTGCTATAATTACCTATAGACATAGTTAACAAGGTCTAAGAACTGAGCATTTAATTCAAGGTCTTCTGGAAAACGCTTTTCAATGTAAGTCATCATTTTCACCAGCAGAATGGACTTCTCCCGGAGAGTAGGTGTCTGTGGGAAAAGAAGACATGATTAATTTTGTCAATTCGTCTTAAAACATGCAGAGAACCAGCACATTCAAACTACAACTCAGCCATCCTTTACATGACTCTTTCACTTCTAAAGTAGTGAAAAATAGCCTGAGAGGTCATAGCTCTTAAAAAAGAAAAATAACTCAAGCATTTATCCTTCTAATATATGCTGGAGAGTTTTTAAATTGTGACTAAAAATAGGTTTAAACTGTTCAGTGATTACGAAATTCTAGTGTATCTTATAAAACATGTAGATCCTTTTGTACAGCACTAGACTGTAAGTGCTCAACCCGTAACAGAAATATGGCAGATTGAGGAGGCCACAAAATGCCACAGAGTAACACGATTTATACCAGCATTAGTCATCTTCCTCCTGAGGAACCTCTCTATCCAGGTTAATGTGAAGCATATTTTAAAACTTTTGCTTTAAAGGAAGTTCTTCAGCGTTTGAGATCAAACACCAAAAACATAAGCCCATAAAATGCCAAGCATCTATAGCTGCAGCTATTTTCACAGGGGATGAAAATAGTCTAAACATCATCAAGAGCATCTAAACATATATAAGAGATCATTACAAACCTCATTGTCAAAAGTGATGAATAATAGTGGCTCACGGTTATTTAGTATTTGAGAGCAACGATGACTTTATCTGCTCAATTTACCTGATTAGCTGCCATCGGGGAATTGTTTTTCACCCACTCCTCCACTATTTTTACCACTGCGCGAAGAATTTTGGCATCAGTGGATTTTTCAATGAGTGATGTTAGAATAGCTTGTATAAAATTCTTCCTCATTTCCATGCTCATCACAGCCAGGCGAGTTTTCACAAGATCCAGACTTAGCATTACCAGTTCACTTGTACCTGCTGTGGATGCAAAAAAAGGATTAGAGTTGTGTATACACCTCTGAAACACCTAGGAAAAAGTTTGCCAGATAAGATGCTGTCATTTTAAAAATATCAACAACCTCATCTATTGCCTGGAAATACATCCCCAGAAATAATGAGCTCAGAATTACTACTTTACATTCCCAAAGAACTAAGGCAGAATTCAAGGCCAGGTTGGATGGGGCTTTAGCAACTGTCTAGTGGAGGGTGTCCCTGCCCATGGCAGGGGGTTGGAATTAGATGATCTTTAAGGTTCCTTCTAACCCAAACCATTCTTCGATTCTATGGCTCCTTTCAAACCCAAATCCATTCAAAATCCTGAAGGCAAGTCTGTTTTTCCCTTCAGTAAATCTTTAGTAAAAGGCATTAGAGACTCCTAATACTGAAAAACTACAATTAACTTTGCGAAAGAAATTGTCTACAATGCAGCTAATTCTCTAATTCTGTTCAGCTAATTTCCTGACTTGCTTATCTGTCAAGTTTAATAATTTTCCAATTGTTTCTCAGTGTTAATAAAATTTATAAGGTTCTCATTTACCTAATTAAAGTATGGGCTGGGACTCTTTAACAGCAGCAATTCTTTCAAAGTGTTTTCTTCAGTAGCTTATTCATTAGTAAATTACAGGGCCCTTTACTAGCACTGAATTTTCTTCTACAAGAACATCTGATTTTTTCAATGACTCATGACTTAATTCATTTGACAACAGACAGAATTATACAGACTGAAAAAGATGTTATTTTAAGATAAAAACTATAGCACCAGCTCCAACAAGTTAATTAACAGTTGTTCCAATATTATAAAATAGGAAGGAGCAAAAAAAAAGGGAAAGCACAGAGCAATCAAAAAAATTCAGCCTGTCTCCCCTCAACACTATAAAGCCTTGAAGAATTTCACTATTTCTATGTATGCTACAGCTCAACAAATGCTTCACTAACCATTCACTGAAAAGGTTGGGCTAATACTGAAATTCATAGATTAAGCAGGTAACTGGAACTCTCAAGTACATTTTTAGCTCTCAGTACTTCAGTAACACCACTCACTGAGGCTCAAGTATTTTTCAGCAAGTAACAGTGCACACAAGCTCTGCAAAGACATCTGAATTCCTTTAGGATGAAGATATTCCAATACTTTCAAACATTTCCAATCATTAACAGACTGTATAATGCAATACCTGTATTTGCTTCTGCTGCTCCTGCTGTGGCCTGTGGGTTCAGGTGTTCCCTGACCATCTTCTGCAGGGACCTCATGAAAACTGAGATCAGCCTGTCAATGTAGCTGGGGTTGTTGCTACAAGCAGATTTCAGAATCATCAGAGTCCCTAGAGATTAAAAACAAGACTTCAGGAATTAAAACTTCTCTTGGGCATGACCTGAGTAAGGTACAGATGCAATGAAAGAAGGATGGGACTACCCAAGTTACAAACATTAAAAATCTGAAGAGATTTGAAGAAAAATTTCAGTCTCAGCTTTAGTCCTTTGACCAAATCCAACAGGTTACTTTTGCACTAACCAAAGTATTTCAGAGTTTTGTATATAAGTGTGTGGTGAACAGCAAGGGGAAAAAGGGAGGACAGGAAGGGAGAGATTGAGAGCAAATATTTCCCCAAGACCATGAAGAAAATGTAACTACGCCTGGTGTTGCACATCTGTTTTAGTAGCAAAAAGTAGAAAAACTCTTAGATGACTAGGCCTCGGTTTAGAAATTAAATATAAAAATAAATTTAAGAATTATGATTTTGGTTTTCTAATCTAGAAACTTCATAAAGTTTCATAAATCACTTTCTGTAGATTGAAGAAGTTAACTAAGTTGACTACTTCACTCTTTAAAAAAAGCACACACATCCTGTAAAATTACACCTACTGAAAAAAAAACCTACTGCAACTTTTGAACTCAACCTATCTGCATAGCACATCTACAGAAACACGCTCTGGTCATTGAATGGCTCCTGCCAAAGTTTTGATTTCTTTTTATGCTCAGATGAGCACAAAACTTAGCCCACAAAGTCCAGCCTCTGAGCCACAGAATTACTACAAAATGCACCTCCTGACAACCTGATTGTGCTGCTGCTTTTAAAGGAGCTCTGGACAAAATGTAAGAAACATCTTTCATGGTTAGTTTGATGTAAAGCACGTCCTGACATCTGACAAATAGGCAATTCCCAAGGTGAAATTACAACCATCTACACAGCGCACAGAACAGAATAGAGAAGGACATTTGCCATTTAAATCAGCAGCTTTTCCAACCTCGTACAATTTCAGGTCTGTATTACCAACACAACCAGTTCTGGGCCAAACTCTGTTAGTCCAATACATCTCTGTCATTCTATTATGTAGCTGAGTTCTCTAGCAGTTCAGTAAGTACAAAAAACAAGAAAAGAAAACTATATAAGCTCTTCAGAATGGTCTATGCTAAAAATTCAGATTTTGTCACTCGAGAAGAAATAGCATTTTTGTAATTTCTTGATTACTGATAATTGAAGATCTACAAATACATAGATCTTAATACACTATCCAAATCAGCTAATAAATAAGGCTTTAAAAAACTAAAAAGAAAGGCAGGAACACATAAGACTGTTTACACAGATTCCTGGAACTATTCTGTTGTATCTCAGAGGACCCACAGGATTTTTTTTTTCCATGTAAGAAGCTTCCAGTAACTTTTACTTTATTTTTTGGCTATTGTCAGTACTGTAGCTTTTTTCTATGCACTTTGAATACAAAAGTGCATAGAATACCTAGCAGATCTGCAGCTCTCCACCTCCAGTAATTGCTCTCAAGTCACCTCAGGGAGAAGACAGCAGGCAATGAACCCCCTCCATTCCCTTTCTTCACAGATGTGACAACCCAAGCTCATCTCACAAGTTAACTTGAAATGCTTCCCACAGCTTCCCCTGCGTCACATCAGACTGCCACTTCCTTATGGAAAAGGGATTTCTCATTCAGGGGCATTCCCAGGGAGCTGCCAGGGATGTGGGACACGTACCAAAGAGCTGGGAAGGGTTGGCATTGGTGGCTTTTTCATAATTGGTCAGTCCTTCGTAGATCACCTTCCCGACCGCAGCGTAAAGGCACTCCAGCTCTTCGTACTTGGAAGCTACACTCGAGGTACCTGCAGAGTTTAGAGGTGGGTTTAGTTTTGGTAACATTACCCACAGAACAGCAAAGAGCAGTCACACTGTGAACATACAGGCACTAAAACATCACTGGAGTCTTATGTTGTCAACAAATTAAGGTAACACAGGCAGACCCCTCACTTATATAAACCTCTTTATTATACCAGTGTGCCTTTTATAATAGTGTACCACTTCTTCTGAGGAACTCAATTTGGTGAGCAGTCTTGCATTACTGACTTACTTTTCCCAAGAAAATATTATCTAAATTAGCTTCTATTAAGACACAGCATATTACCTATTGCCTTTCTTTCTTACACTTTATCTCCCTTCCTTGTTTCAGCAAAACAGCAAAGCTTAACAACTAAAACATTGCACTTCTGAAGCTGAAAAATTCTAATTGCAAAAATACATTAAATTTATAGCATGCATTTCTTGAACTAAAGTTATGACAGCCACAGGTTATTAAGTTTTTATGTCAATGGATAATGATGTATTCCACACAATTACTTATTTCAGCTTTTCCTTTTTAATCAGAGGTTGAAAGTGCAAGCTAAAATGGACCATTAAACGCAAGAATCATAAAACAGAATATTAGCACATTCCAAAGAGTGCCTTCATCCCACCCTCAACCACTTTAGCAACGCAGCGACAAAAGATAAGAGGAGGAAGAAAACACCACTCACTTGGTTCTGTGGGGAAAATGCCCATCAAGCGAGACAGCAAACTGTGGACAGCTCTCAAAACCTTGGTGTTCCCACAGGTCATACAGGCTGCTACCCCTCGCTGCAAGGGCTTAAAGCTGCTCAGGATAGCAGGGGGCTGCAGCACAGTCAACAGGAAACTTAAGACCTCTAAGCCAGTGCAGATGTTGGCAAAGTTGGCCTGGTTGGGCTGCTCCTAAAGAGAAAACATACAAAAAGGCAGTGAGTAGGGGAAAACAAGAATTACACAGATTACTAAATTCAGACCAAATCTGTTAAAACCTGTAAGATTGAGGTTTCCACAGCAGAGATGTTCCAGGTCAATCTTTGAAATAAGTCATGCACCATAAAATTCTAAAAATCCAGGCAACTATAGAGTCTTCAACCACAGCAGTGTTAGTTAAGCAGGTACATGTGTATTCCTTCTGGTGTTTTTTGTGATCCTAGGGTTTGAAATCTGGCTGCAACCTTGCTGGTTAGAAATGCTTCCAGCAGAGGATTATGCTTTACTTCTTTGTCAACACCTTTCAGAGACAGGCCATCAGTGAAGAGCTAAACCAGTGTATTTTATGATAAGCTATAGTTTAAAGGACAGAAAAGAGAGCATTTGGAACTAACAAAAAAATTCCTGATGTGTCTTTGTAGACTAATTAAATTATCATTAAGATAGTAAATTACGCCTAAATTATCAATTTTAATGGCAATTTTCATTCACGTTGCACACTACCTGAGAAAAGGTGAGCAAAGAAACAAATAGGAGCTCCTTGGAGCACAGTCAATGCTTGTAAACCCAAAACAAGTGGAGCCACATCAAAAACTCTTCCAACAGAAGAAGGATGCAAGTAGACACCTGCATTTTCAAGGACTATCACCATAAAGACAACAGCATGATAATAGTATAGCATACATAGATCAACAGTTGGAAAAAATAGGACAGAGCAAATTTTCATGTCATCCTAGACATATTTCAGCTTCCAAAAGTAACATATATTACTCCTTTATTCAAAGAAACAAAATAGTGACATCAAGTGAACTCCTAAAAATTTACCACAGTAATAGTCATCAGCCCATTAAATAGTATGATGCAAATAAAATAGGTGTAGAAAATCTTATTACATAGCAAAAAACACATGAACACCATACAGATGATATATAAAGTGTTGTATCATCTCTTACAGGGAGCTTGCCTTTCAGTGAACTTCACACTACCATAAGGTAGTCAGAAAACTAGGAATCAATAAAATCAAATCTGTAAAACTTTCTACTAAGATAAAAAAACCCCAAAAATAAAAAGCCACACTAACCAGTAAGTACTGCAGCTCTACAAATTACAACCACCGATGCAATTCACACACTCAAAAATTTATTTATTTCACTACAAAGAAGAAAAGATTAGTAATGTAAAAATCTATATCCTGATACCACTACTATTCAATCATCTCACATGCCAGGGCAATCTAAAGACCTACAGGACTAAATGATACCCACCACAGTCATGAGCAGCTTATCAAACCACTGCAGCTTCAGCTCTGACTTGGGCCACATGTCTGGCCTCAAAGCTGTTTTCAGGAGGTTGACGCAGCGGCGAGACAGCAACTCCCCAGGGGACCCAGCAGTGTTGGAGTTGTCATTTACCTAGCAATTAATCAGAGTTAACAAAATGACACCCTTTTGGAACCAGCTCCTTAATTTATTATGCATTCTATGCAAGCATATAATTTCTTATTTCTGAAACGGATGAGCTTAAGTAGTTTTATCAGTGCAGCATTTAATGCATAAAAAGCTGACAACTAATAGTAAACACCAGAACTGGTGTCTAAATTGCTTGCTAATTAACCCAGATCATCCATCAAAGGTGTATTAAAAAAAAAAAAAGTTTCATCCCATCCTTTATTACTACAACTCTGAACACACTCAAGATGGTTAACCTTTACTGTTTACAAGGTATCCATAAACATGTGCAGCTCTTTACTCAATTCATCTTTATACTTAAGAGCACATCTACTTTGTGCACTGGACTGTGGTATATAAAATCCCATGCTACTTCCCAGCTGAGTCTGCTGCAGGAGCAGAAGCCATAAAATTTGTCAGCCTTGAGGCACACCCAGATAATTTTCCCCATTCTAGAACGTTCCCTCAAAATTTGGTAAAAAGCTTTAGTTCTACATGCTGCAGGAAGGCAATTCCATACATTGGATTTTGAAAATACATCTACAATCATTACCCCTAGACACAGTCATTCCCTATAAAACTCTCTAAATATTCTGGGATAAAGTATTCTTGTCATTTAACACAGGCAATAGAACAAGCATACTTTGCAGCATCACCCAAATATGTAAATTAATCATGAAAACGAAGTATAGAAACATTAGAATAATCCAAGCCTAAAAGGACCTGTGTGAAAAGAAGGGTTTATGGGTTTGGCTGCTAATGCCACACTGGTATTTGCATATCAGAGTAACCTCACTACCTGGCAAGCGATTCTAATCAGGAAATTCACGACGGTGTCTGTGTGCTGCTTGTCAATGGGCTTGGCAAGAAGGGCATCAGCTCCTGGCAAGGACTGGCTCCGTCCAAACACCTGCATGCACACAAAACACAAAAGCCATCAGCAAGATTGAAGGAGCAAAACGACAAGAACAGATTTAAAATATTTTCTAAAGCTGAAACCTTCAATTTAGGGGGTTTTGAGTTATGTGGAAAAAACAATTACATTACACTGCTTAGAGTCTCTGAATAAACCCTGATTTTTTTCTTACAGCACTTATTGCTCCTGTAGCTGTCCTGAATCGTTTTACTTCTTGGCCAGAATCCACAGACAATCCTCTTTTAACAGCAGATGAGGCAGAACTTGCTCCTTCTCCACTTGCACTTGAGTCCATATCTGAATCTGGCTGAAATATCAGCAATGTGCATGTTAAAAAAACTACACTCAACCATAGAACAGTTCAATCTTTACCCATTTATTTTGATTTCCTACCTGCTGGTCTTTAATTCTCTGCAATTCCCATTTAATAACAACTTCAGCAAGATCCACAGCTAATTTTCTTTGCTCTATTGTAACACTGGGAGTGAAGCCCAGTCTCTGCATGGCACTAACCATATGCTGAACCAGGTGATGTCTCACAGGATAATAAACCTGAAAAAACGGTTTCACAGAAATGTTAGTCATTAACCAATAAAATTCTATACAAAACCTACAAAGCTGAAATAAAGCAAAACTGTAAAACAGTCATCAATCCCAAAGTTTGCTAAACCTGTACCACTTCAAATTTTGCAATATGGAAAAGTAACTGGAGCATTGAAAATAGTATTTTGGCTACAACTTTCAGTAGGGACTACTGATTTCATGCACTCAAATGAACATGTTCTTTTTAAGATCCATTTTTTTTCTCGAGGACCAACCATACCAATTTTTTTCCAAGCCTTTTAAAGAGCTTCAACTCACATTTTAACACACTCAGAATACTCTTTCAAAAATTGCTGAGGCATCAGTTCCTGAAAATGTGCATTAGCTGTCCCTTTGGATTGCATTTTAATACATGTTTTCAAAAATGTTCCTATGTTAACATTCTGCACCATTCCCCCATTTGTTTAATGTTTCCCAACATATATTAGCTGGAGACAAAAGTGATCTAGTTAATCCCACAGAATATATAAAGTCAAACAAACAAGGATTACTGGAGGATGGCAAAGAACATGGTTCTGCACTTTTTTTAAAGAACTCTTAGAGAATCTTCACAGACCTGTTAAAGGACACTGCTGATGCACATGCAATGAATTCATCTTGCAGACTCTAATCTGACATTTGGAGTTCTAACTTCAATCGTGATAGAGCTTAATAAATTATTTGCTATTAAATAGTTGTATTCAGTTATAGATAAGTATCTTTACAGACAAATTATGCATTTTGAAGCTAAACCACATAAATCAGATTGTGCCATTTTTCTAACCAAACTTCTGTTTACTTCCTTGACACAGGAGATACAGAGAGCACCAGAATAACAGCACAAGTACCTTGAAATGTTGTACAATCAAGTGCAAAATATGTACTAGCTGGGGCACTGTATGACCCTCTTCCACAATGATTTTTCGTGTCCAGTGAGTGAGCATCTGGTGTCCATCCTCCATCCGAGCAGGCACAGCTGGAGTCAGAATAGCCATGGCCTGCCTGACAATAGCCCGGGCCTCCATTGCATGAGCTTTGAGAAGGCTGTGAAAAACCTGAACAGCAAAGTTTCTCATCACCATTAATACTGTATGTATTTACAAAAACAAGCATTTATAAAGAAAGGGAAACTACAACATATGTTTTCTAAAAAAACAGTTTTTCACTAAAGGCCCATAATTTGTTAAAAATATCATGATACTTCATCAGCAGACTCACAGAGCATATACTTCTGTTTCCTTTACATTCCCTTTTCTTCCTCCCTCTCCACTCTCCAATCTGAAGTTTTCCCTTGGTCCCCACATTGTGTCTCAACTGAAGTGTCTGTCTCTCAAATGAAGAAACACTCCCAATTTTGTTAATTCAACCAAAAAGTCTACTTGTACTACTTACCCTTCCTGCTTTCATTTGTCTTCACAATTCTTTCTATACTCTCCTATCCCCAAGTAAATTAGTATTAAACATTTGGCCTGCTGCTTCTGCATTCGTTTGTGGCGTTCGAACTACGCTCAGTATTCAAAACCACCGTGCAGCTTCTACTCTGAATCTTCAAATAAAAGAAAGCCAACTGTGGGACTTAACACAAGGCCACGGTCAGTACCTGCAGAACAATCTTCTTGTGAATGGCAAACTTGGCAATGATGTGTGCCAAGAGCAAGTGGCCGCTGTATTTGCAGGCCGGGTCCACGCAGGCCTTGGACAGGAGGCAAGGCCAGGCAAAGGTCATCAGGCGCCGCAGTTTGCTGTTCCTGTTCTTGTTGTTGTCGTGGATGTGATGGGGGGCATGCTCGACCAGCAGCGTGGCAAACTGCAGGAGATAGATCCTCAGAGAATCCAGCATATCAGCCTGCTTTTCTGGATCGAGTACCTGGTTCCAGGCACGATCAAAGAGGAGAGAATGAAGTTGACAAAAAAAGAAAAACAACTTTTATTATTATAAAGGCACAGTCTCAAATTTTTGCTTTTTGGGTGGCTTTTAAGAAGACTAAAAACCTGTAATTACTTTCTTGACTCAGTTTAGTACCCACAAAACCACCTCCTGAACTGTGAACTTCTAAATAATGAGCACATCTGGGAACTCTCAAACTGCTAACCTATAAAAATAAATAAATCAAAATCCCCAACCCTCATTTCAACAACATGTATTTTATAACTGCTGACTGCTTCCATGAAATAGCAGTGAATTAGAAAGAGACTGATGTTGGGTCATGGAAAGCTTTCCTCATAAAAAAGACTGGGATCACAGCCAAGTAAGGCCCATTTCTAAAGACCTACACCAGTTCTGAAAACAGCATAAACTGAAAATTGTAGTCCAGTCCTACTGATCACCGATGGATCTCACACTCAACATTATTAAGCAATTTGATGTACCAGACCACAATACTCAGCAGAGAACAACTAATTCAAATCAGAATGAAAAGTCAAATGAGAGGAAGAACTTTCTGTTCTCATTTTCAAATACTTCAGTGTAAACAAAGATTGTTACCTTAGTTATAAAAACGCTAGTGATGCTTTCTGGATTATCTCCTTCTGGGTTTGGGGGGCCTAAGAGCTGTTCACCTTCTCCTTTTTCAAAACTGTACAGGAAAGCAGGATTCAGGATATGCTGCAGCACCTACAGAGTATAAACAAAAGCAGTTTTACTGTACTGTCCCACTGCTCTAATGGCAGCCAACACTCAAGTACTGTCACATGCAAACCTGCCTGTGGGACACACTGTGTTACAGAAGGAAACTATAAATGAAACCCCAAGAAAAAGACACACACAGATTTTTTTCCCCTCTTTCTTCCTTCCAAGGGCAAAGATTCTTAGAAAGTGTAAACTAAAGCAGTCAGCATTGAAAGTAAGATGAATTGCTGTCTCTGTTTATTATCGCTCTTCTTCAGGTATGATATTTTCACCTAAATGACTCTGCCAATTATCAGACTCGTTGACATTTAAGTAAGGGAGTTTTGTTGCCCTAGTTCCCAAGAAGAAAATTAAACCGAAATACCAGGCTTCTTTGATTTAATTGCTTTAGTTACCTTGGCTTTGAGCTCATCTCCAAAGTTTGGGTCATTCAAGTCTACAAACCGGAAGAATAAAGCCCGTTTTTGGGGAATACTGTAGTTTTTGGGGATCTCTTCTTCCATGTATTCCTTTAAGAAAGTCATATTGCAGAGAAATCGACCCGTAAAAGCTCGAAGCAACTGGAAGAGTAACTCTATATCACCATAATTCCTTCTGTGAAAACACATCAAATACAAAGCTTCTGTGAAAAAAATACATAAATTACCATGCTAATGAAACTAATCTTTTAAAGGAGCAGAGAAGCAAGAGCAGCCAGCACACCACAGGCATGGTTTTAGAACCAATGGCAGTATTATGAAATATATTACACTTCCACTTCAATAACTGCAAACCATTTTTAGTAGCCCTATATACCTTTACAGTGTTTTCAAAATTAAGATTTAAAAAAATGCACGCAGGGTCTAGGAAATAAAGATTTTGACGTACTTGCAGTAATTCAATAGGCAATAGGCCAGCAGCTTGGGCTCCTTCCAGTTTGTTGCAGCCATATTCTCCTTCCTATGTCTCTCCTGAAAAGCTTCACTCACCCAAACACGTTTCAGCTGATTCACCAAGGAGTGTTGATTTGCTAACCAACATTCATCATTCTTAACAATAATACTTATGATCTGTCCAAAGCAAAACAAGACAAATGCACAGTCAACACACGAGAGATCTGTCAGGAGAAACAATGATACATAAGCACTTGTTTAAGGTCAATTAAGGCTTCTAAAATATTCAACAGCAAAACAAAAGAGTGAAATACTAAATAGTTTAGAGTACAATAAAATAAATTTCTGTTTCTGTTGCCATGCTTTCCTCTTGTATCCTACTTGACAAAAAAAGCCCAGTTAATTTGAGTCTCTTTTCCCTTCTCAGAGCAGCTCTGACTACAAACACTCCACATTTCTACAGGCGGTTTTCTGTGAGCTTTTGTGTGTAACACACACACATTGAAAGCACGTATCTCAGAGGCTTGTAGCTGAAGAGGTTTCAACTACCCAGTGCAGTGACAAAGAAGGATGAATGAATACCTTGATGGCCTGGAACTGCAGATCGAGGCGCATTGTGGTGGTGCTGGGGGAGCCAGGCCTCACGGCTGCCTGGGTGCCCACAGGCAGCAGCAGGGTGATAAATCGGTTGGGATTAGCTGCCAGTACATCCCGCAGAGGTTTGGCATCTTTATGTTTCAAGAAACTCTGCAAAAGGGGAAGAAATAATTTTAATAACCTTTAAAAGCCAAAATACCAGGCAGTTATATCATCCTGTAGCTTTTATATTCCACACTAAAGTTGCAGAGGTCATATTTCACGTATATAAAAATAACATCTACACTTCAGTAATAGCCTTACACGATCTGGAAGGGTACAAAATCAACACTGCAGGACAAACAAATACAAAACCAAGAACAGGAACCCTGTAGTCAAGAGTAAGACCATGATTAAGGACTACCAGGTCACACACGAAAAAAAGATGCAAAAGATGAAAGCTTTTTGTTCATCAGATTTGTCAAGTTGAGGGTTTTTCCTGCTCCTCTCCCCACACAGCTTACCATAAACATTCTGCTCCACTGGGGATCATTTAAAGTGGCTTCCATCATGAACAGCTCCACAGTCTGGGATGGATGACGTGTCAAAAACTTTATCAGTGGTTCCCTGAATGGACTGCCAGCCTGAAAAATTCATAAACCTCAAATTGAAAATGCAGAGTATAGAGTATTTTCTACTAATTTAGTACCACTCAGAAAAATACATTTGACTTGGCATTTATGCAGATACAAAATGTTCAGAACTTGCACGATGAGAATTTATTTACACTTTCAAAACTTCACTTCTAAGGATGTAAGACAAATGTTACCTCCTATAGGCTTGAAGAGCATATTACATCCAGTGTTCTCACACCATATTTAAAATATTATAATTATTATAAACTAACGTTTAAGAAGACTATAAAGCAAAAAACTTTTACCTCAATCAACATTGCTCGTTCTGTTTTCATAACAACTTCCAGGAGAGGTTTAACCAGAGTCTGTGGGGCAGCTGGGATCAGATGGAATAAATTTATAATTGCTGAACAAATCTTCATTTCCTACAGGTAAGAAGAAACACAGTTAAATAAATATTACTGGCTATAATGTATAAAAACAGTATCACACACCTTACTTCTTTTATCCTCTCTGTATTAGCACAGCCAGCAGCCAAATGCAAAGGGTTAACACATATACAGCATCTGCTTACCATAATGCATGAAAAAATTGCACTTGTGGAAGTCTGCCCTTCCCCCTCTGGTAATATCACAGTTTAAATTTTATTCTCCTTGCCAGCAGAGTGGTGTTTAACAGGTAAGAGCTAAACACTGTAATGAAACTGCTGATGGGGGAGTTAGGGGTGCTCACTGCTCTACGCCAAGGGGCTCCTGCACCAAGCAGCCAGACCTTCCCCCTGCAAACCATTTCTCCTACACACCCCACACCCCAGATTACACATGAACAAAGAGAGACACAGCTTTCTCACAGCACTGCTCAGCCTATCTTGCAAACAGCTGGTTACCCAAAGCCAGCTCTGTTCTCACACTAGATATTAAATTTGCCAGGAGTCCAAAATAATTTTACATTCTTTTTCATTGTGTGATTCAAATAGAGACTGTATTTCAGTTAGCTAGAGTGTGGATTTCCTTCAGTAGGAAAAGGGAAAGGAAAAAACAAAACAACACACCCACTTTCACCATCTCTCTAAAACCAAGTTCCAGTGTGCAGTATCCAAAAGGATTTTATCAAGTACATTGCATTTCCTCAACCGAATTTAAACACAAAGCATTAGGCTCCACTCCTTTAACCTGACCTGCCCAGACAGACCCCACAAAACTCCTCTCATGGACTGAAGTGCAGGGCTGAGAATACATAAAACCTTTTGAAACCATTTATGCCTCCACAGAAACTAAAAATCCTGCTCTTCCTGGTACAAACACGCTCAACATCCTTAACAACAACGTGATCAAAACAGCTCTGCCACAGTCAAACAGAAGCCAATTCACAGCACTGCACTCAAAGGCACAGTGCACTCTGCTCAAAACACAATGCTAAAACTAATAAACCACAGGTTAAAAGAAAAAATAGAACCAAACAAAACAACAACAACAACGAAAAAAAAGAAACCATGACAACAAAAAGAGTTCCTGCTGCCTCCACTGAGTTTCTCACCTCTACCCCTTCCGTGGCAGGCTGAACCAAAACACAAGTCACAGCATGAAAGGAAAAAGCCCACAAAAATATCAAATAAATGTACAAATCATGCTATTCCTCAGGCTGCAGTCTAACTTCAGCACAGTTACTTTCTCATCTCAAACAGAAAGAATGGAGACAACGAGCATCTCACATGCTCCAAATTGCCCTCCAAAGAGCTAGGATGAAAAGCATCCTATTTTTCGCCTTTAACATTGATCAGACGTAGCTGCTCAAATATTTATACTGAATAAAAATATAATAGAGATTATTAAGTCAAGGGAAACAATATTTTAGCACCTTTGAAGACAAATTTGGCCAGCATCAATTACAAAAGCACTTTCAGTATTTAAGCTACCAAGCTATGAAGTCCTCTTAGGCCGTAATGCAGAATTTCCACCATGGAAATTTCCACCCTCTCCCAAGAGGGACAGCTGGATACAACCATCTACTCAGAACTTATTCTTTCAATGAGCAGACATGACCCAAAATTCCATGCCTTTCCTTGGAGAGGCAGGGAAGAGAGGAAGAAGGATTTAAATCAAAGATTTTACTCTCTGAACCAACAAATTAGATTTTAATCACTACTTAATATATTATGTTTTAACTTGTTCATTTCCCTAAACAGACAGATCACAGCTCAGGATCACAGCAGGACTATCATAAATTATTTAGATGAACAAGGCTTAGTTATTCTGGCATCAATGTGGATCTTTACAATAGTCATCATTTATTATGCAACATTTCTAACTAAGTTTTAAGTTTGTCTGTTTGTTTGATCGTGCAGAAGTGAGAGAAATCAAAATGCCAGCCACAGTAACTGACCACCAGTTTCACCACCCCAGTTTTTCTACATTCAGAAGATACAATTACTCAACAGCACAACAGTACATACAGATATATATAACACAGCTTGCCACAGCAACTGTACAGAGACCAAGCTGGCTGTGTCCTCCTGCAGTTTCCTAGAGCTTTTATTTTTAAGGAAACTTTGGAGCACCAATCAGGGAGCAGAAAAGTAATATTCAATCAGCTTTGCATTGACTCAGGTCTACTTGAAATGTTTCCAGACTTCTCTCCTCCCTCAAGATGTGACAGTAGATTCTTTCTCAAGTGTCTGGTGTGCACCCCTCACTCAACATATCTCTCTAAACACATAATTACACAGAAACATCAACAAAAAAAAACCAACATAAAAGCAGAGGAATTCCCAGCTAAACGTGACTTAGGGACAACTGAAAACTGTTCTAGAGGTGCCACATTGTGGTTTAAAACACTATTGCTACAAAGGGATCTGCAAGATATCTGTAACCATCATATTTGAGGATAAGTGAATCCCAAAGAAGAATATGAAGGCCTTAGAACTAGTCTGCCATGAATAAAATGTGGTTAACTGAAGAACAATGTTTTAGTTAAAACATAAGAAACAAATCTTACTCCACTTCATTAGAGAATATCTAGGTCTAATATAAAGCAACGACCAAATTCGGATTAAAAGCCCTTTTTGCAATGACAGGAAAGAGAAATGAAAAGCCATTAAGCCATTTCCATGTTCTGAGTGAAATAAAAAGCCAATGTAATTTCATTCTAATTTGAAAAAGAAAGATATTAATAAAATTCCCCCCATTTTTTCTTAGGTGCAATCATAAATCTCAACACTTAATAAAAGCATTTAGTAAAACATTAATAGCATTATGGGACTTCTGGTAATGTACAGGAAGCTGCACTGAAGCAGGAATTCCCATCAATATTGCTAAGAGCACACAGTATTGACATTACACTGCACAGTTTTCCATTTATAAGACAACTGATCAGCTTCCCATGCTTCAACATTAGTTTCACTGGGAGAATGATTTTAATGTGATCTCAACTAGTAAATATTGAACTTGGTTTTAATAAATTAAATTTTAAATTAACCGGGATTATGTCATCATTATGTATAATTTTCGAAAGGCTACATCATGAACATCAAACATATTAATGAAAAAAGGGGGATTATGCTGCTGAGCTCATCAGCCATTCCAGTGAAGAACAGATTTCTAAGCACAAAATCCTGAGGGGGAAAAGAAATAAAAATGCTTGAGCTGCTCCCACACTAACCCAGAATACTCTTTTAAAGTAACCATTGTCAGCAGATAAGAAGCTCCTCTTACTAAGACTTCTAACAAATATTCAATATTCAATACTCAATTCAACAAGTTCGTTAGCTTGTAACAAAGCATCCATGTGTAATCAGTTATGGCAGCATTTACAACTGAATGAGGTCTGTAATTCCAAAACAGTAATACCACTTATTTCTCCTCTTCTCACATAAAAGCATTCATTAACTTACATTTCCATCACTCCGTTGTCCACCTTTGTGTGTAATAACTACAACTTCCATCCATTTACGCAGGTGTTGCTATAAAGAGAGGATAATTAGCATTATTCTTCTAATTAGACTGTTCCATTTTAGCATACACTACAAGAGAAAACGTAGAGGTTGAAATAATTCTTTGAAGGAAACAAAGGGAAGAATTATCAGTTATTTTCATTCCCTCAGGTTGAAAAGTTTACTGTTGCTAGAAGTCCTCTCCATATTCAAGAAAGCAGGGATTATAAGTACACATATATATATACATACACACAAATAACCTAAGTCTGATAGTCTTACACTTCTTTGATGACTTGCTTGATATGTATGCCTTTAAATATTTAAATATCCACACCAAGAGGATAAAGAAATCACATATTCAGTTTAAACACCGCAAATTAATAGGGCAATACCTCCCAAAATTTTATAAATCAAGAAAGCACCAAAACAGATTTAGTGCATTGGGAAGTAAAATTGTTAAAAGTGCTGGTGGTGCCTCGCTAAAGATAAATTTGTGCAAGCAAACCTTAGCATAACTAGTTATGTCTTCACTAAAAAATAAAATCTCTTAACTTTTTGGTTTAGAAGCCCTTCAGAAATTTACTAAAAATGTTTAAAGAAATCAGGGTTTTTTATTAATTGTGAAACAAAAATCTTTTGCTTCCAACGTATGCATTCAGTCACTTCTGAACTTCTTTGATTTTTCACCAATAAAAATAGCAGCTAGAAGAAAATTTCTTCTGGAAGAGCTAAAATAAAAACTTGGATGGGCTTACCATCATCTGATCACAGAATTTATCATTGAAAGAGTTTGGGAAAAGTCTAGTGACTGACGTCAGACGATTCACAACATTGAGGGTCAGACTCCGATAGTCTCCCAGCATCATCAGCAGTGGCCTCATGTGGGTATGAATTTGATCAACTTCTATGGTGGCTCCTTCCAAGAACTGCAAGAGAGTGCACGACTGAGATACAGGTGGAGAGGGAAACGACTTTTGTGCGAGCATTTTTCTTAAAATAGATTCAGCTGACTTGATTTTTCTTCTTTTATTTTGTTCTTTCGGAATGCAATAGTTGAAACAACACCTATTGCTGGAAATACACACAGTGGCAAGATGGATTTGGGAAGCTCTGAGGTATTTCTGACGCACAGCAGCATATTCCATAAAATGATCTAGTAGGAGATGTTAATTACAGACAGATTGAAAAACTGCTCCAGCTATAAATTAAATACACAGCTATGGACTTAGACCCTGCTATATTAAGAACTGCCTGTGAGTCTGGCTGAAGGCAATAGAGCAAATTTCTGTGTTACAATCTGCATGCATCCTGAGCAACAGAAAAGGTCAAAAGAGCCTGGCTGCAAGCAGCCAGAGAGAACATCTCCTGTCATAACCAAACATCCTGCGGGCATGAGTCTATCACAGGAAAAAAAACCAAATCAGATAAATCTGATGTATAGGTCAGAACAACCCTTATTTTCTCCCTGTTCCCTCTCAACCCAACTGTGTTGTTAACAAGCTCTCTCATGACCAGAGTGACACGAAAACACACCTGACCTCTGGCCAGTCAATGGCACAAACAAATGCAAGTCACCCATGTTACTGCAGCGACATTCCCTGCTCCACGTCAGTCCATCTACACAGCATTACAAAGAGGCTGTAAGTAATTTCATTAGCTTTTTTTTTTTCCATTTAGAAGAATGGAATTAAAATCTCACTGAATCAGAATTAGGCACAGCTACTGAACAACAAATCATGATGAAAGAATATTCTTTCCCTGTCCTTCCAGCTTTTTTACATAATACTGTAGCATCCGCAGGACAGACCAGGCAGTGTCAGGCAAGGACACTAATTCTGACCTCAAACAGAACAGCCATGGTCCTGTTCCTCCAGGTAACCATCACACTGTGATGCAGAGTCTAACTCTGCTGTAATGCTTTACTTTTCCAAAAGCAACTATGGGGTCTCCACCACTTCTTTTAGGAACAAAGATGAAACATGGGAAGAGCTTTTATAATAAAGCCAGGCCTGCACATCTGCAAAACTGCTGGGAAGGACTGATGCTATTTACAAAAGAAGACACATTTACGAAGACCAGACCAACAGAAAGAGGGAAAGACTGGACAGAAAGACTGGAAGATTTACCATGGTCCTTATCCAAGAGCTTATAATACTTAATTGCAACCTGGATAATTCTTTATGGCCAAGTTCAAATCCCAAACAAACACATCTGAGACAAACTTTTATCAGCATCACTAACAAAAACTGAACAGAGCAACAACATTTCCTGTAGAGAACTTTCCCAAGAAGTTTTATACCAAGGAAGTAAAGCAGAGACAACAATGGCCTCAAAAGGAATGTTGTTTTAATACAGTCACCTTTCTCATGCACGCTTCTCCTGCCTCCTGAAGCTCGTTATTTGTTGAATTCAGTGCCTTGAAAAGTGCAGCAATGATTTTCTCTCTTGACTGAGGCAAGTAATTGCAGGCAGCTAGAGCATCTGCAAATATCAAAGTAAATTTGTTCTCTTTGTTAACTCAGTTTCAAAGGAGAGGAGAAAATAAACCCTAATTCTACACCGTTTCTCTTATAGTTTCTTTTTGTGTCATCTCAAATTGCAGACAGCTAAAGCACTATATGCATTGCCAAAAGCAACAAGCATCATAAAACAGTAAAAGAATGAGAATTCTATTAACGTTCTATACTTTTCCTAATGCTTTATAACACAATTAATCTTAAAATATTTTGGGTTCCTTTCAGAAAACTAAATTCTAGTCATTAAGAAAGCAGCAATGCTTTCCCATTATTCTCTCCATTAAACTGTAACCTCTGGAGAGCAGTCATCAGTCTTCCAGTGCTCAGGTTTTCTGCTGATCTCAGGAAGCAGACTGCCCATTGCTCACAAGGACACTTAACTGCATCAAACCTTGCTTAGGAGGTTTTACTCACTTAAGGCTGCAATTCGAAGAGGTACAAGTGATGGAAGACTTTTGTAGCAAGGTAGTTTCATTAGGGCAGCATCTTCAGCCTCACACAAATTCAGTAACTAGGAAAAAAACAAACAATCATTTTAATATTGCTGCTCACATTTGAAACACCACTATCTCACTCTCACCTTTACAGACATTTTTTCATCTACAGGACTTTGGTTTTGTCTTAACTCAAAACTGGAGGATTTTCTGCATTGACAATTATATCCCATATATACAGTTGGAGGTGGACAGCCTTGCCACCTGCATTTGCTGTTGGTATCAAAAACCTTCTGAACTTATGAACAAGTCAGCTGGGAAACCAAGGGACAAGACAGTTTCTCTAAGTTAAACCTACACACAGGTTTTATATTCAATTTTACTCAAACTATTAGGGACTCAAAAACCTTAACCAACACTGTCAATGTTTGGTGGTACAACAATTTATTTAACTGATATACTGTGCAAAAAATAAGACCTAAATATGAAAGTCAGGGCTACTAGAGACCAGTACTGTAACACCAAAGCTCATTTAATATATTTCACACACATTAGACTATTCTGTTTAGCTCAGAGCTACTATGCTGTAGGCAAAGCACACTTCACTTGATGTTCCAAAAGGTAAATTCCTACATTTCAGTGAAAGTTTAAAGTGCACAAAGAAAAATATATATATTTCTAACAATGAAAGTTCTAACACCATCATACAGAAACACCCACATTCAAAGATGAGAACATAAAACGAAAGTACCTCTGTGTAGAAAACCTTGTGTTCCACAACATTCAGATCCATTGTAAACAATCGGGGCTGCAGGGTTGTGCAAAATGTATTTCCCTCCATCAGGCCAATCTGGGCGTTCGCAGGCTGGTGCCGAAGTAAATGCTTTTTAGGAGGAACCATGTCCTGGAGAACCTACATGATGTAATTTAGATTTCTGAATTAGCAGTCCATTGAAATGACCCCACAGACCCAGCCACTGAGAAGACACCATTAGCCATGGCTGTAGGTTTGTATCCATTTGCTATTCTGGCTCCAGACATGTCTTGAGAAATAATTAAGCAAGAGGAAAAGTAATGCTCTGAATTACTTTGATTCAGTTAGTTTGCAAAACAGTGTAGCAGCTGTAATTAATACATACTCTCTGTGAACAGATCTACAATATTTAGTAACTTGATGGACAAAGAAATTCATAGACTGAAGCATTTCAAACAGTCAAGAAACAACAATATTTTAAGCTCCTAAAACATCAGAAAAAAAAAAAAGTTTGTGTAACTTTTTTCCATTACACCAACTTCTCACTTTTCTCATTAAATAGCTTTAGCAAAGTAAGATATCAATTAGGGAGCTTCTCAGTATAATCTGGTATGTTGTCATGGCCTTTAAGGCTTGTGTACACTCAACCATCTTTCAAAAGACTAAACAGTATCAGCTTTAAGGAGTGCCTAGCCAAAAGTTATTTTAACCAGCTTTGAACTTTATAGTCTCTTTCTGGATAGGGAAAGGCACAGCAATAATGCCACAGAATTGAATAATAAAACTGAGTATCAAAATGCAGTACCTATATGGCCTAGCCTATGTCTGACTGGTGTCAGGATGAGCAGCCCATAATTTAAGGAACTAAATCAACCTGAAGACACTATAAATACTGGCTAAGAGTCAGGCAGAGCCTGTATGAATCTCTACAGTGCTCCAGCCATTGTGCATTTCAGAACAACAAAACTTAGCAAATGCCAAACACATGCTATCAAAGCTCTAAGAACTTCATTCCCTAGCATGGAAAAATGTACTCAGAAAAGCATTTCTGCAAATCCAAACTGGAAAACAACTTTAAGCTCAGGTTCAGCAAGTATTTCTGCTTACCTCTTTATGTGGCTCCATGATGACAGTGACACTTTTGCCAGTGACCTGTGCAAGCACCTGCAAGGAATGCATGGCTTGTTTTCTCACAGTGGAGTTTGGAGAGGTTACTTCTCGAACGAGGTCATGTGTGACATGATGGAAAGACTTTTCCTGTGCTGCAAGGATTTCTTCTGTTTTTTCTTCATCTTTTAAAGGAGTTGCACATCTAATCAAGAGCTGTTCTAACGTGGTCTTTGCCATAGCAACTGCTCCATTGGAAACCTGGGGCATCAGAGATTATTTTTATCAGCTAAGTACAGAACAAAGACCAAAAATCTACACATTACTCATCAACAAACTTGGAACTTGATTTTGATGAATCCTGTGATTTTGATTTCCAGCTAAGCTTAGTGATTCTGTGTTTTTCTGTAATCTATGTACCCTGTACATTTCTATTCTGAAAGCAGCAAGTGTAATCCACAAAACTTCAACAAAGTTACGTGGAAAAATCTGACTTCATTCCTAACTTCAGATCTTGGTTCGAGTTAAAAAGACTAGAATTCAGTACTAACTCTTACAGGTACAATGCATTCTGAAGTTCAGCAAAATCAAGATGACTAAGAGTTCAATCTGTGGGAATTCAAGGCCAGAAATTTTCCCCTTGATACTACTTGATAAAATTCATCCATCACATACCTCTCCAGTTAGGTCCATCATAACAAAGAGAAGTGCCTTCAGGAAAGTCTGCTGGTTCTGGAGGACCCAAATCAGTGGCAGCCGTTCCATAAGAAATTTAATGGACACAACACCTCCTAGTTTAGCATACCAAGCTTGTTCATAGCAGCAAGCACATAAACGTTCCACAATGTACGAAAACAAGGGAAGCTGACAAGCCTGGAAACAAAGAAATGGATCCGTTTCCTTTACTCAGCTTAGTCGTAGCCTCCAAAATTTTAGAAGCAAAATTGCATTGGCTGAAACTTAATCCTTTAAATACATTTTTACAAAACTTACCCTTTCCTTTGAACCCAAGATAATGCTTGCAACATCGAATATCACTGCTAGGGCCACCTCTCCTATTTTGCAGAGCTCCTTCTCCTCATACGCCATGCAGATTGCGATGGCATCGATAAGCACCAGGGGATCCATGCCTTTTGACCCATTTTCTTCACTGTGAAACATGGCTGTGCTAGGCTGGCTCCCAACCTGGTAGCACTGCAGCAAGAAAGGACCTGTCATTTGTAACAGGGAAGAAAAGAAGGGGGAGGGGAAATAAAGATAAAACAATGGATATTTCAATATGAATAGTCTTTTAATTAGATTTTACTACTCCTTGGACTAGCTGATGGCAAAACCAGTAAGCCCTGTGCCTATTTGCATATAAATGGATTGTAAGGCATCCTTCACGCCTAGAAGAAAAAAAGATTACATCTACTTGAATATTTTCTTCTATGCACTAGACTATGCCTGTAAGAAGATTTAATTAAAATGAAGAGTCATAATAATTCAAGTTACATTAATGTGACAATGAAGAGTGATATGCTTATAGTATGTCTTTTCCCAAATTACTTGTCATACAGCCCAAACAAAGTTTTCTTCATGCATTTAAGACACTGCAGTGCTCCAGCATTCACTCAGTTCCTCTAAAGGTCCTTCAAAACCACAAGTGGAAACAACCCAACTAAAGACTATCTGCAAATAGTACTGTGAGTATTAAGTTACACAAATCCTCTGGAACTATGTCAGCTGTTCCATGCTGCAGTTATTTCACTGGCTGTAGCATTTAAAGAGTATTATTAGGTGGTTGATTGTTTTTCAAAATTTGTTTAATAATTTCCACCGTTTTAAAGAACATAATTCAGCCATCAAACAAAAGAACCAGTATAGTTACCCAGAACCAACTGCGATATTATTACTTTTTTAAACAAATTGCTGTGAGTAAAGGCACAAAGCTCTCCACACCCCTCCTGGAGGCCCCGGGAGCTCTGCCCGCCGCGCTCACCGCACTGCTGAGCCACGGCCACCATGGTGTAGTGGCGGATCAGACTGGCCACGAAGGGCAGCGCGCTGGGCCGCAGGTCCTTGATGACGGCCGACATGAAGGCCCCAGTCAGGGCCTGCTCGAACGTCTTCCGAGCCGGAGTGTCCTGGGCCTTGTAGCGGTGGGAGATGATCACGCTGGGGATGGACTTCTCCGTGAAGCTGGAAGACAACGTTGCGCTCAACAGAACCCAAACTGCAGCACCCACGGCTCAGTCACAGCCAGTGTCAGGTACTCGACTGAAGGTTTGCTCTTGGTATCTAACTCCTTCTCTCCTGTTTTCCCCTCATTTTGATAGAGCTAGACCAGTTCACTCAGCCCGTATTAATTTTGTCAGCCACTGGTCTCCAGCATGATGGATAGCTCAATTTCATCAGGAACATTTAAAGCCAGTGGTTCAGAAGAAGCCACGTATATACAATAACAGGTATACAGGCATCACGCTGCAACTCAATTACAGAATGTCATTTTCAATATTTTGACGTTTTTCCCTTTTTTAAAGTGACATTTGATTTCAATCTTGAACGATTGAAACATTATTTATCAAACCACTGTCCAACAGAACTTATTCATTGCAAAGCTATATTTATGTCAAGTCTAACAAGTCCAAACTGTGAAAGTTACTATGCTCTTCAGCTACACTTACTGCATTGCCAGAGTCATAGTCAAGCCCACACTCTTCGGGCAAAGCATTAAAGTTGTCTAAAAGCAATAAACTCTTTAACTATCAATGACTAAAATTGCAAAAGAAGTAAGAAAAGCTTCAATAAAAAGCTCCCATACCAAGACAAACAGAGGTTATATGCGTGACTATGCTAGAGCTTAGTCACTAAATGAAACTGAACTCTCTTTCACTTTAGTAAAAGCTTAGATGCACAGACAAAACGTGACAATCTAAATTAATCTTTAAAATACCGTTAAGCACCAGAATATTCCAATTATTTAAATACATGAAACTAAAATTAATCATATTGATCATATGTAATAGATTATACACTGGACTGTAATTAGGGGAAGAAAATTAAGCTATGAAACATTAACACGTCACTGGCATTAAAAAACCTGCTAACAAAATTCCTTTTCACCAGCAGGCAAAAACCCCATGAATTGTGCAGACTAATCACTGTCTCTAAACTGGGCTGTTCCAAAGACACCATAAATTTTACATACACATTTACGTTTAAAGAATTGTCATACTTGGGATGCGCAAGAAGCTGGTATAAAGCATGTTTGTTATCATCCAGGCTCATCATGGCTACCAGGAAGCACTTGATGACTTCCCAGGCCTGCCTCCGGTAATAGGGCTCCGTGTTGGCGCTCTTCAGACAGTCCAGGGCGGTCTCGATCGCCTAGAACGGAACAAGAGAGAATGCAGACACTTTTTGTTCTTGGCATTTATCACAGGGTCATTAATCAAGGGAATGGTATCATCAGTGGTATCATTGACTTCTAAAGTATGCACAGTTTGGAGTGCCCAAGTTCAGAAATGCAGAGAGAGCAAAGTTTGAAACCACCATGGTATTTTCTGGTTTTGTACATTTGCTAACTTTCATGGCAGATACATTTACCTCCATGGTCAGAAAGCATTTCAAGTTACGAGTGAGGTAAATCTTCACTGTCTCTCTCTCTCCTTCCCCAAAAAAAAAAATTTCCCTCGCCTTCCCTTCAGCAATAATTGCTGTGCCTAATCCCTTTATACTGCATGTATACAATGCATTTATACCCATATTTAAATGGTACCTTGCCATGCATGATGAAATGTCCCTGTAAGCAACCTCTAAACACCGTTTACTTAACGGAAATAGTACTCTTCCTTTGCAAGAAGGTTTAATACATTCGAGAATAATTCTAAGCAATCTTTTAGGATATGAAGACAATTAAAAAGGGGAGCAGGTCTCTTTAGGAAATTTCTATTTTGTGTACATACATTTATACAGAGAGGGAGAAAAATACATAAATGCACAACTGTTTAATTTCTATCCTTCTCCCACAAAAGAAAGGAAGAAATTAAAGATAAACAAGATAGGCATTAAGTAAAAAAAAAGCATGTAAAAATTGTTTTGGATTGCCTTGAAATAAGGAATTTCAATACTTTACCAATTGCAAATAAAATCTAACCATCCATGCTTAATAAGTTTGTGCACAAAAAGGCCCTGCTACAAAGTGGGCATTTTCCTTCCTTGGTATTTCTACTTACTTAACTAGCTGTCATACCAAGTTTTTATCAGCATCCCAAAGAAAAGAAAAATTAGTTTTACACAGACTGCAAAAGTCTACCAGGGCACTAAAAGAAAACAAGGATTTCTTGTTTTCAATTTATTCCACTTCATTTTCTTTGTAATTTGACATTTCCTTCTCATAGATACAAAGTGTTCAGCAGATAACATACTCGGTCAACACCAAGCAGCTGAAGATTGCTCCATATCAATGTTAGATGCTTAAATCCTTTGGAAAACTTAGTTTGAATCAAACCTCTCAGGACAGGTAAATGTCAGCAACTACAGTGTTTATATGTATTCAATTCAATTCATCAGCTTCAGAACAGTGGAGAAATCAGTAAATCTGCATTTTAAGAATCACTTTTCCAAGCTATTTTTAAGCCTGTTGGCTGTATTGAGCCAGAGAGCCAGCTGCCTGTGAAAAAAATTGCTTACTACATTCAGATCATATCTACTTATGAAAGTCTAATTGAAAAGGTAAGTATTAAAACTCTACAGACGAAATTATTTCAGAATCCAGCTTCACTCTCAGAGAAGATTAGATTGCTGTAATTAGTGAGAACTAAGCATTTGTGACACACCGTGGCTGCCAGATGAAAGCTGGTACAGTACAAAGTGGTTTTGCAGCACTAAGAAGTGCTGCTAGAGACAACAAACAAAACCACATCACTGGAGTCATGAGAATAATCAGCACTGAAGAATTTCTACAGTACATTTTTGGTACATTTCAGAAAGAAAATAGGGACTTTTAGATGAGATTCCTGCTCCTAACCTAAGCAATACACCAGAAGTTCCAACCTTATCCATTCTGTGAAAGCATTTATTTGGGCCAGTTTAGCTCTCTATCCTATCACTTTATAAGAGCAGAACAGCATGCCTAAATCTATTATTTTGGGGGTGAAATCTTAGACAGTTTATAGAGGAAATAAAGGAAGAACTTCTAGACAGACATTTTTAAAGTTGGTTTCTCAGCACTGAAAGAAACTTAAGCCCTTACCTTTTCCATTGGGAGCTGAATGGATGCTTTACAGTCTGAAAATTCAATTGTAATGCTGGGTCCTTGGATTTCAGTGACTACATATTGTAGTTTCTGTGATTCCTTCAACATCTTCCTGTTACTTCCACCAAATTTCCCAAGCACACGGTAAGCCACGTGGGAGATGCTGTCAGCAGGATTGCGCAGGGTTCGCCACAAAGCCTGGGGGTTAAGAGGTACACGAGCAGACCAGTCTTACTTCAACATTTTTCAAGTTGTAATGTAAAAAAAAGTCAAGGAAAACACTTGTTCTTGTATCTGGGTAACTGATGCATAAGTTCCAGAACATACTCATCAAGGTTGAATACAAGCAGCCTCAGTTCACAACTGCCCAAGTGCTTCGTAACAAGGTTGTCCTAAACGCAGTTTTAAATTACGTTACTGTCATCAGCTACAAAATTTTTGCTATCCTGGAATGTAATTTCACATTTATGATGAATATTAGATAAACAATGTTATTAATTTAAAAAGCAGGCCAGTTAAGGCTGAACTGAATTAAACTCAGAGCTAGTTTTGAAATATAAAAAGCAAATAAAGTAAATAGAATATAACCATTTAACAAAGTGTATAGGAGGAATAATTCATTCACTTCTAAATTTTCAGAGTTTTCAGCTCTACAGCACAACACCAACTATCCTTCTACACTCATACCAGACTGGTATGGGTCCCATGACAGATTTTTCAAGCTTTTGTAACCAAAGCTTCACACAAATTTCTAGTAATATTCAGCAAATCAATGACCTCTTGTGGTCTAACAGGAAACGACACGTTTACCTGCATGAGCTCAGCTCGAACCGGCTGAATGTGGTCATACAGAAAGTCTGGCTGCAAGTTATCCACACACAATTCCAGAGTTCTTAAGCCCTGGCTAACCAGGGTCTGGGATCCATTGAGAGCTGACACCAAGGGGTCCATGAGCATTGGCAGGTAAGGCAGCAGCGAGCTCAGACGGACGGGCACGGTGAGGCAGAGCTCTACAAACAAGTCTTTCATGTGCTGCTTATGAAGGCCACTTTGTAACATATTAAGTCCTGAAAATTATGGATAAATTATACACTCACAGGAAAAAGACAGTCCACATTTTATTGTTAAAAATTGCTATTTCCTGAATCCAGAAGAACTTGACGTTTTTAAATTCTGTAGAGCTTAATGGCTCTGTAAATAATGGATTTACCAAATATAATACCATTCATTATTCTAACTTACATCTAAGGGTTTCACGCAGTGAATGCTTTTTTATGTACACACATATAGAAGAGAAAGCCTCTATGCATATTTTAAAGTTTAATATTAGACTCAATGAGGCAGTATTTGAATACAGCGCATGAAAAAGAAAAAGAGATAATCTGACTCAAACCTCAGCCTTGTAACAATAAGAAATAATCCCACACAGAACAATTGTTTTTAAAATATTTTGACTCCTGAAAAGAAACATTCAGTGAGTTCAAGTACATTAACTGCCCCAGACAGACTAAGCATATTGCCCAGGTGATCTTCCTCCCCATAAAGATTTCACATATTCCATAAATCTTGAGTTTTACATAGTGATTTATTGATAACAGATATATTGGCTAACAATAAAAACTGTCCCTACAGCTAGTTGGGAACCAGTCTACAGTCCTGGAATAGTTCTGATTAGCTTGTCCTTAGGTTTAAGTAGCTCTCCACATTTCCTTGCTCACCCTCAGTATTTCTGGAACACAGTTCTTGCAAGCATAAATGCTCAATTAATTAAACTGATTGTTATTTCCATTTCTTTTTGCAGTCTGGCACTACTTGAATTTCTATTTATCATGCCCTTGCAGGTGCACACACACGCCCTCAACTGCAGAGCAGCCAGAGCTTCACTACCCTGTTGATGGCCTGGCAACATTGCTTCCCCTACTCATTTATTCCTCAAATGCTTTGTGGCAACAAAGTTACCGATAGCAAAAAACCCCAAACAAGCAAAAGAAACAAACAAGAAAACCCCAACAGCCCCACAATGGAAAGAAGAAAAACAAGCAGCAGAAATTGTGAAGCAGCCAGAACTATGGAGCCTGAAGCAGCTGATAGTAAATGAAAATAAGCACATTCAAGATATTTAAATCAATCGCTAAACCCAAAATCAGAAGCTACTTATCAGGGGTAGGGCTTTAGTTTTGAGGGGCTTTTAATTACACAACATAACTTGATTACTACTATTTGCATTAAAAAATCAGAAGCAGGGGTGGGGAAAGAAGGTGTTGTTCTACCTTGCAGTAAGTTTGGTAACAGCGGCAAGAATTCTTGGTATAACAGATCATGACTGCCTCCTCCAATAGATCTGAACAGTGCTCTGAGCAGCAGGAAATAGTTATAGGGCTCTTTGGCAGTCTGTGCAAGTTCCATAGAGCTGTTCACAATCTTGTGCAAATGTGGCTATAAAGAAAATAAAGCTTGAAGATTAATAAAATACCAATTTTATCACCATCGTTGTACTGTACAGGAGTTTAGCATGAGATTCTGCAAATCTGACACAAGGAAAAGTATTTCCTCTCTAGTACCTGGGGACATGGAGCAGAAATCAGAGGTGTCAGAATGACAAGAGAGGACACTTAACAATATTAATTCACCCCTGATCTAATTTCATTACTAGTTCTTAATTTTTGTGAATGCTAAAATTTCATTTTGAAAGCAAACTCTTTCAAGTAAAAAAGGTTATGGAACTGGTGGCCTTTCTAGAGCAGAGGACATGAACACCTCGCAAGAATCATTAAAAATAGTTGATAAATACAAATATTCTCATGGACCAGAGACAAACAGTAACGTGTCTGGATATTATTAACACTGAAAAAGCTTTCTACATTGCTATGCAAATGCTGCAAACAGCCTTCATCATTCAATTAAATTGTCTGCCCAAGGCCCCTATCATCCATCCTACAGAAACAAAAAAAAAAAGTAACAGAAGCATGAAACTGTGAAGGCAGTAAATTACACTCTTTAAACTTCATCTCCAGCTTATAAAATCCAAATGACCTTGATTCTGATGACAAACTGCAAGAATTGTATGAATATTGCTTCATATTACTGTTAGTTTTCAAAGATTCTGGAAAACTGGTAATACCTGTCCTGTCCTGCACAGTTAGCTGTATCAGAAATTTTGTTTGTTATAAGGTACAAGGAAGGAAAATGAAGAGAAATTATGGGAGAGCAATCAGTGTTCCATTAAAATCTTAATGTATTTTCTAGATAACAGGCAGCTGCTGCTTTTATGAGGAAAGTGCACTCTTACTACAAGCTCAGCAGTTCTAAATTCACTGAATAATGAGATGATCTCATCAACATAAATAGATCCTTGGAACACACAATATGCTGCCAGTAGAAAAAACAGCATTCCTTAAACCCAGACTTTTCAAGAGCACAGAAAAATCTAACTCAAGAGGTACATGTCACTGAATATGACATGAGTGAACAAGATTCACCAACACACTAAAAAGTGATTTCAACCCAAGCAAAACTCTTAACATGGAAACAAAGGGGGAAAATACGTGAGAAGACATGCATCTCGTGACCATGAAGTTACATGGGCTCACGGCAATCACAGACCACAGCCATGTATCAGCCATTAATACTCAGAATTAGTACATCACTTCATAGTTTCAAAGATGAAGCAAATATTCACAGAAACCATCTCTTATAAACAAGACAATGTACTTGGCATTTGGAAAAAAATGGAGATGTGTCACAAACAGTGCTTCAAACATTAAATGACTCTCAAATGTTAGACAGTGCAAAACTCTTAAGAGTCTTGTTTTTTAAAACAGACTTATTTTTAACACAAATGACCTTTACCTTCAGCATTTGTTCATTTTCAGCTGCAAATAGTGAAACTGAGCCAAAGACTAACTTGAACAGCTTGAGATACAGATTGGAGAGTTCCACATTAGAGCCCATTTCTGGCAGCCGATCCAGAAGATACTCCACCAAAATGGTTGCAAAGAGAGCAGAGGTAGTAGGGTTTGCCAAGAAAGAATTGGCAACAATCTATAAAAGGAAACCACAAAGAAGTTATTACTGCTGTAATAAAAAGAACAAAAGGATAAATGCACTATCCATTAAAAAAAAAAAAAAAAATTAAGACAGATTTCTTTTCCCATCTCCACTGCTACCCAAGTAATTCTGTTTGTCCTCAGTGGAAAACAATCATGTATTTAACTTCATGTTCAAGTTTTAAGTTTAATTAAACAGACATTATAGGACTTGCATTCTGTAAAATAGTAGAGCATTAGCACAACCACCTGAACAAAACAACAACTCCATAATGTTCAATACTGTTCAAGAATGAAGTCCATTCATATCTTCTAAACTGAAGTGTTCATGTTTGTATTGCATCACTTAGTCTGGTAAGGTTTTTTGAAAATCCATCTGTAAATTATTTTCATAGACTATTCTTTATATAGACTACTTCAAATCTCACATGCTAATTTCAATATTATGATTTATAATTCCACATCAGCCATATGTTCCTCAAGGCATAAGCTCTTCCCTACTTGCTGTTTATTATCAATTGAAGTAAACAGTAACATACCTGAAGAGCGTAGTTTTTAGAGATCCTCTCCACCATGTAAGGAACAGTAGTTTGAAAGATTTCTTTAAAAGTTAAAGGGTTCATCATTGTGAACACACCAGCAAAATGCTCCAGAACTTCCTTTTCCTCTTTCATCCTGACTGTCTGACAGTTTGCTACTCGAACATATGTCTGTCCATTTCCTGCTATTTGCACCTACAGCAGTTGACAAAACAGATACACTGGTTACAGAATTTGAGTAGCTTCTTCCCCATTATTCTTAAAATACCTTTGGAAAGTAACTTTATGGGTTTTACATGCAAGCCCCACACAACTAGAAGTTGGGGACAAGAGCCAACCATGACTAAAACACTGAAACTGAGTGTTTTCAGAAGAGATTTTAGAACTATGAAGTTAGAAGTGGAAAAAGACAGCAGTAGGAGATAGTGTATTTGTAAATTACTTAATACCCAATCAAACACTCATCACATACACATCATCAGTACTTTGTGTAACTACAGAAGATAAACACAGATATGTAAATGCTTCAACTGTTTGCTAAACTATCTCTTTCAAGTAAAGATTTAATTCACTACGTGAAAGACAACTATTTCCAGTGTGACCTGCCTGCATGGACACAGACAAAAATGGCTGTTAAGAAAATAACCTGTTGCTTGCAAGTAGTAAATACTTTGAAATTCACTTTTGAAATGCATTCTTCATACTGAGCATTTCTCAATAGTTGTGGTCCCAGTTAAAGACCTGGTGAAAGTACACTGCATGTGTAATCTGTGGTTTAGCTGACAAATAAATCCTTATAAAAAGATCTAACATACAGTAACTGTATAAATAGAAGTGCTATGTGGGCAGGTTACATACCTGATAAATATCTAACGCTTGCATTGCATATTTCACCAGTTTTATATAGATTTGAGTCTCCTTAGGTTGCAACTGCTTATTGGGAATAAATTGTGCTTCTGAAAGAAGAACAAGATAGTTAAGCATTAAAAATACTATTTGCTTTCATTCTAGAGCATTTTTTTTTCTGTAGAATTACGAGACAGAAATGTAACTAAATACGCAGTTTTACCACCAGGAGCTTTGCACGAGGTGATGCCCCACGTGATCGTCTTGACCCCACAGACCAAAGTTTTCACTAAGCTCCGGCAATCCGTGACCTGAAACGTCTGTTTGTCTTCTTTTTCTTTCTCCCCTTGCTTTTCAAACACAGGTACTGGTGCAGGGGCCACGGGAGTGGCTGGAGCAGGAGATGGGACAGGAACAGGGGCTGCGTTTGCTGCTGTGGGCACTCCAGGTAACGCGGCTTCAGCTGCTCCCAGCTCGGACTGGGGCTTGCACTTCTTAAAAATGACAGACAGCTGGTAGCGTGCTATGGTGTGGAATTTCAGAACAAACACCTAAGGCAAAGGAGGAGAAGCAAATCAAAGAGCAGGGAGGGGGAAAGATAAAGAAAGTAAGTTTCTTCTTCAAAAATAATCCTAAATTTAATAGTACTAATACTTCAAGTCAGCATACTGAGGTCAATAGAATTTAGAGCTATTTCTGAAGTCATTCAAATGACAAACATTTTTAGTGTATCGATAAATTAGTTTGCCTTCTTCAAATAACTGGTGCATACTCGATTTTCAAAAATACCAAAAAAACCTCCATATAAAGATCCTTAAAAAGGATCATTAGGCCTTCAAAGAGCAGATATTTCTAATTGTACAGATTGTATTGTTATGCCAAGGACCTGTATGAAGATCCTCCTTCAGGGCTTAAAAAAAACCCACGCCAAAAAGCACACCCATAACCAGAAGGCATTAAAAAATACAATTCTTGAATACCATTGCACAAGGAAAAAAGATTATAACTAAAATTTAGAATAAAATTATTTTAAAAAAACCAAGTTACCCAAAACAGGTATTCAGTTTCCTGCTTTAAAACTAGCCACTGAATGAAGCTGAGTTGACAAAGCATCTCCACTACACTTGAGATATTATCCCAGCTGCAGTGCATTTTAAAGAGCCCTTCTCTGAAGCATTAAAGTGAAATACAGTACACAGACTACATATTCTCATTTCTGAAGAAAGGAGAAAGTCAAATGTGATTGACAACATACTACAAAACAGGATATCCAAGCTATTATCAAATGCTTTAAACAAATCAATACCTCCAGCATTCTCATAAGGATGTCTCTACCATTTCCATTTTCCTGTTCACTTTTAGACCGGATACAGTCTACCAAATTTAGCAGAAGCTTGCAAGACATGGTCTGGATACTGCTTGGCAAGGATTCATCGTCAATGTTCTTGGCAAACAGCTGGACAGCCAGGGAGAGGTCATTGAGTGGCAGATGCTGCCGGACGTGATGTACCAGGTCTGCCAGGGTGCTGTATGCAAGGGGTCTACAGCCAAAACAAGCAGTGAGGGAAACACATTGAGCACAACTAAAAATGTTGTTAATTGGACTTAACAATATAGTTACTGCCTGGAAATACTTCCAAATTTCTCAAAGTAAATTTTCTATTTTCATACGCAAACCCAGAGTTCACTGAAATCATCTTCATTCACCGATTTTTCTTATTTTGCCCCACACTCACATTACCATGCTGTGCCATCACAGCATTAAACAAAGGCCACCATTACAGCAGCAGAAGCTCTGCCACTAAAACAATCTAGTAAAAGTAGTTATTCGAAGCAAAGATTTTGGACCCTATAGAGAAGGTGCCATAAATAGTAATAATTTTCAAACTAAGCAGCCCTGGAAGGCACTCAGACAGTTACTCTGAACTTTCTCCTACCTCAGCGTCTCCCGGGCAGTGTAACCAGAGCCAATCAGTATAGATTCATCAAACAGCTTGTCCATGCATGGAATAAATTCTATAATTTAAAAAACAGAAAAATGAAAAAGCCATACACAACGATTGGCTAAGGAAATAATCAAAATAAGACAGTTAAGCATTAAACCACTTAACACTTAGGTATTTAAACCTAAAGTTAGAAAGTGATTTTATCCCAAAATTAATTCATGAAGCTTATAAAAGGCAGTGCCATTTGCAAGGAAACTTTCAAACAATTTCTTAGGACTGTCTACTCCACTGACACTTGGCCCTTGAGTAACATCACAGTACCCAGACAAAGCCAGTTATATTTGCAAGGAGAAAAAAATGCTCACGTTATTTTCAACCTCTAAAAACTTTCTCTATATAATTAATGAGTTACCAGAAATGTCAAGCTGGGCAACCCTGCACACAACAATTCTGTTTGGCCTGGCATCTTGTGATAGTCCAATATAAATAAGTAATATGCCTCTTAAATTGACAGAAATAGCTGAGATCTTTCCAGTTTACAGGTACATTTATAAAAAGTGCTACATACGGCTCCTCAGGTCTGTTGTCAGGATGTGCTTAGCAGCAATCAGGAGCTCCTTCCTGAGGTGTGCTGTTTCAGCTGGACAGTTGGAGAGCAGCTGCAACATTCCTTTTACCATTTGCTGAGAATATTTAGCCACTAATTCCTGCAACAAAAAAAGAATAACATGAGTACAACTATGACGACTTTCTATTCTTAAGATTTGGGTTACATCTGCAAAATAGCACTCCATCAAAATTCACTTGCTTCTCTTCCAAAATCTGCTCCTAAAACTAAAATATAATAGTCATTCCATGAATTCCCAGGGAGGAGGAATGGCACATTTTTACTTTGTATCCACATGAGAATACTTTTGAAAGGATAACCAAGTACAGCCCCACCTTCAGATATTCTATACAAATGCTCCCACCTCCAATCCCTGACGCACTGCAGTCATGCAGATCACTTGCCTGCCATAAAGCAGCTAGAAACTTAATGCATTGAGTAACAAAGTAATAAAAATGCATCCTACCTGGTAAATTCTGATGATGTAAGCCAAAAAAGACAATGTTTTAATCTGAGCAGCGATAAAATCAGCATACAATTCCTTGTTGTAAAGTTTATGTTGTCTGAAATGAAATTGAACGGTGGTTACGATTCTGTTCCTCTGCTCTAATACCTTCACTCAGAAAATTCAATGAAGTTTCAAATTACATCATCTTGTAGTGAGGTTCTTGCTTCTTAAAGGAACACAATCCCTATGAAAGAGCCCATTTTCAACAAGCCCTCTGCCATTCCAACTCCTAGCAGCACCTTTCTACAGAAAGCCAAGCCAATACAAAGCACCAAACATCTGGCTCAGTTCCCCTAACTTGGGCCATTTTTTCTCCAAGCAATATTCCCTCCCGCAGACTTAGCTGGCTCTCTCAAGCTTCAACCACTTAATCAGATCATCCAGGCAGACAGGGAAAGGCTCCCTGCCCTGATCAGAACCACTTGCTGCTCTTCTGAAACACCCCTCTCTGAGGCAGGAAAAGCAGCGCCTATTCCTGCAACACCACAAGGCTTCATGTAAGCTACACCTTGGAAGAGCACAAATATACAATTGATGGTATGGCAAAGATTAAACAACACCATGTGCTCAAGCTCCCAGAGTCTCCATCACGGGCTGTGGCAATATGGGTTTTTGTCAAAAACTCTGTTTTAAAAAAACTCATTATCAAATAATGAACTGGGACCTACTGCACAACTATGGACTTTACCAATGGCATTTAATGCCAGTTACTTCACCTACAGAACCCTGACAATTGTTAGTCAAATAATATTTGCTACTTTTGAGATAAAAAGCAGTAAGACTAGAATCAAAAATCACAAGATAGAAGACAAAAATATTTTGAGTAATACTGAATGACAGGTTTAAGTAGTTTATCCCAAATATCATAGAAATACTGTTAAATGCTCTTACCTTGCTTGAGCAGAAACTTGTATTATAATAGTGTTCATAATCAAGGGCACAAATTCAGCCACTACATTATGAATGTTCAGTTTGTAGAGCTTAAAAAAAAATAAAGGTATTACTAGAGAAATTCACAAGTCACACTTGCAGTCAACTTACTGGAGAGCTAATCAGAAAAAAATTAAGACATCTCACCAGTTTATTTTTAGATGATATTTTAATTTCAAAAGTATATCACATTCATTTTTACTAATATGTAAGCCAACAGAAGTTACACAAGTCATTCAGTAACAAAGCATGTACATGGAAAATACTGAAGTGTACTAACCTGATACATGAGGACAACAATAATAGGTAGCTCAGCCAAGACCTTTAGTGATAAAGATCCTCTGGGAATTATTGAATGCTGAAAGAAAGAATACATGACTTATAAACAGTTCAATTATTAATTCAAAAGAGTACGTAAAACACAGTTTTACAGAAACTGCTCATTTTAGTAGCACTACACTTAACAATAATATTTAAAAAACACAAAAGCATTGGACATTATATTAAATAAAAATCCTGTAATTACAGTTGCACAGAAAATATCTGGAAAGTTTCAATCGGCTTCTACAGGAAAGTTTTGATAAGAAAAACAAGCAAAAAGTCTGTCTGTTATTTTTGCCTGGCCTTATGACCTGTGGTCCTGTGCTAGACAGTTCCCCAGTTCAGAGCAGGCAGAACACTCACTGTTCTCGTTTCGCTGTCTTCTCGCTCAGGGTTCACTTTCACCACAATGGTTGTAATCATGCCAACCATCTCAGGAGTGGGAACAGTGTTCTCTGGAATCACCTGAGGGTTCTCAAAATAGCGATTCTACAAGGGAAGAGCAGAAGAAAAACATCATAATGCCAGTAACAGTCAAAAGGCCACCCCTCTCCTTAGAACTGCTCCATATAATTCTCCTCCGGAGCAGTTTTCTCCTCTCTGCACGTGCTGTTTGCACTGCAGCATCTGCCTGGACCAGACACACACCCTGCAACCCTTCCCCCTGGAACAGGAAGCAGAAAAGCTCCCCCAGCCAAGGCGGTTCTTTTGCTAAAGGAAAATATCCCAAGAGTTACTCTGTAGCAGGGATGGAGGATCAGCCAAGCGCCTCCTTCCCGATCTCACCCTTCCCTCAAAACCAGACACATTTGGCTACACGGAGACAGCCAACCCCACCCTGCTTCAGCACTTACCTCGCTTTTCTCACACCAGTAACAGCGTGCCACAAACAGAACATTTTCCAAATTAAAACCTAAACGTCTCCATTTTTAGACATAGTTTTGACAAATAGATTCACTAAAACTATATTTACTTTGTATCACTAGATGCAAAGTAATTATGTCAGTATCTTTGAGATAAAATTACGAAATAAAAACTAGTTTTCTGACTAAAGGAAGGGCAATTTAACAAATAAAAAGCTTACCACTACTTTTGGAAGTTCCTTGTAAATCTGTTTCACAAAGTCCAAAAAATGATGAATCTAGGAAGGAAGAAGTCGTTTACCATAAAGAATTTTGTAAAAAAAAAAAATTAAAATCACAATTTTAGAACCCCTGTATTAACAGTACAAATACATAAAATCTCAACTCACCAGTACAGTATATTTTTCATAACTGAAAATAATCTGAAAGTGTTCTATCTCCTTCTGTTCTGTGAGAATTAATTCAAATTTTACTCAGAAAGAATCTGATGTACCTATCATCTCTACATAGTTCCAATAACAGTATTGTTAGGTATAATTACTATGAATCAACTAAGTCTTCCCAAGAGAAAATCAAGGCAAAAAGGCAACAGAATAACAATGCAAACTTCCAAATTCCCCTTGATGAGTCACGGGAGAGAAGAGGGGAGGCAGGGGGAAGTCAATCATAGCAAATTCCTTTTTCAGGATTTTCCATTACAAACTAAAAAGGCATCAATTCTCTTCCTTTGGGTGGGAATTTTATTCCTTAGACTGATCACATTGTCCATAAACATTTAAACCAAGTAGAACTAAGCTTAAACACTTGTTTTTTCCCCTGGGGAAAAAACTAGCATTATGCAATACTCTTTTAAAAACTACTTTAAGGTAAAAAAAAAGAAATAAAAGGAAAAAAATTAAATATATTGTTACCACAACAGGCCAGGCAACATAACAGGACAGCAGCAAAACAAACCAGTCAACCCACTTGAACAAAATAGCAATTCTGAAGAGCATGGCAGTAAGTTCTATACCATCTAACAAGAGTTATGACCTACTTCTTGAGTGATTGCTGGTCGAAACTGTTTGTGCAATTCAATAATTATTCTTAAGCAAATCAGCACATTTTCTTCATTCTCTGTCTGGAAAAAAAAAAGAGAGACTTTTTAGCGAGCCACTGCTGAATTCTTCAACTACTCAGTGGCTACTTCAAAACCCTGTAAAATGATACTCTTCTCAACAATCTAAAGTGCCCCATCAATATGGGTTTGCATGAGCAAGATGCCTTTCCTTGGGTACCTTGCAGTCCTAAAGCATGGGTGAAATTAAAGCCACCCCTAGGGGAATAAAACCCAGACATTTCAACCACTCTGTACCATCAAATCTGTTCCCATTCCCTCAAACAGAGACCCCTGTGTGAGCTTCAAAGGACAGTGCTATGATGTCCAAGACAGAAAACAAACTCCCAAGAATAAGCTATCTTATTCAGAAAATCTTGCTCAGCATGAGAACATTTCCCTGCATTTGTAAAATCCAAGTTTCTAAAGGGCAGAACAGAACATGCAGAAAATCCCTAGGTGGTAAGAGAGGACATGGGTGAAGCTTAAATACAATGCCCTGCTCCAGTAGTACAGCTACGGAAAATCCTACCCCCAGCAAATTGTGGAGATGAAGAAAGTAGAGGAAAATGTTTCTGAGAAGTGGACACAGTTTTAAGAGGAAGAAAAAAATACCTCTAGAAATCGAAACATCACAGACAGAATATTTTTGGTATGAAGACGGAGATGTTCATTTGTTGGTATTCTGTGAATTATTTCAAGCACCAGCTTCCGGAGTTGCTGTAAAAAAAAATAACAAGGAAAAATAAAGATATGACAGAACTTTTTGAAAAATCCACAAAACCCAACAATTGGTTGCAGCATCTTTTTCAGCTTAATAATTCTGCATGTTGAAATAGAACAAAAACCATTTTATTTCATGTAGACATAGGCTTGCATACAAAGACATAACCCTTCCTACTACTCACCTATGTGAATGAGGCAAACTTATCAAATTTACAGTTGAAAACTCCGACGTTTTTTAAGGAATGAAATTCTAAGTATTTAGTGACAAAGATTCAACTTTTGCCTTTCATTCCTAACCTTCAGTAAAGTCAGTAATTTGTAACAATGTGTAGTATTTCAGCAAGAAAGCCAATTCTGCTGCACCTAGTTTTCCTCCATTTTCACTGAAGCCCTGATTTTCTAAGTTTATAAGTAACTTATTAAGAAACAGGACTTTTTCAATTCCACTCCAAACGACAGATCTATTTTTAACAAGTCTTAAATCAGTTCATTAGGTTAATCAAGGACTTCACTGCAAAAAGGCAGGAGATGCTGCACACAGTTTACCTGTGCTGGCTTCTCCTGCAGGAATTGAACTTCCCCATCCTGTAGAAAGGTGAGAAACCGAGGGATGATGTGTTCCAGGAAAGTAGAATACTGAGGGGATGATGTCACATTCTAATTAAGAACAAAAAATGAGGAGATTTAAAACAGACATCATACAGATTATATTCAGTTACATTCAAAGCCACTATTAAACATTTTCAGTGAATTTTGAATAGAGTCAGTGACTAAGTATCAGCTGACACGCTACAGAACCAAGTGAGTTCCAAGAGAACATTAGCAAAACAAATACTGAACAAGCTCTTCCCTACTGAAGACAGGAGCAATGGGAATCAACTAAGCCTTCAGATTCTAAACAGATCACCAGACTAAGCAGTTAAAACCATTCTTTTACGCAGATAAATTCTTCCAGACATGGCAGGTCAGCTTAAGCAGATAAAAAACTCCACAAGAATGTTTTTTAGTTCTCTATAACTTCAAAACAGGCACGTAACAACTAAGTGTTCAACTAAAGCATAGTTTCTGCTAACACGAGGTTGGGTTAACTCGTGTTTCACACTTTCCCTGCTGCTCATCTAAAATGATGGTCCATCACCATGCAAAAGATGTCACTGGAGACATCTCCACTCCTGATGTCAGATTCTGCATCTGACAACTCCTCTCTCACTTCCACACCATGGAATACTCAGAGGAATCAGAAGGGCCTCTTTTCACAAGGGCACAATACACATTTGAACTAAATAAAAGAAAGCTTTAAATACAGACATTTCATAGCATTCAAAAAATAGAAGAAAAACCTCTTAGCCCACTTTTATTTAAATGCTTAATGAATAAATATTAGGCAATGAAATCTCTTTAAGTCCAAATGTAATTCTTCAACAACCTGGCTAACTGCTAAATAGAAACCTAAAATCAATGACTTATAACCGTATAAATCATAAATCAGAGGATACTACTATTACTCTTTTAACTGCATAACATCAGAAATCCAATTAATACACATTTAGCACAAGAAAGGCTGCCATCACGGAAAGTTAGGGGGGTTTTGTTGGGGTTGTTTTCTTTTTGTTTACCTCAAAATTCTCACTGACTTCTTGCATCATTTTCAATTTGGTTTCATCAGCTAAAATGGAAAATCAAGCAAAAAAATGTGAGTGTAAAACTAGGTCATGAAGGAAAACACCAAGCTCATGGATCAAAGAAGCAATCAGATCTTATCAGTTTAGCTATCACTGCCCAATTATAAGACACACAGTTCTCTCAAACAACCACCACACAACTGCGCACACACACATAGCTCACTCACTTCGGCTCATGCAAGTGTTTCTCATCATTTTGCTTCTTCAAAAATCAAAACCCAAAAGATTTCAAAGTGAATTTGACAGACTTCACTGTCTCATTTATCAACTGTCTGAACAAGTCTGAAACAAACTACTGAAGAGCTGTAATTTTCAATAAGAAAAAAGTCTCTTACGTGTATTGACATCTGTAAGAGCAGCCACAAACTGAAGGTACTTTTTCATCAAAGTGGTTTGATCCACCACCGTAGGCCCTTGTGCTGAAACAAATGCCATCTTGGAGGAGGAAAGATCAGCTTTCAGTACATAAAATCAAGATCAACACACCTACAAAAGAACACAGAAGTATTTGTTAGTTTATATGGCTTGCTAACAGCAGCTATCCTATCACCTACATCCATTCTTCTGACATATTGAAGAGGACCACCTTCTCCAAAAACCACAGCTGTCACATTTACTTAGGCTTACAAATAGAACACCAAGCATATACAGCACTCACTGTGACCGGACAGCACTAATAGATAAAACGGGTTATTGAGCTCTTCACAGCACAAGCATTCACGTGTTTTGCCTGGTTTCCTCTCTCCCAGCAGCATGCTCGAGGCTCAGGGATGCTCCCGACACTGCACACCTGTTATCCCGCCTCCCGCCCCGGCCAGATGCCAAACTTACTGCTACCCTCGGACACACCCCTGCGGGACTCACTCCCAGGGGCGCCAGCAGCTGTCCTGCTACCGCAAACTGCCGTTCTCGCCCGCAAAGAAACCTAAAATCACATCTAGCTTGAGAGACCGGCGACCTCCCTCCTCCCCTCGGGGGTTTCCCGTCAGTTGTGCTCCCGCGGGCCCGCAGGGCTGGGGGTGCCGCAGCCAGCCCGGGACCCCGCGCCCCTCACCTTCCCCGCCGCAGCGCTGCTCGCCAGGGTCGCTCCCCGCTGCCAGGGCGCCATCAAGCCGAGCCCATCTCCGCCCTGCGAACAGGGGCACCGTGAGCGGCCGCAGCGGCGCTTCCCCTCCGTCCCTCAGCCCTCCCGGTACCGTGCTCGGCCCCAGGCCTCCGGCGGGGCTCCGGCCGCTCCCTCCTGCCCGCGGCGCGCCGGTCCCGCCTCCCCCCGCCCCGCGTCACCGCGCCCAGGCCCGGGCCCCACCGGGGCGCCGCCGCCGCTCTCCTCACCCCGCGGCTCTCCGGGATCGCCCGGCCGTGGCCCCCCGGCTCCCTCCTTTGTTGCTCCCGGAGGCCGCCGGCAGCGCATGGGCGCGACGGAAGCGCCCGAGCTCAGTTCCGGCCGCCTCCTCCCGGTGCCGCCTCCCGCGCCTCTCCCCGGGCGGAGGCGGGCACGCAGCTCCGCGGCACCGCCCGGTTCCTTGGCAGGCCCCGCAACCCTCGGACGGCCCCGCCCTGACCCGCCCTGGTAGGGCGGTCTCGCCCCAACTGGGCGCTGCCAGCGGCCGCTGCCTGAGGCGAGCCCCGCCCGTCCCCGCGTCCCCGGAGGCTCCGCTAAAGCCGCGGCCGCCGGTGACAGCGGGCGAGGAGTTACCGGGGCAGAGGCGGCAGCGGCCCGTCCCTCCGGCCAGCGCAGGGCCCGCTCCGCCCCGCCGGTGCCCCGGGGGAGCGGCGGCACGGAAGCGAAGCGGGCAGAGAGGCTGATCCGCTGCAAGAAACAAAACGGCGGCCAGGACCGAGAAAAGACTTCGAATGATGCATTTAAGAAAATAGAAAAAGTAAAAGTAAACGAATTAAAACCAAAATATACAAAACAAAACAGGAAAAAACAAAATAAAACGACAAAAAAAGAACACCAGAAAACCACATTCCGGCGCTTTTGCTCTCGCTTTCTCCAGCAGCGCACCCGTTACAGGCCGTTCGGAGCGCTGCGGGACCGGTAACAGCAGCCGAATCCCCCCGGCAGAGGCGTCCCCGCGCCACCTCAGAAATACTTTAAATGTGCTTGTCGCCATCGAACCGCAGCATAAACCCCTTCCCAAACGCTCCGGCGTGTGCCCTCGGCAGATGTGAGGCATTTGTGGTTTTTATTGACTATTTGTTTACACCGCCGGCGGCTTTGCAGCCCGGCCGCGCTGCCAGCGCGGTCCCGCAGGAACTGCCCCCGGGAGAGGCGGGCTGGGCGCTGCCGCGGGGGAGCGTCCCGGGGGCGCGGACAGCGGAGCCGCAGTGCCGCGGGGGCAGCGCGGCCCCGGCTCCGCCACACCCGCTCCCGGTTCGAGAGCCGGCCTCAGCCCCGTCCCCGGCGGCACCGAGCCGCGGCCCCCAGCATGCGGCGGCTGTTCTGTGCGCTGCTGCTGCTGCTGCAGCTCGGTCACGGTCGCGCCCCGGCCACAGGTAAGGGGCCGCCGGTCTGCGCCGGCATCGCCGCCGGGGAGCGGGCGAGGGGTGCGAGGGGCGAGGGATCAGACCTCAGGCGTGAGCCGCGTCACTGGTGGGGGTGGTTCCCTGCCCGAGCTTGATAGATGTGACAAGGGATGGAAGCAGCTCTGGTCACACTCCCACCACCCCAGGCTTTATTCTCGGGCGCTATGATCTTGGTGCCTGCAGTGAAGGTGGGGCATCCTGGGCAGCCGGGGTTCTGCTTTGCACTGCTAAGGCAAAAGCTGCACTTCTGCTTCCTCCGCTGACCCCGCGCCGCGGGTCACAAGGCACCTGGGCAGCCGCTGTCCCTCGCTGTGGCACTCACAGAGCTCCATTCTGCAGAGAGCGGTCGGAAAGGCAGGAGAAATCCCTGACTTGGATGGAATGTCTTGCTTTGCCGGTCACTCTCTGGGTGACCTTGGGTTAGCCACTGAACCTCCGGCTACTGCAGCTGTTGGGCCGGTATGGCCCTGGTTTGTAAAGCACCATGATAACCTCCAAGGAGAAGTGCTAGATAAGCATGAGGTAGTTGGCTATTTTTTTCCTGAATTCTGCTGAAACAAAGTGGAGCATAGCCCGAATCTTCTAGAGACAAGAAACCTCCCTGTGCCAGATTTCATCAGATCACAAGCATTTCTCTTTTAACTCAAAAAACTGAACTCAGGGCCATTTCTTATGCTGTGAAATGGGAACAGTGGAGTCATTTCTCAGGCAGTAATGTTACAGTTCATTTCTCACAGTTCTTCTTCCTTCAGAATTGCTCAGCACCTGTGATCTGTAAAATAAAATGCAGGCACAAATGTGGTCTCTTTCATCCCATCCAAGCTGATGGGGGCAGAAAAGCCAGCACAGGAGTTAGCTGGCCCCAGTGCTCCCTTCACATTAGAGGTCATGGATGAGTGAGAAATGCATCTTCTGAAGGTCAAAGATTCAGGTCCCTTTTAGCAGTCTGGTAGCTGCTGAAAAGGAGGATAAGGAAAGGCACTAGCATTAGAACACCCCAGCTCTGCTGCTCTGCCCTGTGAGAGGAGAGTCAGGCAGAGCTCTGATACAGGGAAGGGAACATGCTCTGTTGAAGGCAAGCAACCAGATCCTGTTCCCAGCTCTATCCCAATTCACAGCTATTTTGCTTTTCTTTTATTTTTGGGGCTTGGGGATTTATATTTTTGTTTAACACATGCACATCCTTTAATGTTGCTGCACTGCTAATTTTTTTTTGAAAAATTTAATATATTCTTTCCATAAATGTCAACCTCTCTCACACTCTGCCTGTTGCAGTGGTTGCAAGATCTGAAGCAGTTGAGTAAACATGGCAGAGAAGATAATGGTGAGCCACTCAGAGCAGCAGAGCTGGTTCAGTATCACAGGCCCTGCACCTCTCATGCCTTGCTGTTTCATAGAATTCTAGCACGGTTTGGGTTGGAAGGGACCTTTAAAGGTCATCTAGTTCAACTCCCTGCTATAAGCAGAGATCCTCAGTTAGATCAGGTAGCTCAGAGCCCTGTCCAGCCTGACCTTGAATGTTTATACTGGGCATCCTGTGCCCGCGTTTCACCACTCTCATTGTGAAACATCACCTCCCTCAACCTGCTGGCCACGCCGATTTTTATGCAGCCCAGGATATGATTGTCTTTCTTGGGTGCACATTGTTGGCTCACGTCCAGCTTTTCATCCCCCAGTACCCCCAAGTCCTTCTCTGTTCCTTCATCCCCCCAGCCTGTACTGAATACTGGGCATTGCCCCAATCCAGGTGTAGAACCTTGCACTCAGCCTTGCTCAACCCCATGAGGTTCCCATGGGCCCACTTCTTGAGTTTGTCCAGGTCCCTCTGGATAGCAACTGATCTGCAACTAGAGCATGGTACAACTTTCATTTGCCTTGGTGTGACTGCTAAAAAAGCTGTTAGCAGGGAAACCTTCTAACTTTCCCAGCACTTCCGTGACATTTCTCTCCTTCTCTCTTTTTTCCCAAGCAAAACTATTAGAAACAACTCTTGTTGTGTGGCTGTGTACTTTGTTTTGGATTTCTTAGGAGATATTTTAGGATGAATGTTTTGAGGAATTGACCAGTGGGTCTGGTAGGTGGCTAAGCTCGAGGTCAAGTTACCTCCTGCAGCTTTCTGTGAACATCAGAAGCAAGCTACATTCATAGAGAGCCATTCTGTATGTTAATAAATAGTTCATTTGCTTTGCCTTATTCACCGTGGACTCCATGTCATTGTTAATGGGACACTGCGACACCTTGGGATTTTTGGTCCTTCTCTGGAAAAGGAAGTTTAAAGTGGACCATAGCACAGAAAATGCTTTCACTGAGTTTTCTATGTTTACCTATGAGGAAAGTTAGAGAGAATTGTCAACAGAGCTGGCAAAGGAATCTAGTGAATGAAATCTCATCTGATTTTGAAAGTTCACATTTTTTAGGACAGAGATTAGAGCTGAACTTCTTCCAATCTCTGGAAGTCTAGTGATCATGTTAGTTCATTAGTGACAATGAACCTACAGCCAGCACTCAGCTCTGGGTGTATAACCTCGCCAAAGCTTTTGTGATGTTCTAGTCTGAAGCTGTCTTCTACTATGAACATTTCTAGGACCCAGCTGACATGTTGTTTACTGCTATTTATTTGAACTCATATACACATGCAACAGTTTCTGTTCCAGATTTTTAAACAGTAAAAAAATATGGTGGTAAAGTCTTTAATGGGATGAGTGTCATTGTGAGTCACACAGCTACAGCTGACTAGTTAAATTGTGTAAATAAATACATAAATGACATTTAAAATGCAGTACAACAAGGTTTGTTTTACTTCTTTTCTTCTGATTTCCACAGAGTTATATGGTCTGGAAATAAGCAACAATGGTCCCATCACAACAGGAGCTCAAGCTACTGTTCAGGCCACTCTAAGAAGGGAGAACGAAAATGTCACATCAAACTTGTATCACTTTAACTGGATTTATGCTCCTCTGATTCTGATAGAGAAATCCGAGCAGCGGTTTAACTCCATAATTAATGTGACCGGTGAATTTCCTGGCACTTTCCCCGTGTCTGTGTGGGTGACTCACAGAAACTGCTGGTTGTGTCGGCCGGTTGCGAGAAACATCACCGTGCTTCAGATTACAGGTAAAATGGCTTTTACCCTGTGCCTCTCCAGGAACTCAGTATGTATGACCTTGCCAGCATCAGGATGAAAGCCAGTGTAAATACAGCTTCTGACAACAGAGTTTGATTTGTAGCCCTGTGGCTGAAGGTGGGTTTGGGTAGCGTGGTATAATCAGTACCATTGGAGCCATGCTGTAGTCTTTCCACATCCAGGAAGAAAGTGTGATCCTGCCCGTGTTGTCCTGCCTCTGTCACTTAGAGAAACTGAACTAGAAACCAGATGCTTCAGCAGCTGCAGTGCACCCATCAGCATGGGTCAGTGATGTCCAGACTGCTAAAACAATGATTCTTCTACCGCCTCCCAGCATTTCTAGACCTAAAGTTAGGATGACCATCAGCAGTGACAATCTGCTGCTTTTCCCTGTTGCATGACACAGCAAATCTTAGGCCATCAGCACAGCAGAGCGTTACATTTTCTTTTAAAGCTCTGTCCAAGCGTACTGAAATTGGATGTGAAGTCATGGCTGCATTTCCAACTGTTGCTAAGTGCAATTTTAGTTTACTGGGAATATTCATAACCATAAATATTCTCTTTTACTTTACAAATTAACCAGTGGCGTGCTGTGGTCAACCTAATCTCTGATACAGGGATTGACAGCCCCATTCCGACAGTAATTGCAATTATTATTTGTGTGTTGCCAAGAAAGCAGTTAACCAGATTTAATGAATTGTTAACAGGGTAAGAGTCTGTTACTGGTAGTCAATAGCCCATTAATTTTGAAACAAGCAGATAAGCGTCTCGTCATAATGCCTCTTTATTTGTAGGTTAGAGAGGATTTTTTTCAATCAGTCTGCCACTCCTTGTAAACAAAGTTGAACACAGAACCTCTCATAGACAAAAATTCCACTCTTTCTGTATTCACAATATATAGCACATCTGTTCATCTGTTATTCATAGCAGTCAAATACTAATTTCTGTAGAAATAGCTAAAACTAAGGGGGAAAAAGCTACATAAAACTCCCCCACAAACCAAACAAAAAACACCATTCCAAACATGAAGAATGTGTATACTGGTTTGATTCTGAATCTGGATGCTTGATATTAATACCAGTAAAAGTTTATGTTGAACTCAGTCCACGATTTTTTCTCTTTGTTCTATTAGATGTTATATCATGACCCGTTGTATAACCCTAAACAAGTATTTTAATTTCTCTGCCTCATTAACACACGTGACAACACTGAGTAATAGATATAAAATACACTTAACCTCTCAGACTAGGACACAGGAAGACACAGTACATCTGAAAGAGTGTTTTGATATACACACAGAGCATGCTGTGGAAGCATGCTGTCATTCTTCTTCCACTTTTTTATTCTGCAGAATTTATCACAGGGAACCTCACCATTGCCCAGATAGAAGACAGCAGAGTTACTACACATAGTTCTAGATCCTCCACGGACACAGTGACCCGGATTTCTTTCTCTCTTCATGACCCAAGTCACTACTTCAAGTCAGCATCATTTGTCTACAACTGGGATTTTGGAGATGGGTAGGTGTGGTTACTTTGTTTGCTTTAATGAGTATTCAAGACGGCTCTGATTCAGATATTCTTCTAGAGAAAAATCCCAATTAAATCAGTCAGCTAATAGTCTGCCTGCTATAAAAGTTTTTTCATAATTTACTGACTATTCCTATTCCATTTTGTGAATTCTTTTAGCATTATCTTTAGTTTCTATAATTAAAAATGCACAGAATTCCTCTGGATCTCATACTAATTGTGGTTTTACAGGTAATACCACAGACATAAATCCTCACTGATATGGACATAAAGGAGAATTGGAATCACAGCCACCGGGGCATTGTCTGCAAAGAAAATGTATTAGTGCTTGTCCCTTTTTAAACCAGAAATATGCAAGCACTTGGTAAAAGGCAACTTTGATTCTAAATTTTTTCCTGTTGCACACAGAGTTTACCAGATTACCAAGGAACCCTTTGTCTACTGCAACTGCTCTTCCATGGGGAATCGCACAGTGCATCTGAAGGTCGTAGCTGAATGGGAGCAAATTGGAAGCATCATACACGAAAGAGAAATTATGCAGAAAACTGGTGACTTCACCACGGCTCTGGAGCTCTTGGGTAATTATGACACATTTTGCATTTTCAATCCTGTGTCTAACAGCTGTGTATGTACAGATACAATCTAGCTTTAACATGGTAACACAACTTCAACATTGTTTCACATGCAATGGCCGGTCAACATCATTCCGTGAAGCGTTTCCACGGCAGGATCAACTTCATGTTCTTTTAGTGCAGAAAAATGGGTGGAAATAGATAAAGTCTTCAGTTTCTTTTTAATCTACAGACAATTTTACTGTCTTTTGTAAAAGCCTCACATACAACTAAAACAATAAAGTATTTATGGTAACTTATGGTGGATTTTTTTGTTCAGTTTACACCAGCTATTCCTAAACAATAAATTAGTTAAATCAAGCATTAGGAAAGTCTCATTGATTTGGTCAGCTTCAGGAGCAAATAAGCACAGAATTAAAAATGTAATGAATTAACAAAGCTGATTATACATACTAAAAAGGAATCAGAAAAAAAAGTCAGAGAACTTACAACACCTCTTTTGGTAGGTTTCCTTTTGGGGTGTCAGACAATTAGTATTATTTGTGTGACTGATGGAGCTCAAATCTGCAAGTCTGTGGGAAAAAACCTTCACTGGGAAACCAGTGAGACTCAAGTTTACAGGTGGAGTGTCACATGTTGCCTTTTCATTTCTTCTCAGATGCTGTTAAAAGTATTAATGTAGTGGGCTCCAGAGAGACTCAGGTAATGGAAAACCTGAATTTATCTCTTCATATCAATGGCACGTAAGTAGCAAACACAACTTCTTTCCTCCCAAAAATTGCCTAACTGTTTTTCCCCAGTGTTTCCTTAAAATTGTCAGTTGAACCACACACAGCAGTTACTTTAAAACAAAACAAAACAAAACAAAACAAAACAAAACACCAACCAAATTTTCTTTGAAAAAAATACTGTTGAATATTGCATTTTATTGCATGACTTGAAATACCATGAGTTCTAAGAGCCTGAAAGAGCCTGCATTTTTACAGAAAACTAGAATCCTCCTATGTAAAGCAAATGTTATTATTTTTATCTCTGTAAAGAGAATGTTAAAAGACAAGTAGCCAGAGAAATAGTGGGGAAAAATGCATCTGAAAACTTCCTTTTGAATTTTTCTCCTTCACCAATTTCCCCACTATTAAATGAAAATATATCCCAAGTCCTGTTGCATAGCAGCAAAGCAGCAAAGCTTGACTGGCGTAGGGGATTAATAGGTTTGGAGAGTAATTGTGATGAAGTTATGATTGCCTCAAAATGGATATAGAAGCTCCATGCAGCAAGGAATATAGGAAAACAGGAGGGTTGTGAGCACCTCAGTCCTAGCACAAGCTGCAGCATTAGAACACATTGGAGTTTTGGAGCGAGCAGCACCCAAACACAGAGTGGTTTACCAAAGGCATAAACAGTCCCAACAGACAAAGCAGCACAGTTTGCATTCGGAAAGTGAAAGGCACATTGGCAGGAATGGGAACTGGAGATGGCATACCAGTGAATGTGAACAGCCAAAAACTGCGACAGGCAAACCTGAGATCACTAAGAGCAGGCTTGGTAACCTCTGGTCACAGGACTGGGACTTATGCAAGAGGAGCTCAAGATAGAGATGCAGTGACAAAGAGGTGGGTTATCAAAAACAAAGCTAGAAAATGAGCTAAACACATAAACACAATGCTTTCTTTAGCAAAGAATGTTGCAAAGAGATAAGAAATAAAATACTAATAAAATAGGGTAAAGAAAAGCTCTGTCTATTGTCAGAATCAAAGTCTATAGTGCATAAGGTGAGTTCAAGCAGAATCAGTTGAAACAAGGATCTGGAAAGGTAAATAAAAGGCTACAATTAGACGTGGTGAGAAGCCACATGGCCATGAAGTGTGTTGCACTAAACTGCTTGAAAGCAAACAAAACCTCTTTTGTTAACGTAAGGGAATGCTGTGATCCTTGAAATTTACTTACTTTTTCTGGCTGTTAGTCCTTTGTGCAGAGCTCATCTTATATTCTTTCCAATTTCATTTGCGGTTTGTTTTAATTAGAACAGTCTTGGGTGTGCTTCAGTGGTACAGACAGTGATTTCTGTGTGAGAAGGACAAAGAAAAAATAACCTTCCCTTGGAAGTGCAGGGAAAAAAGATTCCTTTTATCTTTATTGAAGAAGGGCTATGGAGTTTTCTACACACAGTGGCCTGCTGATGACCCTTGCAGGTATTCAGCTCTCAGCTGAAAGACTTGCCTTTATAGAAGCATCACAAAGACCTTTTTCATTTGGCAAATGCTATAAACCAAATAACTGTGCAGTCAATTACTTCTTTATTTGTATTTAGATTAACTTCATTAGTTTCAATATTATTCCGCTACTTTAACCAAGCTCTTTGCTGAAATTTTTGCGGCGTTTTCACCTTTTTTAATTTTGCCTTTTTCCTCTTGCCGTTTCAGCCCACCACTGGCATTATGCTGGCTTATAAAATCCGAGTGCGTTCCACTTGAAGGTGACAAATGCCATCTGGTGGAGATCAGCGGCTCTTGCTACAACCTCAGCCACACGTTCAGGGATGCGGGACAGTATTGCCTCAGCGTCAGGGTGGAGAGCGGCGTGACGATGCTGCAGACGTACCACGGGATCAAAGTGCGGCCAGCAGGTGAGGAGCGGGGAGTGTGAGCAGCACGGAGTCCCACCTGCCAGGGAACCGGCAGTCTCGAACGGGTTAGGGACAATTGTGGATTAAGCAGCCTGCAGGTGAGGTTTCAGGAAGCTGGTGTAGATCCCTAAAAGGAGAGGAATAAAAAGGGAAATGAGAACTTATAATATGCCTGCTGTAATTGCTCTGAGCTTCTTGTATTCTGCTGAACCCTTAGTCCCAAGAGTGTCTTGAAGCTGCTAAGTACCCTGCGAAGGCTGTATTACTTAAATGACATATTTTTCAGTTTAAATAGTCCAGCTTTTGTATTTAGAGAGGATAACTAGGAAAACATATGCATCTGTAACACTACCTTAATTAAGCAGTCTCAATTCTTTTTGCTCAGTTTAGTTATGGATTTCCGAGGGTAGATTTTTCTAGGCCTCCATTTCATTACAAGTCTCTGTCCCTCCTGCCGGAGTCAGGGGCTAACCTATGTAACTGTGTGGGGGGTTTTAGGCTCTTCAAGAGAAAAGAAGGCACAAAGACCCTTACAACCCCTTCTCCCACTCCTGAGATTTCAGAAAAACCTGGAGTGATCTGGGCTGAAAAGTTTATTCCCTCTTGCATACATCTCCTTTTTTCTAAAAATTCTCCTAAAACTTCTTTGTTGTTTCCTTCTCACTGTTGCCTCTTTTTGGGGTATTGCGTCACTCTAGGAATGTGTCCTTGTGCTTTTTCCTAGGAATCCACCCAGCTTTCTTTGTTCTGCTCTGCACTGCTCTGGTTTCAGTGATGCTGGTACTGGTGCTGTACACGACCTTACGAAGTAACACACAACAAAAAGATCTCGTGGAGGTATTCAGTTACTCTTACTTTGAGCTGGGATAGTAATTGGGTATCTTTCAGCCATGAAAGATATCTGATATGAAAGGTTCTTTGCTCCCCAGACAAATAGAGCAGGATGTGTTATCTGTTCCACCAAAAAATCCGAGCAGCGTAGGCAAACAAAGCAACAGACATGCTTCTGGCTTGTTGCAGAGAACTCTAAATAGCCAGAATAATAATGGGCAGTTTGTTAATATTCCCAAGCAGAAGCTTGCATTGAAGTATCCCTTCCAGAGGATCTGCCTCAGAGTAGTTACATGAAAGAAAGCAAGGAGATAGTGCGAGAGAATACAGGATAATAAGAAGGGAGGGGTATGTTACCTAAAGCAGCCCTAAATTGTTACCTACCCCTTGTATGTAGCCTTCCTCTCCCCAGCTCCCTTCCTTGTCTACTATACCTTTCACCTGCTCCAAAAGGTGTTTGCAATAAGCACGAGTTCTTAAATCAAAAGTAGCTTTTATGGTACTTTGGAAAGTAGCCAATACCCTTTACACTGTGCCACAATATAAATTATATACCTCTAGAGACACTGTCTATAAGCCATGTGCACAGCAGGTATAAACAGAAGTCTATTTGAAGTCAGTGACTGACTGAAAATGGTTGAGGACCAAGTGCCATTTGTAGCCCAGTGTATTCTTGCTGGACTTGAGCCAGTGGGAACTGAACTAAAAATGATCTTTGTGATGTTCCTTTTCCAGGTAGCTGACTTTGACTTTTCTCCGCTGTCTGATGAGCACCGGTCTAATCGTTCCAAGTCTGGCTGTGGCCTAGTGTGTTGCAGATCATGTTTTCTTCAACCATCAAAAGAAGCTGCCTGGGAGAGTCATGAACTTCTACATTCACTTTACAAGCCAGTCAAAATGTACACACTGTGAAGAACACAATTGCACTTTGGTTGCACTAACTGTCTAACTTTCTCACTTAGGATAAGTTAAAAGCCTGGTGCTGCATGAATGGTTTGGTTTTGCCAATGCAATGAGGTTCACCACTTTTAGTCCAGCACTTGAGTACTTCATTCTCTGAACTTAAAAAGAACAAGAAACACAGTAAAAGTAGCTTTGTATTTTTAACTTATACGGGTGTGTACATTTACAGCTGTAAATGCAGCATTTTATTCTTATGAAAGATTGTTTTATGCACAGGTTTGCTACCTCTTGTAATTTCTTTTAATTAGTGAGGTTTGCTACCTCACTACCTCTTGTAATTTCTCTGTTTCTTCTGCTGTCTGTTTCAAAGAAGAAAATGCCTAAGACAAACATACCTCCTTTCCTATGTACAACAATATTACTGGAAATGGAAGCCACCCAAAATGCTGTTGAATGTGTATTTCTTCTATCAAGGAACTGATGTGTCCAGGTTGAAAACAGAGGAGGTGTTTTCAATGAACCAGACCACCTAATTATGTTGTCCTTTTTCCTGTCTTAAAAGACCCCTTTTTAAGCTAATGGACTTCTGTCAGACTGCAGTGGTGGTGACCTACTCACCTGCTAGCAGTACTTTGGTCCTGCAGAAACCTCCACATCTCCACCACTTTCTAAAATAGAACACCACTCTAATCTGTGTAAGTAGCTGCTTTTTTTTTTTTTTTAGGCTATTCATTCTTTTTTTCTCATATTGCTCCCCAACTAGTCATCAAAGGATCTCTTCCAGAAAATGCAACAACCAGTAGCTCAAAGCTACTCAGCAAAACATATTGAATTCCAATTCCTAATCAGTGTTCAAGGCTGTGTAAACTCCATGCCTGTTGTGGTCTATCATCTACTATCAACTTCCAGCTCAGCCAGACTTTGCCTGCTGGTATTTCAGAGTACCCTGGAGGCTTTTAAACAGAAGTGCCTTTGTGTCCACTTCTTTTTTTAAATGTGACACACCCTCCCCACCTCTGCTTTAAAGTGTATGGGCATTGTGGGCTTGGGGCTTTTCATAGTTTCTCAAATGACTGGAAGATAATTTTCTGAATGTGAGGGGACCTACCATGAGGGTTTGAGGGTACTCGTTTCACATGTTCAACTGTGTTTCCTCCGAGGAGCCCAGAGCTCCAGTTCTTCTGTGAAAGAAATTACACGACCCTTATTTAACTTGATACATTTAAAATAGAATAGGATCATCTAAGATAACAAATCCTATAAAGCCAAGTTTTCGTCAAAAGGTACCTTCCAAAGCAGAACTTCTTTTGGCTTTTCCTCCAAAGAGAAAGGGTTTCTCTAAGCAAGCTTGTCCATTAGGAGTGGTGCGCTTTGTATTCTTTCTCAGTGCTCTGGTATCAAACTCTTATCTTCAGCCATATTCAGTTACTGTTAAGAATGTGCCTCTCTTTAGCAAAGAAGCTGCTGTGCCTGAGAGCTTCAGTTTTATTGTTTATTCCTGAGCTCCCGGCCCTCTGAACCACTGCCAAAGGCAGTGACTTGACTGGGATGTCAGTGTGGTTTGTAAAAGGCTACATGGTCCTTGGGCACTGGAAAGAAGAGATTTCTGGTATGCAAAATGCAGCTCAGAGTGACAGAGCCCTAGACAGACTGCACAGGGGTTTCTACAGTCAGAATTTAGTCTGCGCTCCTTTTATAGCATTTGGGAAAGACTTGTGGCCCTTGCTGTTGTAATACACTCAAAGACAGCCCCTTGACATGCTAATGAATGTGTAAAAAGCTCTTTCTTCTCCATATTGTACTTCTAGCAAAGACAACATCTGTGAGAGCAGACTCGGTTATAGACACATGAAACTGGGATTGATTTGGTTTGAAACAGATCATATCAAAGGAGTAAGACTTATGCTTGGCCCCCTTTTGAATTAATACCCAGGTGATCCAAAGTGTGTCATGGGGTGTTAGGCCACGCACTTCACTGCTTTGGGTTTTTGCCTTTGTGTCCTCCTCAATGTGTCCGAGCCAAGATACAGCTGACCATGCCAAACCTGGCAAAGCAGGTATCAACCCCCGTCAAAAGAAGTGGGACATGGAGTTAGAGATAGGAAGGCCTAAGAAAAAGACAGGCCTAAGAAAATCCCCAATTTCCTCTTGAGAAAAACAGAGCAAATGTCCTTCAGAAGAATATTGGCTCTTACTCTCTGCCTAGAGTGAACAAAGGATGGCAAAGGAGTCAATGATTCAGGAGGGTAGAAAAGATAAAGTGCTGCAAAGTAGAAAGTTAACACTGTCAAATACTGGAAGACACCACTTCAAGAGCAGAAAAGAATAGAGGTTAGAAAGAAAGACATCTCTGGCAAAAAATAAGCAGTGGAGAAAGTACACTTAAAAGGGTATGTCAAGAAGCAAATTAACCAAGGAAATTTAAACAGCCTTAGCAAATTGAGATATAAGTATGAGAAATATTCACATGAATGTGTTCTTGAATCCAATATGAAACTGCTTCCTGCACAAAAGACTGATCTGTGGGTTTGATAAATGCATCTGAAATTGAAGACAAAAGGTAATTGAGCAGTTCAGGATATAGCAATGAGATTAGTGGGACGTCGCAAGGATCAGTAGGAGGATTCATTTTTTTAACCTTAGAAATCAATGACCTGAAAAAAAGAATGTTCAGCAAAGCGATCAAACTCACTGATTCAAAACAAGAGTCCAGTGAGTGCAAAGCCAAAGAGCCATTAAATTCAGGTGATAAGCAAGAGTGTGGGCAGATAAAAAGTGTATGCAATGAGAATTATTTACAAGGAAATGCATTTGAGCACAAAAAGGTTCGGGAAATGCATAGTAGAAAAATACACAGTAAAGCAAAAGAACTTCTGTTACTCTGTAATTTGTCATATAAACAATGGTGTTGGTTTGTGCAGTAATTGTGGGGACAAATCAGCCTTTTATCTTAAAAGCAGAACATAAGGCTCCGTGGCTGAATGGGTCAAGGCTGAATTTTGTCTTTCATCTCTTGGAAAGGAGATTGCACAGCCCAAGCTGTGACCACAGTTTGAAGATATGAGGCCTCTATTGCATTTGCTGGGTGCTGTAGGAATGGAAGTTGTCTCAGCAAAAGGAAGGTGAAGAACTTCATATTTAAATGCTCAGCTTTATTATTAGATAATCAGCCAACACTTCACCTTGATTTTTGTGCCAGTTTCCATGGAAACTGAAATGCCATCCTGCAGTTGTCACAAAATTCTTCAGATCCTGCAGATCTCAGCTTTGACAGCACACCATGCACTACAAATGCGGATTTTTAAATTGCAGCCACTGAAGTGGGGAACACAGAAGTTCCAGCAACTTCTTTCAGAGTTAAGTGTACTCATTGCCAGCATCTGTAATTCCTACAGCAGTGGGCACAAAGAGAGCAGATGCAGCAGATCATAGAATCATAAAATCATAGAATGGCCTGGACTGGAAGGGGCCTTACAGATCATTTCCTTCCACCCCCCTGCCATGGGCAGGGACACCATTCACTAGACCTGCTTGCTCCAAGTCCCATCCAACCTGGCCTTGAACACTTCCAGGGATGGGGCATCCTGTGCCAGGGTGACAACACCCTCACAGTAAACAATTTTTTTCTGGTATCTAAATTAAACCTCCTCTTTGTCAGTTTGAAGCCATTTCACCTTGTCCTGTCACTACATGTTCTTGTAAAAAGTCTCTCTCCCCCTTTCTCTTCATCTCCCTTCAGGTAAGGGAATCAGGTCACTCCAAAGCCTGCTCGTTTCCAGTCTGGACAACCCAAATTCTCTCAGCCTTTCCTCACTGCAGAGTTGCTCCATTCCTCTGATCACCTTGGTCATCTCCTCTGGACTCATCCAACAGCTCCATGTCCCTCCTGAGCTGGGTCCCAGAGCTGGAAGCAGCTCTGCAGGTGCGGTCTCACCTGAGAGGGCAGAGGCAGAATCCCCTCCCTCTGTCTGGGTGTTTTACAAAATACTGCAGTTGTACAAAAGTCACAGCTACAGGAGCAGATCACGCTAGAGCATTCGGGAAAGACTACCCCAGCCAAATAATTTTCTAGTGCATTTACTCACAGCAGTCTTGGGAGGCAGGGAAGTGATATTATCACTGTTCACAGGAGGCAGAAGGGAGCCATGTAGAGATATGGAGCTTGCTCGTGCAGAGGCAGCTGCAAATACCTGCATAAAATTGGAGATTAAAAAGATTATGACCATCTACCAAATCCTTGTCCTACTGCTGGAAATTATATAACTTTTCTACTTTTTTAATTAATAGGTTTAATTAATTTTATTTAATTGGTTTTATTTAATCATAACCAGTATATTAATTATAACCAATGTGTTAATCTTAAATCACTTTTAGCCAGCATAAAGCAAAATTTAGCATGAGCAGGAACTGTGGGAATACAGCTTGGGAAAATTAAAGAAATTTTAGGTTTTGCTAAGCTAACTCTGATATGCTTCAATGAGTAAGGCCTGAGAGAGAGTGATGTATTGTTGAAATTGGATACAAGAAGTGAAGAATTTATGGACTACAAAGATGTTTTGCAGGAACTAAAAGGTAAAGAAGAAGCTAACTCAGTATATGTGTGTTTGAAAGTCCCTGCCAGAGGAAAAAAGACACCAAAAGAACTAAAAATACGAATTAGCAGGAACAGAGAGAAATCCATAACCAAGAGAGGACAGAATACTAATTAACGAAAGAATTGTGTAATTTAGAATCGGTGAGCATTAATTTCTTTGTTTGCTAAAAATATATAAACAGGTGAAGAAGTTTTATATCAGCGTCTTTCGCAGAGGGCGGAAAATTTTGTCGGCCACACAGACACACACTCCTTGAGCAAGAACAAAGCAACAGCTCACTCACTAGCACTAGAAGGCGGTGTTAGAGACTCTGTCCAGCCCGGAGGATTTTAAAAGGGCTATGTTAGAGGCTCTGTCCAGCCCGGAGGGTTTAAAAAGGCGGTGTTAGAGGTTTATCTCTCCCGGCCGTCTCGGGAATTTCCTGCGGCCCGCGGAGCGCAGGCCGGGCCCGGCGGGGCACAGGCTGCCGGCAGGGGGCGCCCGCCGCGCGGGGATGTCCCTCAGCCGCCCTCAGCGCCATGGCCGCGCCAGCCCCGGCCCGAGGGACGGGACGGGACGGGACGGGACGGGACGGGACGGGACGGGACGGGACGGGACGGGACGGGACGGGACGAGGGGCGGCCGCGCCCCGAAAAACAGCGCCACGGCCCCGGGTCTGGTGTCGCCCCGCGCAGCCGTGACACCACACTCGGGGTCATCACCGCCCCGAAGATCGGGGTCATCACTGTGCCTGAATGGCGTCCTGTACAGGGCAAGTCTTGTGTCCCTCGCCGGGAGGCCATGCATAGATGGATGGATGAATGGACTGAGCATGTTGTGCGCTCCTCAGAGAGAATTTTCTCTACTTTATTCAGTGCACTTGGCATGACAATGCCCCATCCCACTGTCCCTTACTGGGACACGCTGCAGGATTAGGAACGGGAGGGACAAGGCCCATCCTGTGAGCAGCAGCAGCTTCACTCTCCACGGAGGAGAGTAGCTGTGAATTATAGAACCACTTACTTTGGAAACAAGATCATCGTGTCCAACCGCTCCCCCAGCACCTCCAAGGCCACCAATGAGCCACATCCCCAAATGCCACATTCACACATCTTTTAAATCCTTCCAGGGATGGTGACTCCACTGCCTCCCTGGGCAGCCTGTTCCTCTTCTTTTTGGTGAAGAAATTTTCCCTAATATCCCATCAAAACCTCCTCTGGTGGAAATTGAGGCCATTTCCTCATGTCCTATCACTTGTTAATTTGGAGAAGTAGTGATGTTACTGACGTTTTGGAGAAGTAGTGATGTTAGTGAAGTTTCAGTCTACAATGACTTATCTTAAATTAAGGAAAACAAAGAAAGCAGCCCACAGTATAAACCACAGCTGAGAGTAAACATTTCTGGAAATCAGCTACAGGTGCCCATGACTTCAGTAGAAGGTCTCAGAAACAGGGAAGCAGAAGAAGCAACGAACAAGCACGTTCTGGTTTAATAAGTCTGTAAGATTGGTCCTTTGTGGTAATATAAATTAGGACTTTGTCATTGAAAGAATCTTTTCAAGCATAATTAAGATACAAAATGAGAATAGACCACAGCAATAAAAGTTCTCTTATCTGATCAAAAGCACGCACTTAATAGCAAAAAAATTAATATTATGCCATAGGTTTTTAATGTCTTTTCAGTCGCCTGTCCTTAATCTATTCTTCTTTCATTTTATGCAAAGCACTTACAATATTTTGAATAAAATCAAAAAGGAAAAAACAATCTAAAAATCCAAATGCACTTGCTAATTAAATAGCAATGCCCTTACTTCCATTCAGGCAATCTCGATAAATTACAGTCTTCCCATGCTAATTAACTTCAAGTTTAATGGATTTCTCTCACCACCGCAAGCTATGTAACAAAACACAACATGCTCAACTTTACAAAAACAAGTCAATATTGAAACTGGTCGCTTGATTCTGTTTCAGCAGAGCACTCAGACACGTGTGTGAGTACAAACACAGGAGGAACAGCTCCTTGGTAGTGGTGCAGCGAGCTCCTGCACCTGCAGAGTTCATGTCTAATGCACAAAGCACTTTTTAGCCACTATCAGATTTTTCCACTTTCAGTGAATTCACTTGCAATGAATCCAGAGTATTTTCGTGGGTTACAGGGGTCTGGTTTATGACAGACATCATGGCCTGTTCTCTCCCATCCCAGGCAAGTGCCCCATGCAGGAATACTGCAGCCACACAGGCAGAGAGAGATGCATTTCTGAACTGAACCTCATCAACACAGAACAGTCCCTGGGAGGCTCTATATCTGCATGTTAGAGTGGGGTTTTGTATTTAGTCAGACCATTAAAGTAAGGTATTTCTGTTACTAAATTATCTGCTTATTGGAGAGTTCATAAAGATTACCAGAAAGTAAGTTTGAGTTAAAACATTGTGAGAAAACATGAGAGCAGCCACCCAAGATGGTATCAGAAAATGAATGCCAGCCCCTGATCCTGGCGAAGAGAGATGGGTCAGTGTAGTCTCCCCGACCCACCAGGGAAACACTTGGAGGGAAACAGCCTGAGTTTTGAATCTGAAATTACTTCAGGTAGCTCTACTTGTGGAATTTTGAGTTCTTTGAGTGATTTTTTTTCCCCTCTAAAAGCAGTACGGTATTAATGCTCTACCGTGTCAAACAACTGCAAGATTTCACTTATGGATAAAATTACTCATACTCGGTAAATGAGTGTTTGCTATCACAGGTCCACCTCCACAGAAGGAGTGAGGCATCTGTTTCCCATAGATACCTCAGCTAGGACCTGCATTCTGAAGGATCCCCAAGACCAATCCAGACCACACAGCTTGGATGGGGAGGGGGGGATATTCCACAGCAAGTGGATTTGCAAACAGCCATTATTTTATTCCGGTACCGTTATCTTTTCTATTCTGTTCTTTCCTTCTCTTTGGCTTGGTAATAAGTAGTGGGGAAAACCTGCTTGCAGACAGGAAGACACTGTATAATTAAAGGTAAAGTATTCTATTTAATTCTGCAAGAACAACATCAATTTTCCTAATACAGTGTGTGAAATGTGAAAAATCAGGTAAGCAGTGCATACATTTTTTATGAACATGAGGACCCTGAACTATTACTAATGAAGTACAGAAAGAAAAGACAGGACTCTCAGTAGGAAAATACCATCCATTAAATGTCTCCCTGGGGATCAAATGACACTTACAATTGAAAGACATTAACTACCTCCTACATTTCAATTGGTTACCAGCAGGATGCCTATTTGTAGAGATTTGTGCTGCCTGTACTCTGTTAGTGTAAGATGCCACATTAATATTTTCTGACCTTTGCAGTAGATATTGCCCTTTTTTTTTTCACAGACCAGCAGCCTGCTTTTACCTTTTAAAACCGTTGATCCTGTTAAAGAATGAGCACAAGAGCAACTCTGTGAGTGTGCAGGGGCCTGCTGAAGCCAATAGACCTGCTGAACATGTTCTGAATGTTTTCTGATATGCGTTAGCCTTTACAACAAGACTTCCAGGGTTCTTTTTGTAAAAGCGTACCTGCCTTTTACTAAATGCCTATCACCAAATATCAAAAGGCTTTTGAAATATTTCCTCTAAGAAAAGTGAAAAATAAGAACTTATAAATTCATTCATTTCAAAACTGATTAATCAAAGGCTCTTTGATCAGTAAAGGAAGTCCTCGGTTCCAAAACAATGAGCACTTTAATAGGGAACGATTACACCTCTCTGGGTGTGTTGTCCTTGAGGCATGTGTTGGGCTCTCATGGGTGTCACCACCAGGACACCAAGGCACATCTACTTTTCATTCTTGTACCCCCTGAAAGCTCAACACCTCCTTCCCATGCTTCCATATCTGTTGCCTCTATTTAGCTTCACAGTATGTGGTAATGTTTGCATTAGAGCTCCCTGTGGTTTTATTTACACACATATATATGTGTGTGTGTGTATAGATGCACACATACAGGCACACACATGTATTCCTGCAATATCTACTGCCATTCAAATGAGAAACGTGCAGTGATTTCTTCCTGCAGTGGATTTTATGTGACTCTATAAAAAAATAAAATAAAAACAAAACTGTAGTCACAAATAGCAGAGATTAAACAGCAATGTCAAGGTCTGAGAGGAGAGATTACAGATCCCACATCCACAGATGTTTGCAGCTGCTGGCAGTCCTGTGATTTAAGGAGCTGTTCTCCCATGTCACTGCAGGACAGGCAAACGTCTGCCACAAATAGTCATCAACAGATTCTACCCTTAGAGCTTATTTTCGATCAGATGGAGCCTGTTCAATACTTGCCATGGCCATTGCAGAGGTGGTCACAGTTCGGTGACAGGTGAACGGAAACTGTCCTCTAGAGTCCAGAACTTTTCAGGACATAAGGGGCAATGAGGACACTTAACAGCCACACTAAACCGTCAGGAATTCACCCTTTGCACACTGCTCATTCGGAGTTACTACAAGATGATTAATTGCCAGTGACTTTGGGAGGGGTCACAGGGGCAATAGGAAAGCAGTGAATATATGGTTGTTATTAACAGCCAGCATTCTGCTGGTTTTCACACCACAGACAGAACACAGATGTGCTCATTATATAAAAGCAAAATAATTCCTGGGGACTGTCTGTCATGGAAGGTGAAACAACTCCCAAAGCAAGCTTTTAAATTAAAAAAAAAAAAAA